>CM076575.1:1088580153-1089180153 GCA_034641835.2 Pinus albicaulis
TCTTCCTCTTCAATCAGGTAATTTGTCGGTTCGGCATACCCCTATCGATTGTCACAAATCATGGATCCCAATTTTAGAATCATATAATGACCAAATTAACATCCATGCTAGTTTTCCGCCAAGATCAATCTTCGTCTTATTATCCTCAAGCTAATGGTCAAGTTGAAGCCGTAAATGGCGTCCTCAAAACCATGATTCGTCAATTGGTTGGAAATCATAAAACCACATGGCATCGGAAGTTGTATTCCGCGTTATGGTCATACCAAACGTCAGTCAAAACTGCCACAATTTTCACGCCATTCCAACTTGCATTAGGCCTGGAGGTAGTACTTCCAATCGAGTGCGAAATTCCATCACTCAAACTCGCCATTGAACTCCTGCCTGGCACCACCGCCACAGAAGAGTGCTTTCTCTCACTCGATAATTTGGACGAAACTCATCGAGATGCTACACTAGCACTCGAAGCTCACCAGCGCCGAGTCAAAGCTCAATACGACAAATCTGTCAAGCCTCGTTCTTTCCAAGAGGGCGATCTTGTTCTACTTTATGATCAGAAACATGACCTCTTGGGGGCAAGAACACTCCAACCATTATGGCTTGGTCCTTACATCGTCACTAAAATCCTCTCAAAAGGGGCTTATGAACTTCAGGACTGTAATGGAATTCCACTCGCAGAGCCCCACAACGGGCTCTAACTAAAGAATTATTTTGCCTAGTTTCGCACTAGGCATATGGTTTGTAATTTTATGTATATAAGTTTTTCCTATTGTTTTGATGTCTCTAGATATTTTTTGGTTTTCAAGATGTTTTTTCTCATGTAATATTTTTCTTTCACACAGATGCCGTCATTCTCCTTATCATATGTTGGACATGCGGACGGTGCTAGTCGTCACACTAGATGCATTGCTTCAGCTGCTTGGGTTCTCTACACTCCTAAGTCGGACCTTCTTGGTTCTGGGGGAATCTTCCTGGGTAGCGCCACCAATAATGTTTCCAAGTACATGTCAGTGATCCAACTCCTCACGGAAGCGGCATCTCGTGACATCTCCAATTTAGTGGTTAGGTTAGATTCGCAACTCGTCATTATGCAGTTAAACAATCATTACCGTGTCTGTCATCCAGTCTTGTTACGTTATTTTTTAAGGGTGCGACTTTTAGAACGTCAATTTCAAACAATTACATTTGAGCACGTTCCTAGAGAATTTAACGCATTAGCTGATTCTTTGGCAAACTATGTGTTAGATTGGCTTTTGTCACATTTACTATACAAGATTTACTCATGAGTATATATATTTTTATCCCATTGAAAATACATAAGAAATTAAAAAACAAAAAATCACCAAAAATATGTATATATATATATATATATATATATATATATATCGTGTCCAGTACAATAGTTACATCAAAAAATCTTCCAAAACTTGGGTGTTTTACAAAAAATTGGCTATACTAAGCCATGCTCTGACACTAATAAATCTGCTTCGCCAGCTAGGCTTGATGATCATGGTAGCATAAAACTGCTCTAGCTACCCTCCTCAGAGGCACCAGGTATCTCTCCGACACACCTACAATATGCCGCTGCAAACAAACTGGAACCTCCCACATAGGAAGGGGTGGTATGCCCATACTCAAACCCTCCAGGTTTCTAGAGAGTTCATGTAAAACCTGGGCATCATCATCCTCAGCGGCTTCTACATCCTCTGCTGGTGCGCCAACCCCGGGTAGCTGTAGTCCTTTCCATGCATAGCGAGGGGCCCCAACTGGCCGAATAGGTGCCACATCTGTGTCAAGCAAACAAACGCTTCACGTCAAAACATAATTTTCACCCTGTTTCAACAAAAAAAAAATCTGCATAAACATTCAAAAGAAAAAAAAAAACAAAGTACTTCTTTGAAATACACTGATCATTTCCTTCTTACCATCGAGTCCCCACTGGGTACCAGGGGGCAGTACTAACTCCGGATCACCTGTGAAGTTCATCCCTGCATAGGGATAATCCTAACTCATAATAATCTGGGATTTTAACCAATCAAAAGATCCATCATCAAAACAGTTGCGGACCGGACCCTCTCCAGTCAGCGGAAGCAAGGCTGCCCACCGAGCCTGCCTTGGCTCACGTGGGCCCAAAGGTGTTGTAACTATCCTGGGCCTCATCAATGGTACCCACTCCAGTAAGAAAGAGACAATCAGTGTACCGTACCCAAACTCTCTCTGGGTATGGGTCTTACATGCGGTAAGCTCTGCTCAGACCCGACGGACAACTCTGTCACACCAGTCAAAAACCTGAGGCTCTATATAGTCCAAGGCTAGGAGAAACTAGGCACTAGTGGCCACATGATGACTCTTGGCACCTTATAAGTGAAAAATCATCCATAATATATACCTCAATGGTCTCAAAGTCACCCGTGCGATCAGTACCCGGTTGCTCACAGCCTGAGTGTCATGTATGCAATGCGCACGAATCAGATTAGCAGTGGAACGTGGGTCAGCTATGGAACTCGTCAAGTTGTGCCTTGGCCCACGACATGATAGGTCAGTCAAAAATTACACATCATCATTTTCGATTCAAAGCTTATTGCCCCCAATCCAAAAGACATGGTGCAGTTCGTCCCATTGCTGGATTAGCCACCTCAAGAGGTCCTCTTGACCCCTCGTCAGTTCTAAGTGGGCATATTTTATTAATTTGCATCTACAGAGAGCCATCAAGCTTTCAGCATCCATCACCATCTCTCGTTCTTCCCATTCATGTTCTCTCTCTCGCCAGATACTCATAATTAACAGCTGAATACCTGCAAATGCAACGTTTTCAACCGGTCAAAACTTGCCTGGACCACTTCAAAACAGTGAAAAACGAGTTGCTAAAAAACACGATGTGCCTAATGCTGGCCCTAGTGTAAAACAGAGCGTGCTAATGTAGCATTCCTTCACGGGTTATGCGTTTAACGCGGCTGTAACACTACTGGCTCGCGCTAGGCGCAAGCATTTTTTAGGGCCTCACAATTTTCTCATTTTGAACCAGAAAAAAGTAACAAAAAGACAATTAAATGATAGCAGGAGGTTCTAGCTCTTACCTGGATCTCGTGGGAAGGAAAACCTTTGCCCGAATTGACTGTAATCGTCAGCTGAAGATTTCACCCCTTTTCACTCCAGATCTCCTTCACAACACTCAAAACAGTGAAAATGAAGGTCTTCCGACCTTCTTATAGCCAATTTTGGGGCACGACTCTCTTAAGCTAGTCGGAAAAAGTTGTAAATTCTTGCTGTGCATGTGTCGCAACTATTGAGATTTGGTACTGATGTTATGATGAGTGATCAAGATTCATATGCAGACATACTCATGTTTACTCGAGCATTCTTTTTATGGTATTTTTCTTGCTCGTTAATCCGAAAAACCTTGAGTTCCCTTCTTCGAACTCGTTAAAATTATACGAAGTTGATATCGAGCATTCTTTTTATGGTCTTTTTCTTGCTCGTTAATCTGAAAAACCTAGAGTCCTCTTCTTCAGACTCGTTAAAACTGATATGAAGAAGCACTGAGCTTTCTTTTTAGGGACCTTTTTCTCGCTCATAAAACTAAAAAAACCCTGAGTTGACTTTCTCAGGCTCGTTAAACTACCACGACAGAGAGTAAGGAGCCATTCTTTTCCTCTTTTTCAAAGCTCTTTAAACTGAAAAAGTAACCGATTTTTCTCCGCGTGACTCGTTAAAATTTTACGAAGGTAATCAAGTTTTCTCTGTGTGACTCGTTAAAATTTCACGGAGGGCACCGAGTATTTCTTTGTTGGACTCTTTAAAATTTCACAAAGAGTACTGAGTTTACTCCGTCTCCTTGCACTCATAACAAAATGAGGTAGACATCCATCAAACATATATTTCTCACTTTTCCGGCTTCGATGGACTAACTCACGAAAATGAATTGTTTCGGGCTTACTATTCTCCCTTTGTCGTGCTTGGTTATCAAGACATGACAAAGGTACCCCAATGGAGTCATCTTTTATGATATTTTTCAAACTCTATAAACATGAAAAATTCACCGAGTTTACTCATCTGCACTCATTAAACCTAATCAGATGGGGCACGAAGTTGTCTTTTATGATATTTTTCAAAATCTCTAAATATGAAAAATTCACCGAGTTTACTCATATGGACTCGTTAAAATTAATCAAATGGGGAAAAATTTGGACAAAATGGATACTACCTCTATTACATTTCAAAAAGGTTGATTTGGCAACAAAATTATTGAACATGGCACTTCCCAGAAAAATCTTTCACAATTAGCCAAACCCTACCATCTATGAGTATTAGCCTTCATCTCCCAGTGTCCCTACACTGGTAAAATCCTAACATACTCTTTGGTGTTTATTAAGCCTCAGCTGCCTAGTACCCTGTTACAGTGCCTTCTATTCTTCAAGAAGATCTCGCTATCTATTGCTCCTGTTATCAACCAAAATGTTCATTATGCCAGAAATTATTTGTCGTCCGACATCCCCATTTAATCTTCATTATCTCAATCATAAACAAAATCAGTTGGTTTTTGTTTCATGTTGACTGATGTAGGATGCCTCAGTGCCTACCTTTCAACAGATCTCTTCTTATTGACTTCAACATCTTATCTAGGAAGTTGATCCAGAAACCCATCAGTACCCAGATACTTGCAGACATTAGTGGCAGGTAGTATTGTGTTTGATCAGGAGTCTTCATCATTGGATCATGTTCGAATGATTCTACGAGTGTTCAACTTCAACTCATTTTATTCACACTCGCTAGATTGTACTGTGCATCTTAGGGACCATCATCATTATCAGTGGCCACCTTCGCGTCTATTAACAGTTTTCATTATCAACTGGTAATCAGATGATTTCTCACATGTTTGATGACAGCTCCTTCATTCACATTTTGAGGAATATGCAAGTTAAGTGAATCGGCATTCAAGACCTTGGGGCAAAGGTTACATCATTAAAGTTGTGTTCCCTTCCCCAAGTTGCGATATTGTTTATGGAGATAGCTTCTTTAGCCTAATCCTGTTATGACAGACACTCCCACATTGTGCTTATCGGTGGACAGTTTATTCATATCTCTATTATAGAGAAATCATGTTGTTTAAGCTACTGAGCATGGGAATTCCTGACTCAAGGCAGATACTATATTTTCCGACATATGTTGTTGTTTCAGGTTTTCCTCAGTATTTCAATCTCTTTATCTCTACTACGCACATTGTAAAGTATTTCAGCCATCGTCTTCATCTATGACCTCACACTTTAGGGGGCATCTGTTACACATCAAAATACCTCCTCATCAGCTCAGAGGAGAAGATAAATATGGAAGGAATACAAAGACCTAAATTAAACCTATTTCTACCAGGGTAACACCTCTTTATAACAACACAAGAGCATTATAACGCAGCTGATTAGTGAATAGGCCGCGTTAGTGGCTAGGGCAATGCTTTTTTTACACTAGAGGGTAGCATTACCCATGTTTTAAGTTTGAAATGGGAAAAACCCACAGAAAATGATTTGAATCTCCAGCTTTTTCTCACAAGAGAGTCAGTACAAAAAGGAAACTGTAAAGCACTAATCTCTTATTGGGCCTTGCCATAAACAACTGAACTCTCAAAGAAGGAAAAATCATGGAGGTTGGAGAAAAATCTTGGTTTTTTCTATTCATAATTGGTGGAAAGAAAAGGGCAATCATTTCTCTCTCCATCTCCTGTAAAATGGAGTTGAAGGCTCTTGGTTCAAGGTCGAAGGATTGTCAAAGTTTTGAATACTTGTGAAGTAGAGATAATTATTGTAGTGTGAAGGTCAAAGGTCAAAGAGGTTCATTGAGAACTTGTTGATCAAGACATCACCACTTTGAGAGATAGAGAGATTGGAAGGCTGAGGAGGGCTTGGTACAACCGACGGCTGTAATCCTCCTTTTTATAAATCAATAGAACTGTATATGTTTTGTCCATTCTATGCGTTGATATTGCTATTATTATTTAATCACTTATATAGCATGAGATGAATGGCTTAGATGTGCATAGTTTAAATTTTTATTATATATTGTCTTAATTGATATGAAATGTATGTTATGCTATAAATTACACAGGTGATTTAATTGATTGTAGGGCCTAGATTTGGAGCTGGTGAAGGAGAACCTCTACTTCGCTGCCTAGTGCTCTCCAAGGGAATCCAAGATCATTAAAGAGGTAATATTCTATCTTATTCCATCAAGTGGTTTTAAGTTAATATGAACATGTATATGCCATCTTTGTGAACTATACAGCTAATCTTACTGTCTACCTCGGGCACTAGAAAGCCCTGAGAGGGATATACGATAACCAACAACCCAAGCATTTTACCCTATAGCAAGCATATCGTCAACATATAACACTAAGATAATGAACATGCCATTACTAAATTTATTAAAGTAAGCACAATGATCATATTCACTTCTTATATAATTTTGACTCATCATGAAAGAATCAAATTTCTTGTACCATTGTCGAGGCGACTGCTTCAGACCATACAATGATTTCTTGAGCCTGCAGACAAATTTCTTGTTGCGATTTTGAACAAACCCTTCCTGTTATTCCATGTAAATATCCTCATCTAAATCTCCATGTAAAAATGTTGTTTTAACATCTAGTTGTTGTAATTATAAATCAAGTAAAGCAACTAATGCTAACAAAATCTGAATTGAAACAATTTTTACAACTGGTGAAAATATCTCATGAAAGTCAATGCATGCTTTCTGATAAAGACCTTTTGCGACCAGCCTCGCTTTGTACCTGTCTTCTTTATCATCAACACCCATTTTCAATTTGTAAACCCATTTACATCCCACATTTTTTCTGTCTTTAGGAAGTTCAACCAGATCCCATGTGGAATTCTTGTCTAATGCCTTCATCTCGTCCTTCATAGCTTCTTTCCACTTATCACTGTTAGAACCTTCTACAGCTTCCTGATAGCAGAAAGGATCATCATCATTAGCAGTTAAAGCAACTGAAGTAACATAATCATCATACCTTTTAGGAGGACGCCTGATTCTCGTGGACCTCCTTAAAGATGTTTTGGTAGTTCCACAATGTGTTGATTATTATCTGTAGGAACTTCTAAAACATGTTCATGATCTACATCTGAAACTTGTTCATGATCTGAATCTGAAACTTGTTCATCTAGACTATCATCAGTATTTGAATTGGTTTCAAACTGGATATGTTGAAATTTAGGTACATTATCCTGTTTCAATTTATCATCTACATCAGGATTTTCAAGTGAAGATTCATTGAATTTAACACCTCTGTTAATGATGATCTTGTGAGTAGTAGGATCCCACAACTTGTATCCCTTAGTCCCATCACCATATCCAGCAAAGATATATATTTTTGATTTAGGATCTAATTTAGAACGCTGATGTTTTAGAACTAGAGCATATGCATCACAACCAAAAATTTCCTGTTTAGAATAATCACAAGGATAGCCTTTCCATACCTCTTGAGGAAGTTTGCATCCTATTGCAGTTGAT
Organism: Pinus albicaulis; assembly: GCA_034641835.2. NCBI lineage: Eukaryota > Viridiplantae > Streptophyta > Pinopsida > Pinales > Pinaceae > Pinus > Pinus albicaulis. Next base: position 1,088,587,666 of record CM076575.1, read on the forward strand.
GGTGATCGATTTACCAAGTAACAAGCCGTAGAAACCACTTCTGTGCACAATTCCTTCTGCAAATTGGTGTTACTAAGCATACTTCTTGCTCTCTCTAAAAGAGTCCTGTTCATGTGTTCAAAAACTCCATTTTGCTGAGGAGTATACACAGTAGTTTTATGTCTTTCGATCCCAGCGTCCTTGAAATAATTATCAAATTCCTTTGAATTAAACTCACCACCATTGTTAGTTCTTAAACATTTAATGGTTCTTCTAGTGATGTTTTCAACTAATGCTCTAAACTGTTTGAAAACTGTGAATACATCAGACTTTTTCTTTAACATGTAGACCCACACTTTTCTAGAGAAATCATCAATAAAAGATACAAAATATGACGATCCTCCATATGAGATTGTAGGAGATGGACCCCAAACATCAGAATGGATATAATCAAGGATTCCCTTACTAGTATGTTTTCCAGTTTTAAACTTCTACTTGCTTTGTTTCCCAAATAGACAATGTTTGCAGAAATCTAACTTAGAAGATTTTAAACTAGGAAGTAACTTACGATCAGACAAAATTTTTAATCCTCTTTCGATCATATGGCCCAACCTTTGATGCCATAGACGAATAGAATTACTGTCGTTTTCAGATACTGTAGAAGCATGATCTGACTCTGTTCTTCCTTCTAACTGAAAAATATTTCCAACCTTCTTTGCTTTCATTACTAGTAAAATACCTTTATAAAATTTCATTACTCCACCTTGAATAAAGGTTTTATATCCATTTGTGTCTAGCACTCCTAGTGAAATAAGGTTTTTTCTTAGTTCAGGTACATGTCTTACATCAGTTAAAATTTTATTTGTCCCATCAAAAATTTTAATATGGATGCTTCCAATTCCCACAATATTACACGACACATCATTTCCCATGTAAACAACTCCATCATTAATTGATTTATAAGTTTTAAACCACTCTCTATGAATGCACTTGTGATTTGACACACCAGAATCTAATAACGAATGTTGATCATGATTAGACAAACCAACTAATAACACTTCATCACTCATACCTGAAACTGATGTTGAACCTATATCTGCCATGTTTTCTTATTTCTTCTCTGTTGAAGATTATCCTTTGGATGTTTGCTGTCTCTTCCAATAGTCCTTCTTCAAATGTCCTGATTTACCACAAAACCAACACTTTACCTTACTCTTCTTCCCTTTCGATTTTGACCGCGAGTTGTTGTGCTTACTGAAGCGTCTTTCTTTAGAACGACCTCTGACCATCATTGCTTCTGATGTAGAGGTTTCTAAATTTGACCTTTTACTTGTTTCTTCAGACAACAAAGCTCCAACAACATAATCAAATTCAAGGGTTTCTGATGAACTAAGACTTATAGAAGTAACAAAATGATCCCATGACTCGGGCAATGAGCATAATAAAGTTACAACTTTATCTTCTTATTCAAATTTTACTTCTATACTTTCTAACTACACCAAGAGAGTATTAAAGGTATTCAGATGATCAGTTATCATCTTACCTTCCTTCATGCGCAAGATGTACAACTGTCGCTTCAGAAGAATCCTATTGGTTAAGGATTTTTTCATGCACAACTTTTCAAGCTTTGTCCACAAACTAGTAGCAGTTTTCTCTGACACGATGTTAAACAAAACATCATCCGCCAAACAAAAATGAATGCCGCTCAGTGCTCTTTCATCCATGTCACTCCATTCGTTATCTGTCATGGTGTAAGGCTATTTGGATTTTCCCAAAAACGCCTTCGCCACACCCTGTTGCACGAGTAGATCAGACATCTTCACTTTCCAGATCTCGAAGTTGTTTTTCCCATTGAACTTCTCGATCTCAAACCGAGCACTTTGTGTTTTTTCCATGTTTAGTAGCTCGTGTCACAAAATCTCCAATTGCAACTCTTAATAAATGAAGTTTTTATTTTAAAATTCCCTTAAGTTAAAAAAATTCCCTTCACCTATAAAATGCCTTTCCCTTAATACCATATGCAAATGGCATTTTAAATTACGAATCGATTTAAAAAACTTTTACAACATGAAGTGCCAACTTATGACTTCATAAAAAATCGATTTATAATGGGCCACCTCCTCTTAAATCAATAAAGTGCCACTCTTTTTAAAAAAAAAATAGGCCTTGGACCCTATCTAATGGCATATTATAAAAACTTGATATTCCAATCTTTATAGACTCCATATAAATCAATTTTTAAAGAACTTCAAATCGATATATAATATATATTGAATACAAATCCAAACATTGCATATGCCTTCAATAAATCTATTTGCAAAAGTTATATGCCTTTAATAAAATTCAAATAAATTGAATTGCAAAAGTTATATGCCTTCAATAAATCGATTTATATATAATAAATTATGTGTTCAATTTAACTTACGGCATTTGAAAAGGAAATCAACGTTTTTAATGAAGTGATTGTAAACCTCAAATCCAAAACGTTCAACTCTCTGGCTTCAACACCGTTCAACAAGATGGCAGCTCACGGCTCGTTCAACACTTTCGAACAGGTTACTGTGTTGTGGCTCCTCCATAGTGTTGACAAACCTCCATCATTCACAGCTCACAATGGCTATCAACAGTGTTTATGGCACTGTTTTCAAACTCAGCTTCTGCACATAAGAACAACACCAGCCCGCTCACAGTCTTCCACAACAATCAGTCTCCACAATTCTGGCTATCACTGCATCACAACCACAAGTAGAAACTCCTCTTCTGCATTCGATGGTAAATACTAAGCCAACTCCGTTCTGCGCTCACACAACGGACACACAGATCAACAGATCTGGTGCTCCAACTTGGCAACTCAAAAATACACTCTGATACCAAATTGTTGATTTCAGCAGTGCAAAAACTTAAATAAAAAACAGACACACAGTAGAAAACCATAAAGAGACAGAGATTTTAACGTGATTCACCCAACCAATCTGGTCTACATCCACTAAACAGGGGCATCGTCAATCTCATTCAGCAAAAGGAGAATTACAATAGCAGATTTTTGCATCTGCACATCTCTTCCACTCACCTCACATTCCTCATGCTCATTTGCCTTTATGGGCTTACATTTTATAGCTGGGAATAGAAGTTGAATCATAAATTCACTAACAACAAATATAGGATGCATTAACTCCTCATCATAATTAAATGGATTCAATTTAGCAACAAATCCTATTGTTGTCACATTCATGAGATTTTCTCCAAAAATAATTAAAATAAATCTCAACATATCCCACTGCGTTGGCCCACAATGTGCTCTCCACCTCATGCTACTGCGCAGTTTGACTTGGTCAAACTTGACCTAGCCTTCTTGCAAAATCTCCCTTTCACACATGTAAGCGTGAAATAAATCTCCAAAAGTGATCCCCCTTCATGCTAAGATAATTTTTATTCCCTATAGATAAAATGAATGGGTCTCCTACCCTTTTTATTCATCTCCTAAGTGCAAATGTCAAAAATTAATATTCCACAAAATTTTGGAATATTACACACTCTATCGGCCATCGTCGCCCATTTCTATATGCATTTGGAGATCATTCTCCTCCAAGTCAATAAACAACTCCTTGTCTCCTGTCATATGGAAAGACGCACCACTATCAAGATACCACACCGATCCCATTGAGCTTGAAACCAATCATGTGATCAAAGAGAAATAAAGTTCAAATTACGAGGCTAAGGCCTCTCCAACTGAAGCTCCAACAACCTTCTTGTTCTTCTTTTTATGTGGGTAGTTAGTGGCAAGATTCCCATGTTCGTGACAATGAAAACACTTCACTTTGGAAAAATCCAGCTTCTTCCCTTTAGCCTCGGATTTTGGATGGGATTTCTTCCCCTTCCCTTTCCTTGATTTGGCATCCAAAGCACAATTCTCTTCATCATCATTCTTCGATGAAGAGCCATCCCTGGTACTTCGCCTTATCTCCTCCTGTACAAGATCCGACCAAAGTCGCTTCCAACCCGACAGTTTCTCCCATCCATTGATAGAGTCTTTGTAGCTATGACAACTCTTCGAAAGCCCAAGGAGAGCCAAGCTCATTAAGTCATCATCATTGGCTATAATCTCCACACTTCCCAGTTCATCCCTACAGTGGACAAAATTCGTGAGATATTTTGGAACACTGTCGCCCTTTTCCATTTTTATTTTTCTGAGCTTATCTTTCAGCACCAACTTCCTCTGGTCGCTGCTGCTTTAGAAAAGATCTTTCAAAGCCTTCCAAATTGAAAATGGAGTGGCTTTCTCGTGAAGGCTTGACACAATATGGTCCTTCACACCTTCCAACATAATTCTTCTTGTCTTTTCTACCTTCTTTTGCCATGCGTCAAGTCCTGCAGCATTGCTAGAAGCCGACTTAGGAACGTCGCTATCAATGAACTCCTTCAGTCCATTATCTTCAAGAACTGGCTCCATCCTATCCTTCTAGGCTATGTAATTTGAGTTACCCTCAAGGGCGTACTCCAATCGCAACCCATTGAAAGACATTTCAATGAAAACTCAACTATCACACCAAGAAATTTCTGCAGCAAATTCAAATTGTCCAACAGCACAAAACTCAGTAATTATTCACAATTTTCAATCTCCAGTAATCAATACTGCTCCGATAGCATGTAGAAATTTATTAATACAGATGTATTACTGGATTCTCCTTATCTAACAATATTTATCTTCTTTCTAAATATAGAATCCTTCCACTGTTAAAATTTCATAAATTTAGAACTCAATTGCAAACACATGTGAATAAATTCAGTCGCACATAACACAATTGTTTAATGGGAAAGCCTAAAGCTAAAAACCCCAACTATCATATATTATTTATATAAATGGAATCATGTAATAATCTCATACAAATATTAGTACATCAAGCTCTCAGTACAATAAAAAATCATTACACACTGTCATGCAGAAATTTGCATATCTATGCACCAATTTCTTACCTCCCGACAGCCTACCTCCACTATGCAATCCCTGCTGAAGAAGACCCCTGAATGAATTCGAATTGGCCTTGCCTTGACTGTGCAATCCTCATTGGAAACTCCAATGTGTGTCAGATGCATTGAATGCATCACTATAGTCACAACGGATATTCCATCTCACCCTTCCACCTCTCTCTCCACTGGGTCTCCACTGGAACTGACATGCAATGTATTTAACTGTTGTTTCTGTTCATTTTTTAGTGATTTATTAGTTTTGAATTAATTAAATAATTAATTCACTTCACTCTCACTAGTGTATCTTTCAGTTAGACTAGATACAACTAGCTCAATTGAGTTTAACTCACTTAACTGAGTTAAACTAAATAACAACTCCATAAACTACTCTTCCAACTCTATCATAACTTTTCCACTTCAGTTCTAATTGAGTCCTCCATGCATGAGCCACCAATAAACCCTAAGAATTGCATAATTCCTTTAGCCCACTAATTTTCCAAATCTGTTCACTGAAATAAAGTGCTCCAAGAGAATAAGTTGATGTTTATTGTCGGATTATTATTAAGAGCTAATAATAATCAACATGCATCTATTTTTAGATCACCGATCTATAAATAGACTTTGCCCAATATTCTAAAAGTAGAATTTCATCTATTTTCCACATTTGACCAACCATCTACAAATAGCATCTTGTAACTTATAGAATATGCTCAGCATGTCTAAAAATAGACATACACCTAAAAATAGCATGCGGGCCACACTTAGTATAGGTGCTTAGTTTTCATTAAGCTCATCATCTTGTTGATTCTCAACATAATTTTCTCCTGTAGGTAACTTCAACATTTTCTTCAACACAAGAATCTCTGATTTTTCACTTTGTAGCAAATTCTACACAACAAACCTGTCATTTGAATCTACTCCAATATTCACAATAATCTTCTTGAGTTCTTCATTCTGTATTTTTAAAGCCTTGGAATTGGCTTTCTCTAACTTTAGTTGCTTGATGACCTTCCCTAGCATGTTCTCAGCTTTAAGAGCCATTTCATTAGTTTTGGTCAAATCATTCACTATCAGTTGACCAATTTTCATTTTTAAATTTACTTTATCAGGCAGAGTAATCTTTCTTACATCAACAGCTAGATTTACAGTATTGAAATTATTAGATGACCCTATAGTCATATCATAGGGATGAGAAAAATAAATCTTAAACTAATATTTTTCAAGATCCATGGCAGTCAACAATCTTGTTTGATCTGGAGTTATTTGATACTCAGCTTGTGCCTCCATGCTAGCCTCCATCTTTTGATTTCTTTCAGAAATCTGAGCAAATACTTGTTTAATCAAGGATACTTGCTCCTAAGCATCTTCTTGTCTTCTTGGTGAGGCTGGGACATTTTTCTCATCTCCCAATTGTAGTGAGAATCCAGGTTGACCACCTTCTAAGTCTTCATTTTTCTTTTCTCTCTTTTCAACTCTCTGTTCTTCATCTTCTGAATCAATCACTGCTTCTTTACTCCTCTTGTTAGATTTCTCAGATATGATAGGAGTTCGTATATTTGATCCAACAGAACCTGCAAAACCCTTATTTGCTAGCTTCTCTATGTCAGGTCTGCTTTCATGAACAAATGTTGAATAGCCATTTTAAATTCTCCTATTGGAAATCACTTTATGGGGGTCATAAGCCCACTTATCTCCTAACAACCAGTGCATTCTATCTAGAATCATTGTGACTTCATTAGCTTCCTATCTCATATTGACTATAAACAGACCCATGGACATAGGTAGCTTAAACATATGACCCTTTTTCATAGGCACAGAATGTATTTGGTCAACATTTAAACTCTTCCTAATGAAGTCCAGAGAAAATAATCTCATAGGAACAAATATAGGAATTTTATATGGTTCTACCCCAGCCCCATAAAGTTTAATTTCTGAATAGTCTTCAAACACATACCAATCACCACACTTACAATTTTTTCCCATGTTAGGTCCTTATATTACTGTTATAGTCCCTTATTGTTGTTATTGTAACCCCCTTATTGTTATTGTTGTACCCTTGTAATCCCCATATTGTTATTATGGTTCCCTTACATTATTATTGTTAGGTTGGCTAGCATTACATTGTGGCCCCATGGACTCCTATATATAGAGAGGAGGTTTTGTCATTTGTATCATCCAAGAATTGTTCATTTATGTAATGTATTGGAGGTTCCCCCTCTAAGTGGATATTCCTAAGGTGTTGATCTATCTTTTCTTCTATTTTTGGAGCTGGTTTCATAAATTTGGTATTAGAGCTTTGGATTCTAGGGTTTCGCTACTCCAAATAGGTCATCGTGGAATTTTATCTATAATTTTTTTTATACAAAGGTTCAGAAGCTAAAAATTTTATAATGCGAAGACGAAATACGAAGGAACATCATCACAAAATTTTAGATCTTGGTTCGCAATATTTTCAAATATATGATCTGTGGAAGTTAGGGCTTTTTTGCAGGCTCCTGAATTTAACCTAAACAAGTCATCATGGAATTATCGCTATAATTTTTTTTCGGCGAGGGTTCAAAAGTGGAAATTTTGACAGAGAAAATATAAAAGCTTGAGGAAACACCTGTGAAAATTTCAGATCTTGGTTCCAAATATTTTGGGAGATATGATCTGTGGAAGCTAGGATTGTTTCAAGCTCCCAAATTTCATCTAAAAGAGGTGACCGTGGAAAAAACATAATTACTCTCTCTCTGAGCATCAAATTGGGATTCTGTAAAAAGTGGCTACAAGTGCATGGATTTTAGTTTAGTTATGTCAATTTCAAATCTGAAGGAGGAAAAAATGACACGTGGAAGGTCGTACAAGTTCGCTCTATTGAACTAGTCCATAATTAGGTCGTCATAGGAGATTGGGAATAACGTTGTCTTAAAGAATCCAAATCAGGTCAGACAAGTGGCATTTGAAAGAAGATTTAGAGGGATACGTCAGGGCTGAAGTTAAGATATTGAAGACCGAAAATCGCAGATATAATTCAGTTTCAATATCGAGCTCCTCAAAATCAAGAAAAAGGTGTGTATTTTTTTCAAATTACATAAGTCTTGTTTGAAAAATCAGTTTTAAATGATTTCAAAGGCCTATTGAGCATATATATCAGTATTGGGTTCTAAAATGCCTCCTAAAAAGAATTCAACACCCATTAAACCCTCAGATTACTCTACTATGACTTATGAAGATGAATAATTGCAACATGATCTATGAAAATTACAAGAGCAAGTGCACCAAAATTTTCTCTCGAAAAGAGCAACAAAAAATGAAATGGATGTTTTGAAGAAAAGCATGGAAGCTAAGATGGATGGTTTGAAGAAAGCATGGAAGCTACGATGGATGGTTTGAAGAATGTTATGGAAGAAAAAATGGAAGATTTTAAGGAAGACATGGTACGTTTGAAGGAAGTTTTGTCAAAGTTGACAAAAGAAATGATTCCTAATGGCGAAAATATAGTAGAGGAAACTGATGATGAGAACAAAATAAATGTTAATTGTGATTTCATAAACTCTAATTTTGGATTAAAGAACCACCATATTCCAAATATGGATATGAGGAATTTTGATGGCAAGGATCCCATACCATGGATACTACAGATGGAGCAATATTTTGATCTCAATAATGTGCAAAACACACAAAAGGAACGCATTGCAACTTTACATTTAGAAAAAAATACATTTGTATGTTATCGATGGATTTTCTCCCGTAAAAAAATTGTCACTTGGTTAATTTTTACAGAGGAAATGACAGCACATTATGAGGATACAAAGAGCAACACCTTCTTTAGCCAATTGATAAATCTCAAACAAAAGGGTTCAGTGGAGAGGCATATTGAGGACTTCCAAAAATTGAATATAAGGGTAATTGATATTCCAGAGGAACACAGGATTGATGTCTTCATATGGAATTTAAATGATAACATCTAACATGAAGTTCGCGTTTGGGAACCAGATTCATTAGAGAAGGCATTCAGGTTGGCAAGAAAAATTGAATGTAAAATTACGGCGACAAGGAAGCCTACCACTCATATCTATAAATATGGAAGTGTTGCTACTCCTAAACTTCCACAACCTACAGGGTTGACACCACAAAAATTGGAAGAAAAAAGAGAAAAAGAGCTTTTCTACATTTGTGACAGAAAATACACTAAAGGTCATAAGTGTGTTGAGAAGAAATTATTTTACATAGATTGTGAAGAGGAGGAAGAAAATGAACAAGAAACTTCAAAATAAGAGGATATACACCAGGAAGCAACCATAGAAGAAGAATAAATGAGTCCGACCATATCATGTAATGCATTGGCAGGAATTACCACCCCTCAAACTCTCAAGATAGAAGGACATATCAAGAAGAAAAAAGTAATAGTGTTTATTGATTCATGTACTACCCATAATTTTATTCATTGTAAGGTAGCCAAGGAATTGAATTGTTTCCTATACCCAACACCAGAATGTCAAGCGATGGTTTCAAATGGAGGAACTATAAATTTCTTTGGAAAATGCCATAATATCGAGTTATCCATGGGGGAATATGTATTGAATAGTCCAATGCTTTCCATCCCAATGGGAGGTGTTGATGTTGTACTAGGAGTACAATGGTTACAATCTTTGGGGATGGTAGCTTTTAAATTTCAAGAAATTTTCTTGAATTTTTTTTTCGGAAGGAAAGGAAATTGAATTACGGGGTATCACAGGGAAGCCAAGAAAGATAATAAGCTATAATTTCATGAGAAATTTTCCGAAGAAAGAACAACGAGGTGTAATTTCACAATTATGCTCACTTGAAGTTCCAACATCAAAATCATCTATTTCTCTCGATCTCCAAAAAGTCTTGGAAAATCATTCCAAGGTGTTTGATACTCCCAAAGGACTCCCACCTATTCGTTATCATCGTCATGCTATTCATTTGATTCCAGGAAGTGTTCCTCCAAGCAGCCGGCCTTACAGATATGCTTATGTCCAAAAGAGTGAAATTGAACGTATGATTATAGAAATTTTAGACGCTGGTATAATTCAACCTAGTCAAAGTTATTTCTCTGCTCCAGTAGTATTGGTGCACAAGAAGGATGGATCATGGCGCACGTCTCTAGATTATAGGGAGCTCAATAAGCTCACTATTAAAGATAAATTTCCCATTCCTGTGATTGATGAATTATTGGATGAATTACATGGAGAAATTTATTTTACCAAGTTGGATCTCCATTCAGGATATCATAAAATTAGAATGAAGACTGAATATATTCTGAAAATAGCATTTCGAACTCATGATGGTCATTGTGAATTTTTAGTCATGCCTTTTGGCCTTACCAATGCACCTTCTAAATTTCAAGGGTTGATGAATTCCATTTTCAAACCCTTCCTCAAAAGTTTGTGCTAGTATTTTTTGATGATATACTAATCTACAATAGGTCTTGGAAGGATCATGTTCAATGTATTATCCCAAAATGGGAATGCAGGAATACATGAAAACAAAACTAGAAATAGCAGTGTAAATCAACTCATTAACATTGGAGACCAATATGGAGACATATCATCATGTATTATATCAGCAAATCAATACATAATAGTGAGGCATGAATCATATACAATGAGGAAACAAGCCTCCCATAAGCAATTACTCCTAAATTTGAACTGCTGCTACAAGAAAAAATGTCGAAAAAATTCTACAACATAGTTATAAACACACTACTACAGAAAAATAATGTAAAAAAGATGTAGGGCTGTTATATGCCTCAAAATATATGCCCAATACAGATCTAGGCTCAATACAAACTCCTACAAGGAACCCGGAAATGGTTTTCAGAAATACACACTATACAAAATGGGATCTAAAGCCCAATGGCTGAAGATTCACTGAAAACAGAAGAAAATGAGTGTAGAAGGCTGAAATACATCATATTTTGTGTAGATCCCCTCAAAGGTCTCCTCCCATGAAAGGATGAACCCTCCAATCACAAGAAAACACTCCAAAGGAGACACAAGATCCGTCACTGAAAACTGCCCTCAAAATAACACAATCCCTGGCTGGAACTGTGCTAGAAATTATGGGACATATTTGGCCTCATGCCAAAGATCTGAAATATTCCCAAGAGATCTCCAAAATGATCTCCCAAGAGAAGGAGACCTTCCTCCTATGAGAAAATAGCTCAAAAAGTGGGTTTCTAACCCTTCCACTGCAACACCCTGCAACACAGCACAATAACCTGTAGAAACTGCACTAATGAAGAAATATGTAGCTTGGCATGAAAACCTAATTTGGAAATGAATACAATACTCTTGCAAGTGGCCTCTCCAGGAAAGAGGTGGGATTCTCGCTCGGGAACACCCGGTGCTAAACAGCACAACAACCCTGCTAAATAGCAAGAAAAAGCAATAGTCTAAGCACACCTGTATCAAAATAATAATCTCAAACATGAACCCATATGGCTGCCATCCTCTTCCTTATATAAAATGTGAGATTTCTTGCCCTTGGCCCCACTCAATCAGGTCATTCCCTTCATGAAATCCATCTCCCTCCAAAACTGCGTTATTCCTTAATCAATCTCCACTCCTCCATAACAATGCTATTGACTTGGTCAAAGTTGACTAAATCAACATGACCCAACCCTTGTTCACATTTGGAGGTGCTTTATTTAGCTGCTAAGAGGGTCTCCTCTCACACTTGAAGTGTTTTTATTGCTGCTAAAGAGACTTATGGGCCTCCCCACCCACTTATTCACCTACCTAGTGATAAAACAAATATAATATTCCATTTAGCTTGAAGGCTAAACTTTTGGAATATTACAGTCCTCCCCTCAAAAATGTTGCTTGTCCTCAAGCAACTGTATAATGAGAGAAAAATTCCTCCCCTCCTCCTCCTGTGGCCTCCTCATCAATATTCCCCACCACTACTCAATAAATTTTCCCTCCAATTGTTTCCTCCCAGGTATGAAAAACCACATGGCTCACATCATAAAAAGTTGGAAGGTGTAAGTGGAAACCTTCTTGTTGTCCAATGGCCTCCTTAAGGTAGGAGTTATGACAAGCATATGGGATCTCATTCCCAATGAGAAACTCCCAATCCCATGCTATCATCCAAATGAAATGAGCCATTCTAAGTAGCTCATCAAAGATATCCTCAACCCCGAGTTCATACAATGTGTTGGGGATGCATGGAGAGATTGGATCCTCCCACCCAAGTGGTTTCTCTCTCCATTTACAGTAAGTATGTTGTTGCTGCTAACCTTGGGCTTAAATTTCATGGCCTCCAAGAATGGCCCAAGCTACCCCACCAAAAAAATAATCCATGAAGTTCCTCCTCCAAAAACTCAACCTCTCAAGATTGCTCTTCCCACATGGAGAAAAGAAATGTAGTTTGGAAATCATGGGCTGCCCATTACTTCTCCTGAAACATGAAACATGTAAAGTAGGGAGAATAATACTCCAAATGGGAATCTTTGGCCTTTGTGCCACTCTCCCAACAAAGCTTCCCATAAACATAAGAACATCTCCAAAATATGGAAGCAAAACCCAATGAAAACAAGCTGCCACATGACAACAGGGAGGTGGGTCATAGTTCCTCACATGGAACTAGTGCAGTGCATCCCTTGCCCGCATCAAAAAAATTAATAACAAGTGCTCCCCCAGCCACTTTTTTCCTGTCACAATCATTCTATAAGATAGAATCATGAAGAGACAATGTGGTGTCAATGGTGCACACCAAGAATCATGTGGCTTCCCTCACAAACCACCCATAAAATAGCCTATCCCAATGCTGCAAGTGGCTTTAATTACATCATCATATAATATGAAAGAAGGGATAATCCTCCTTGGCACAGCATGCTGCTCATATAAAGTAAAGAAGTACAAAACATAATGTGAAATTGTACCTTCTCCACCATGTACTTGGGACCTTGCGCTGAAATGGCTCAACCGAAAATTCTCCCTCACCTCCAAAGAGTAGGGAAGTGGCTGTGAAATCCTCTCCATCTTCATCCGGGCTATGCATCTCTCCATATACTGATGTATATCTTTTTGGATGCCCTCCCAAGTGAAATCCTCCATCAAAATATGAAATTCATCTAAGTGCATGGAAATAAAATCCAAATGTGCTACATGGAGTAGCTTCCTCTTGAGCTCAGAAAATATAGTCAAGAATATTCTACCATAAGAGTAGATTACCTCAAAAATCACCATGTATCTATCATCTCCCTCCTGGTCATCAAGTATCCTGCAAGCACCAATATCCTTGGAGTACTCTACCAAGAGTTGAGACCTCCAATATGGATCAATCTTCCTAAGAGACAACACTGATGATCTAAAACGTGAAGCTCCCCACATGCTGCTGCCCTTTCCTCTGACATCCATCATGCCAAATTCATCCTCCAAAGTGTTTCCATGCCCATCATGCAACTGCTCATGCTCAAATAGTAGTGGTGACCTTTGGAAGTGGACCTCCCATGAGAAGCTACTCTCCAAAAAGGACCTCCTGATCTTGGCCAATGTGACCACGAGTGGCATCCATCTACTCCAAAGTATGGAGGATTCCTTTCTCAAAGGAAGTACCCTCTGTTTCTCCAAATCCATGGAGAATCTCTCTTGCACCATGAAGGTGCCATCCTCCATCACTGTAGAAAATTCTGTCAGCGCAGTACATATAGTGAGAGTGGGTGATGCTGAAAATGGGAGAATGTCTCCTTGAGTCTATCCCAAAATCTCTACATTGTACTAGACTCCTCTAAAGTCTTCACCTCTCTGAAATCTAAGAGTGGTGAACCCAATGGAAAGATGTCCCTTACCAAATCCAGATCTGGTGGCCTCCCGGGTGGAATGCCTCCATGTAATGATACATCAATGTCAAGAGTAGACTATACATATGGATGGGAAAATTTTCCCTTTCCCTCACAGTGAAAATTAGTCTACCTCTTCTCTACATTAGCTCTCTGAAGTAGATAGGGTTGTGTGCTCCTCATCAATTGATGTTGATCTTCCTCCCTACCTTCTCCTTCCATCTGCAATGTCTCACAATCATGCTTCTCGTTGATTGTTCTTTGTCATCCATATGTGATATCCTGGGGAATTTCTTGAAATGATACAAGAATTCCTCCTATTGGAGCATGTACCCCTCATTCCTCTACATGAGGGGCTATATATGCTCTAGATGTGACAACAATGTTGCCCCCATTCTTCTCTTACTCTTCAATATGAATGGGAGTCAACTGCTTAATAAGAGGATACTCTTTTGAAAAAGGGACCTTCATGCCCTCTTGTCTAAAGATATGAGACAAAGATCTTGCCTCTAGCAAGGTGTTATGCAAGATGTGAGATTTTCCAACAATTTTCTGAAGTGGATTTGAGTTTATAGGTTCTTCCAATACATGCAAAGGGTTTGTTGGTTTTGGTTTGTTTAATTCCACCAATGATGTTTCAGAATGTTTTCCATCAAAAATTTCCACCAATCTCTTAGTGAACCTTGCATAAGAAGAAGTATTTTCATTTCTTAATGAAAATTACTCAAATATCCACCAAGAATAGGCCTTACCTTCGAAATGCATCGCTGAAACTTTTATGGCTTCATCTTCAGAAACTTGATGTTGCTGCAAATAGGTGTGTAGCTCCTCCTCCCAAGCTTTGGCTGAACATATTGGTGATCCAGCAAAATTAGAAAGATAAAATCTATTCATTTCATGCTACTTGCTCCTCTCCACCTTGATCTTGAAAAACTCTTGGTAAGTTATATGATCTCTAAACTTCTCAGTTTGAGATTCATACTCTTGCAGAAAATTACTAAGAGTTTCCCTCCTTGGCATTTCCTCTTCTTTCAACTCTCTTATGGTAGATCTGGGAATTTGACTGCATTTTGCATAATAGGGGGTAGCTGCATGCTTACACCTATCATGTGAAAATATATATTTGGCTCAAGATCCAAACTCCTCTGGAGATTCCATCTCCCTTCTCATTTTCTTGAGATCTCCTTTAATTCTCTTTATAGATTTAGAAAGAAGCTTTGAGAGCTTCTCTTCCCTTCTTCCTCCAAATAATGGAGTCTTCTCTTTTTCCTTTCTGTACATCTCTTATTCTCCTTCTTCTCTTGATATCATAATGGCTGAGATCCACAGGCCGAGCCAAGATTATGCTCTGATACCACTGTAATATCCCAAAATGGGAATGCAACAATACATGATAACAAAACTAGAAATAACAGTGTAAATCAACTCATTAACATTGGAGACAAATATGGAGACCTCTCATCATGTATTATATCAGAAAATGAATACATAATAGTGAGGCATGAATCATATACAATGAGGAAACAAGCCTCCCATAAGCAATCACTCCTAAATCTGAACTGCTGCTACAATACAAAATGCTGAAAGACTACTATAGCACAGTTATAAACACACTGCTACAAAAAAATAATGTAAAAAATATTTAGGGATGTTATATGCCTCAAAATATATGCCTAATACAGATCTAGGCTCAATACAAACTCCTATAAGGAACCCATAAAGGGTTTTCAGAAATACACTCTATACAAGATGGGATCTAAAGCCCAATGGATAAATATTCATTGCAAACTGAATAATATGAGTGTAGAAGGATGAAATACATCATATTTGGTGTAGATCCCCTCAAAGGTCTCCTCCCATGAAAGGCTGAACCCTCCAATCACAAGAAAACACTCCAAAGGAGCTACAAGATCCCTCACTGAAAACTGCCCTCAAAATAATGCAATCCCTAGCTGGAACAATGCTGGAAATGATGGGAAATAGTTGGCCTAATGCCAAAGATGTGAAATATTCCCAAGAGCTCTCCAAACTGATCTCCCAAGAGAAGGAAACCTTCCTCCTATGAGAAAATAGTTCAGAAAGTGGGTTTCTAACCCTTCCACTGCAACGCCCTGCAACATAGCACAATAGCCTGCAGAAGCTGCGCTGATGAATAAAGCTATAGATTGGCCTGAAAAATTGATCTAGAAATGAATAAAATACTCTTCCAAGAGGCCTCTCAAGGAAAGAGGTGGGATTCCTCCTCGGGAACACACGGTGCTAAACAGCACGACAACCCTGCTAAACAACAATAGAAAGCAATAATCTAAGCAGACCAATATCAAAATAATAATCTCATACATGAACCCATATGGTTGCCATCCTCTTCCTTAAATAATGTGTGAGCTTTCTTACCCATGGCCCCACTCAATTAGGTCATTTCCTTCATGTGATCCATCTCCCTCCAAAACCGTGTTATTCCTTAATCACTCTCCACTCCTCCATAACAACGTTGTTGACTTGGTCAAAGTTGACTGAATCAACATGACCCAACCCATGTTCACACTTGGAGGTGATTTATTTAGCTGCTAAGAGGGTCTTCTCTCACACTTGAAGTGTTTTTATTGCTGCTAAAGAGACTTATGGGCCTACCCACCCACTTATTCACCTACCTAGTGATAAAAAAACTATAATATTCCATTTACCTTGAAGGCTAAATTTTTCGAATATTACATTCAACATGTTGACAAGGTGCTCAAACTATTGGAGGAGAAACAATTATATGAAAAAGCATCCAAATGTTTCTTTGGAGTACAAGAGGTGGAATATTTGGCTCATATTGTATCTCACGAGGGTGTTAAGATACACCCTAAAAAAATTAAATCCATTAAGGAATGAAAAGTCCCCACAACCATAAATAAGTTGCATGGATTTCTCGGGTTAACAGGGTATTATCGAAAGTTTGTTAAGAATTATTGGATAATAGAAGCACCTCTAACAACATTATTGAAGAAATATGCATTTTCATGGACTCCTGAAGCAACTCACGCCTTTGAACATCTTAAAGAGGCAATGTGCCTAGCACCAGTGTTAGTTATGCCAGACTTCACAAAAACCTTTGTTGTGGAATGTGATGCCTCAGTAAATGGAATTGGTGTGGTTTTAATGCAAGAAGGAAGACCCATTGCTTTTGAAAGTCGTTCAATGAAAGGAAAGTATTTACAAAAGCGTATTTATGAGAAGGAAATGTTGGAAATACTACATGCACTAAAGAAATGGAAACCTTCCCTAATGGGAAGACACTTCAAGGTAAAAATTAATCATGATAGTCTTTAACACTTTTTGGAACAAATACTATCTTCAGAAGAGCAGCAAAAACGTGTCACAAAGATGTTGGGTTATGACTTTGAAATCATCTACAAAAAGGGAAGCTAAATGTTGTTGCAGATGCACTCTCAAGAATGGATGAAGAGGTGGAAGCATTGCTTTGTACCATTTCTATTATCCAGCCATATTGGATAATCGAAGCAAGGGATGAATGGAAGAAGTTTGAAGAAGTTTGAACACTCATTGAAAAGTTGCAGGAATATTCTAGTACATCTGATACATTTAGTTGGAAAAATGATTCCTTATGGTACAAAGATCACTTATATATTTTCAAGAATTCCCAACTAAAACAAAATATTATTTTGGAATTGCACACTTCTCCTTAGGAGGACACTCGGGATTTTTAAAAACTTAGCACAGGGTGAAGAAATATTTTTTTTGGGATGGTATTAAATCTGATATTCAAAAGTTTGTGGTGGAATGTTTGGTTTTCCAGCAAAATAAAGTTGATAGAATTAAGACCCTGGGTCTTCTACAACCTTTATCCATTCCAAGTCAATGTTGGGAGGAGATTTCAATGGATTTTATCACAGGTTTACCTAATTCCGAAGGAAGGAGTGTCATCATGGTGGTAGTTGATAGACTTACCAAGTATGCACACTTTTGTGCATTATCTCATCCATTTAAATCAAGTACAGTTGCTACTGTATTTATGGAAACAATTCAAAAGCTACGTGGAAACCCGAAGATTATTGTAAGTGGCAAAGATCACATTTTTACAAGAAATTTTTGGATGGAATTATTTTCTTGTTTGGGTACTCAACAAGCTCATATCGCATCTTATCATCCTCAATCCGATGGTAAAACAGAGATAGTGAGTAAATTTTTGGAAGGATATCTTCATTGTTTTGTATCTAATAAGAAATCAAAATGGGTCAAGTGGTTACCTCTCGTTGAATGGTGGTATAACGCTTCCTTCCAGACTGCAGCAAAAATGACCCCATTTATGGCAGTTTATGGATATCAACCACCGTCCATCACATCTTCTTTAAGGGAAAATTCTAGGGTTAAAGTAGTGGAGGATCACATTGAGCATCAACAAGAAGTTCTCCAACTCTTAAAGGATAACCTAAATTTGGCACAAAATCGAATGAAACAACAGGCAGATCAACATCGCAGTGAGAGAAGTTTTGATATGGGAGACTAGGTATTTTTACGTCTACAACCATACAAACAAATGTCCCTCAAGCAAGCTAAGAAGGATAATACATTATCGCCAAAGTACTATGGTCCTTACAAGGTGTTGCAAAAGATTGGTACTATGGAATAGAAATTGGAGCTTCCTGCTTCTTCGCAAGTGCATCCAATTTTCCATGTTTCATGCTTAGAAAAGGTTATAGGGGACAAACTTTGAGTTCAAACAATATTGCTAGAACTTGATGAGGAAGGAAAAACCATATTGGAACCTGAAGGAGTCACGGAAACAAGAACTTGACAGCTACGAAATCAATCAAATTTAGAGTATCTCATCAAATGGAAGAACTTACCCACCGAAGATTCTACATGGGAGGATGAGAATTTTATACGAAATCACTCAGAGCTACTCAAGTGTTGAGGACAACACCTTTTTGAAGGAGAAGAGCATGTTAGGTCTTTATATTACAAGTATAGTCCCTTATTGTTGTTAGTGTGTAACCCCCTTATTGTTATTGTTGTACCCCTGTAACCCCCATATTGTTATGATTGTGCCCTTACATTATTATTTCACTACAAGGAAAAGACCCTCTAGCGGAGGTTATAAAGGAGGTTTTTAGTGTTATAAAATTGGCCAAAATTCTCAAAAAAACATATGCTACCACATCTGTTTCTGGTAACGGAGGTTTTGGTGGAGCTCTTAACGGAAATTCAACACAACTAAAAAAAAATGGGCGGCTGGAGGTTATTACAGATGTTTTTCCATCGGTGCTCATATCAAGCTTTAATGCATCGGTGCATATCTGTAGACATCACACTGAGGTGGTCTAAGGATAATGCACCAGGTTGTTAAGGAAAACAATAGCACCGGGCCTGTTGTTGGTGATACAATGCACAGGGCCATTCTAATTGGTCTTGGTATTTGAGCAGTGCCCATAGGTCATATAAGCGCACTGGTGCGTGTAACTTTATGAGGCATCGGTGCTCTGTATCACAGAAAAGAACCGAGATTTATAATTTGTATCGGTATTCCTTCAGTGCACATGAGATCTAAAAAAGTACCAGTGCTTATAGATACATAAACACCCTTGTGTGTAGTATCACACAAATTCAGCGATATTTATAATTGGAATCGGTATTAGTGTGGTGCCCATAGAATCATAAACGCACCAGTGCGTAGAGACACATAAACACACCGGTTTTCATTTTGTTTTTTTTAGAAACATCCACCTTTGACAGTCCAATTGTTGTGATTTTTTTAAATTCATTATTCATCAAAAGTCGACACATCTTATAACAATGTTCATATAAATTACATTTTTATTAATGCATTTGAATGTGCTGTTTGGATTAATTTGTTATATCATATCAAAATTATTGTGGTTTTTTAAAATTCATTATTCATCAAAAGTCGACACATATATATAATCTTATAACAATATTCATATGAATTAATTTTTTATTAGTGCATTTGAGAACGACATTGGAGAACACAATAGCGACAATGGAGAACGCAATAGAATAAATTAAAAAATATTTTATGATTATATATATATATATATATATATATATATATATATATGGGACAATTATTCTTATCTCTTTGTCTTTCAATTGGGACACTATGTCCATTACATTAAACAAAATGTCTGATTTCATAGACATATTTCAAAAAATAAAACGCCTTGCTTTGATATCCAAATTACATAGTGATCATCATTCTTCGGTTGAAATGCTGTCACTTCTAGAGCTACTTCCATGACTTGGGTTATTTTCAAGAATGTTGTGTTCACGACGTTGATTGTTTTCTTCTTCTTCACTTTCCATCTACAAACATAAAAATAAACTGAAATGAGTGTATATACATTGGTGAGAATAATGAAAATTCCAATATTAAATAATATACATCAATGTAAATCGAAAAGAAAAATGACGTACTATAGCAACAATTGACTCATAAACTATACACATTCTTTCAAAACCATGTACCATGCCATCTTTCAAAATTTCATCTGTTGGCGCAGTTCCATACTTTGTTTCCTGCAAGTTTTATACCCCATAACAAATCATATATTTAATATAAAAGATGTTTTTGTTTTATTAATTATAGACGGAGCTAATTAAAACAAGATCGATAGATGCTTACAAATTCCACAATTAAATTCTGATATGCCAACATATACTCACAACCCATATTTAACCCAATTTCAATCAATTCGTTTGATGATTCTTCTTTGTATGTTAGCACCCGTTTGAAGAAATTCAATCATGATTTTTGTAAAACAACTTAAAAAATACAAAAATGAGACGTAGTTAAGTTGTTATAAGGAAGTAAAAATTAATCACAAACTTAGAGATCAACCATTTTCTTCCTTGTCATACTGTTTTAAGTGCTGAATGGGTTCCATTTTTTTTTCTTTTCTGAAAGAAAATTCTTGAAAATTAATATTTAATGCTAAATTGTTTATTTATTGTACCTAATGATCGAAAAACTCAATGATTACATATTACATTTGAAGCACGTTGTTGTATTCGTTCCACTAGATCCCTCAAACTTTTGTAAAAGTTTTTCCCCCTTTCGTTAACTTCCAGCACCACTCCAGATGAGCCAAGGAGAAATTCATTTTCATTTGCATGTTCTATTTTTTTCTTTTCTTAGAACAACATTCATTTTCTGAGTTGTTGGTCCCTGTAGAACATTAAACAGATATGAATTAGTAGAGCTTTTGACACATGTTATCTAATAATTTTAAGTATATTATTAATTATAATTAAAAAAAGAAACTCATATTGGTGTTAGGAATCTGTAATTTATTAGCAATATTGGCAGAGTCCAATTACAGAAACAACATTGTTTCAACCAAATTTGGGATTCTAGGATCTAGCCCTCCTGAATCCGGAGAGGGATCTCTCCAATATGTACAAAGATGGATTTGTCTTTGAAGTTTTAGGTTATGGTATTAGGCTAGTTATGAAGTCCAAGGGTTTTCTTTTTTTTTGGATGGTTGAACATGATTGTTGTTAGAGGTGAAAATTCCCAAAGGTAAAGAGGTTCAAAGGTGAGAAGTTGCAAGCAAAGGAGTAAGTTTTGATCAAGAAGAAAGATGATGGCAGGTTTTCAATCCATTGGGCTATGGAGTCATAAGAGGATTTAATTGGAACAACAGGTTCAAGAGTGGTCCATGGGGCAAGTCATCTATGTCTAAGGATCTCTTTAAGGTTTGATTTATGGAATGGAATGATACATCAAGGAGGGGAAATAAACAGATGCAGAACAAAGAGCAGCCCAGGATCTGGTAAGTACTTTGAAACTAGCCAGCCTTTGACCAGGCACTTAAGAAAGACATGAAATCAAACTAGGATCCGGTAAGTACTTTGAAACTATCCAGCCTTTGATACACTTCCAATAGAAAACATATAAAAACTAAGGGAAACTTGAAGGCAACCTTTGGAGTAGAGACTAGCGGGCCGGGCTCACCACAAATCCTCTCCTAGCTCTTCTTTACTTGACCACTTCCAAGACAATCACAGAGATAACACATAATGGCCTAAGATCTGGTAAGTACTTCGAAACTATCCAGCTTTTAACACATTCTAAGGGAAACAATCAAATAGTTATGCAAACAAGACTGAGACCAGGGCTCACCATATCTTCCTCAGTTCATCTTCACACAACATATACTGAAAGTAACATTCAAAAATAATATTCATCTAAGACAATAAGACGAGGGAGCGCTAGCATTCCTATGCTTAAACTGAATTAAATCATCTCCAAATAACACAGTTGAAAGAAAACATTTAAATAAATATTTCTCAGCCAGAGAAAGTTACTGATATGCAGTAGGTCCTAACACTGTTTAAACTGTTCTTTACAGAAGAATATGAAACATAATGAAAACAGGAATAAGATAACAGGTTACAATGAGAATAACATCACCATCAACATTGACCAGGATCCCATAAATCAGCTTGTATTGATGCTCCAAACCGGTTACAATCTTCAAATCCAGTGTTTTAATTCATCTTTATTTCATAACCTAACTTATCTGTTACAAGAAGAGCTCCAAGAGCCAGTGAATCACTATTTACAATCAGGAGTCTTCAGCTTGATTAGATTACGATGCTTCAACAATTACATCAACAACCAACCCCTCACTCATCTTCTACTGAAGTATATATAGAAGGATCAGGAGGTGAGATCTGATTAAATATCTCAAATACAATTAATACAGAGTTAATGTTTTCTTGGCCCTTGGGGGGATCAATGAAGAAACTGTACAGGTGTTTCACTGTATTAATTGGTTTACACTTATGAATTAAGCTCAGAGGGAGCCTTTGTTGACCTTTGAGGCTCTGTGTGATGATAGGGCTACTCTGCGGGCATTCTTTCATTAAATCCCTGGCAGAAGTAACTCTTCGGCTGCGTCGAGGTAAAATATTTATCCTGATCAATAAATTCAGCTCCTGATTGAATACTTTGAGGCACAGGTGGTGCTTTAGTCGCTGGGAGGAATCAATTTTCCCCCATTTGTGGCAGTGGAGGGTTTTTCTGTCGATAAAACACTTTAGGTTTTCTGTAAACTGTGTTTTATTTGGGGATTATACTTTTGATAAGCATCTTAGACGTAATCCCCACAAATCTATCCATTAATCATCTGCTCTGGTTCATCCTGGTCTGTAAAACTGATAATCTTTGACCGTGCCTATTTCATGGTTTTCTTGCTGTCATGCCAGGGTACGTAGGGTTTATAAGGCATCAATGCTTGAGAAAACATCGATGAAATGTGCATTTCAACTCTGCCGGTGATTTTCTTTGACGAATCGAAAACAGGAGGATCGTCACCCTCCTTCTCTGAATCTTCTTTGAAAACTACGAAAAAATGATTTAAACCCTACAAAATGCGAAAACACATTAAAAAATCTTGCGTTTATAGGTCAATCTGCAGAGGAGGATGTGCGGAGGAAGCAGGGCCGTTGGATGGCATCATCCAACGGTCAGGATTTAATCTCAGAATGGTCGAAAAAGCATGGGGGAAGGAGGATTAGATCAGATCCGTCGATTTGCACTGAGATCGACGGTCGAGGATGATTGCGGGGGTCCGGGTGTACGGTTAAAAAATCTTGGCGGTATGCCCCCGTAGTGAAATTGCGTCGTTCATCTCGATCAATTTGGACGGTCAAGATGGAATCAGGGGATGTTGAAAGTCAAACAGAGGGAATCTGGGTGATGAATTTTGGATCGTCAATCTGCAGATCAGATCGACGGCGAAGATGCGATTTCCGCTGTACAATGGCCTGGTTATCGCGCGGGCACTTTGGTTATCCATCGGACACCTTCGAAGAGCGATAGCCGTTGGATGAGTGGGCCCAGATCAGATGGTGGAGATCAATTTCGCTGGGCATCCTGGTTCAAGCTATAACGCGCGATGGACGACGGTTGCACGGTGGTTTTCAAATCGTACAAGGGACATGCGTCAACCGTTGTATGGAATCGCTGGCCATCAGGTAAAAACCGCCTTTCGCTGAAGAGTGGTGCGAAGGAAACCACACGGGTTAGGAAAAAAGTGCACGGTTGGGGGGAGGGGGTCCATAGGGAGGCGCGTCCCGCACCATCCGATCTACGGAGCAGATCAACGGTGACGACTTAAGTTTTAACGGCGAGGACCACATGGTAAGTCGGAGTCCACATCGTCCGATCTGCGGAGCAGATCGACGGTGGAGAACGCTCCACAATTGCACGGGCGGAAATATTTGGAAATGAATTAAAACCCAAAAAACATGAATAACAAAGGTTTTTTGCGGTTTGGCAGAGAAAATTTAATTTGAAAGGATAAGCGCCCGACGGGTTTGGCAGTTGGTTCTGGCACTTGGGCTTATGGACAGAAAGGTTAAAAAATCTAAGCCCGAGGGGGCTTAAGTCTCATAGATGAAAAATATGTATTTTTCATGGTTTTTTAATGGTTTTTGAAGGAAATGAAGGTTCTGGTAAGGCTAAGAAGGGGTCTTAGACGTTATAAAATGGATTTTATGAAAGGGAAAAAGGAAGAATCATGAAATTGTGGGGTTTTCATGGGAAAAGGGGGGATAGAAAAAGAGGTTAGTTTGGAAGAAAAGGAAGGGAATTAAAAGCGGGGTCTCAAAAGAAATATTTTAGACTCTGGATTTTTGTGTAGGATTTCGTATATTTTAGGAGCAACAAGAATGTGGTCCGGGATGAGAAAATATATTCTTAAAATTCTTCAAGGGCCGCCGCTTGGTAAGGAAAATTGTTCCTCGAAGGCTCAAAAAAAATTTAGCCACCTTTGGTATAATCAAATTTTACAGGTGGCTAATAGTGGCTCCACTTGGGGATGGTGCCTTCTTGAAGGCATCAAGAATTCAGACTTGATCCCTCTGGGAGGCTTACTTGTGCCAGATCCTTTAGATCACTCTTCTTTTGCTGGATGATCTTGCTTTGCTTCTGAAAAATAATATCAGTTATGAAAAAATAATGGACTTCATCAATACAACTGTCTACCTACCCAATCCTACTGATCTAACATTTTTTCTTCATCAGAGTGAACTTGGATTGGAAAACTCTTTTCACAACATTTTATTCTTTTGAAAGCATAAAAACTAATCTATTTCTATTCCTTATTTCTCCCTGAACTCAGATTAAACAATTGAGCTTAGATATTTCTCTACCTAATCTACTGTCTGTTGGGATTAAACTGTCCAACAGACTTCCATTCTCTAAATTTTGAAACCGAAATTTAAAAACAACCAAGTCAAGATTAGGCTGTTTGACTTGCTGTGATCTATGGCATAAAGACAAGCTTCACATAGATTATTATTTGCAGAAAATTAAAACAAAATGGAAGGCTTAAGATCTGAAAGTTTCTCATCATAGCCTTCTCCTTTCTTCACAGCTCTTTTTTTGCTTTGCTTTTGAGTTGTCTTTGCCTTTCTTCTGGTTCATATTTTGAGTAGATTAGAACCAGTTTATCTATTTTATGACTCAGAAAATAAAATAGTTTCGAGTTACCTCCTTTTGGAAACTTTGGTTCATATTTTGAGCTTGTTTGAACCTTCAATTTCTATCCTAATCTATCTACTGATAAGCCAAGATTGAACAGTTTGGCAAATCGCATTCACTATCCTATCAGCTAAAAAATTTAAATCCAATTAGTCAAGATTAAACTGTTTGACTAACTAGAAGTGTGTTTTTGAGGAGTGGCATTTGAGCTTGCACACTTTCAAATTTGTTTCTCTTTTTGGGATGGGGCTTTGCCTTTCTTGTTTTCATCTCTGCCCTCTTTTCCTCTTTTTCTTTGTTTTCGTATTTTTGAATTTTCATAACTTTGAAAGCAATGGAGGATGGAATATTCATAATGGGAAAAAAGATAAAAAAGGCTTCAAAACATAAAATGGATCAAGAGAAGTAATTCTTAAGCATCCTGCCATTGACAGGACCCCCAAACAATCCTGTTCCATCCAGTTCCTGTAAGAAAAATGCATTATTACCAGCAACTGAATGAATAGAGTAAGGGCCAAGCCATAGGTTGTCAAATTTTCCATGCTTGCCCTTTTCTTCCCTCCTTGAGTCCCACCTTAAAACTTTGTCCCCCATCTTGAAATTGCTGGCCTTTGTTCTTTTGTCAAAAAGCTTTTTGATGCTGTCCCGTTTCTGCAATGCTTTGTTATACACTTCCTCCCTTGTTTGTTGAAGATGAATGGTCTGATTTATTCTTCTGGTCATGTCATTTTGTTCAGTCTGCAACTCTTGAATCAACTTCATAACTGGTACACCAAGGCTATTTGGAAAAATTGCATCAGTACCATACACAAGCTGGAAAGGTGACATACCAATAGATTTCTTCAAAGTTAATCTGTCAGCCCAAAGTGCATGGACCAGCTTTGTGTGCCAAGACTTTTTGTTGTTCTCCAACAATTTCTTGATTATGTTCACTAAGCTTTTTTTTGAAGATTCTACAAGTCCATTACCTTGAGGGTAGTAGGCTGTGGAATGCCCCAATTTTATTTGATATTTATGACAGAACTCAACCATCCTCTTTGATCCAAATGCTGCTGCATTATCAGTGATAATTTTTGTAGGACAACCAAATCTGGAGAGAATGTTAGTCTCCATAAATTTTATGATAACTGAATCATTGGCCTACCTACAAGGAATGGCTTCTATCCACTTAGTGAAATATTCTGTGGTAGTAAGAATCCACCTATGCTGGATGGATTTCTCCTATGAATTCAAGTCCCCACTGTTGAAAAGGAGCTTCAACAGTGATTGGATGTAGAGGAAGGGGTAGAAATTTTCTTTTGCCCTCAAATAGTTGGCACTTATGACAGGCAATGATCATCTTATGTATATCAGGAAAAAGAGTAGGCCAATAGAAACCAACCATCAAAATTTTGTTGGCTGTTGACTTCCAGTACAAATGACCCCCACACTCTCCTTCATGGAATTCCTGCTTACCCTTCTCTGCATCAAACTCAGGAGAACATTTAAGCAATAGACCACTTGCATTCTTCCAATAAAGACATTTATCTATAATGCAATAGTTTCCCTCTTTCAGCTTCAAGAATCTTGCCTTTGTTTTTGTCAAACTAGGAGGTGTATTTAAATTGACCAAAACATAAACAATATCATCATACCAAGGAGAATTCATAGAATGGTCTTCAACAATGGGAGTTGAGAATTCTTCTTGGTTATCCAAAGCATTAATCATATTAATATCAAGAACTTCACAATTTGACTCAGCCATTAATCTAGCTAGACCTTCGCCTTTGATGAGCTTAGTGGGTTTTATCTCTAAATCATATTCAAGGATGATAGCAATCCACTTACCTCTCTTACCATCCAGGTCCTATGTTAGAATGTCTTTAATCATTGAATTTGGGACAAAGGCAATGATGTGTGAATGAAGAATGTATACTCTGAAGTCTTTCAAAGCTTTAACCAAGGCAAAAGCTTGTTTCTCCATGATGTTATACTTCAAAGGGGCATCCCTCAATGCCTTAATAAAGAATTCAATAGGCTGCTCTTGTCCTTGTGGATTTTTCTGTAAAAGGACAGCAGTTATGGTATGTTCTGATGCGAATGAGAAAATATAAAAATCCTTTGAAAAATCAGGACTTATCAGAACCGATGTTTTGGTTAATGCTTGTTTCACCATCTCAAAGGATGTCTTTGCTTCCAAGGTCCATTTTACCCCTTGCTCCTTCTTCAACATGTTTGTGATATTCCTAAGGAGCTCAGCTAAGTTAGGTATGAACCTTCTCAAAAAGTTAATCTTCCCAATGAAAGATTGCAACTCCTTGATGTTTCAAGGATGATAGATTTGCAATATGGCTTCAATCCTCTTTGGATCTATCTTTATACCCTCCTCAGAAATAATGTGCCCAAGAAGTTTACCTTCTTGGAGACCGAACAATGTCTTCTTAGGGTTTAAGGATATTCCAAACTTTCTGCATTTCTCAAGAACTTTCCTCAAATGTTCTAAGTTTTCTTCATCTGTTTTTGAAAACACGGTGACATCATCAAGATAGATAATGATGAAGAAGCCCAATTCTTCCGAGAATTCTATGTCCACGGCTCTCTGAAAGGTTGCTCCAACATTCATTATACTAAAAGGCATTTTCACATACGTGAAAGTGCCCCATGGTGTAGTAAAAATTATCTTTAATTGATCAGCAGGGTGAACTAAGATCTGATTATACCTTGAATAGCCATCAAGAAAAGAAATTCTTTTAGACCCTACCACCCTCTGTAAAATATGATCCATTTTTTTTAAAGGGTAGTTGTCTTTCAATGAAGCTTTGTTTAAATCTCTAAAATATATACAAAGCCTGATTTCTCCAGTATTCTTCCTAACAGACACTAGATTAGATACCCATTCAGAATATCTAATAGGGACAATAATACCAGCATCATACATCTTCATGATTTCTTTCTTGACCAAAGGCAGTTGTACAGGATTTATTCTGTGCAGTTTCTGTTTGAATGGTTTTTGGTTTTCTTTAAGAG
The DNA here is from genome assembly GCA_034641835.2 of Pinus albicaulis. Lineage (NCBI taxonomy): Eukaryota > Viridiplantae > Streptophyta > Pinopsida > Pinales > Pinaceae > Pinus > Pinus albicaulis. Next base: position 1,088,615,928 of record CM076575.1, read on the forward strand.
TGATTTTGTGCTGTATTATTTCAGTGTCATAGGACTTAAGATCTTCGTAACTCCATGCAAAAACATCAAAAAATTCTTTGAACAGCTCAATGTATTTGAGTTTAATGTGAGCTAGCAAAGTTTTGGATAGTTTGATCATTTTCGGTTTTTCCTCACCTCCTATGTTGCACTCTTCCACTTCAGTCTCTACAGGTTCCAGTTTAGGTTTTTTGGCCACATCACTAAAATCAAAAAACTCTTCTAAAGGTGTTAGGCCACTTGGCAAACTTGCATCTTTAGAATGCAGAGTTTCTAATTCCTTTGTTTCTGATTCTGCACTCAATTCTGTTTCGTTTCTAAGCTTGCTAGTCTGAAGGTTAATATTGAAAAACTCAGGAGAAGGTTCTTCTTCACCAAGAAATTTTTCTTCACTGAAGTCTGTGTCATATTCTGAATCTGAACTATGCAGTTCAAATTCATTTCTGAATTGCATGAAGTCTTCTATTTTTTTATCTCCATCAAACACCTGCTAATATTTTTTTTTATCAGGCACAGCTGGTCTAAATTTTATCTGAGTTGAGCAATCTTTGGTCTCATAAGGCATTAGACATGTACTAGCTGCAAAGGCTAAATTGTGGGCTATAAGATTTCTTTTTCTCGGGACAAAACTCAGGTTGGACTCCTCAAATGTTCTCAAAAGATCCATGACGTCGTTACGATAGGCCCTAAGTCTGGGATGATGTGCGTTGTATTATTATTTTAATGATTAACGATCACTACACATTGATTCTCTGGGCTCCTAACTTTTTTAACAAATGTAAGCCTAAGAGCAGGGATTCATACTCCGCTATGTTATTATAACATTGAAAGTTTAATTTGCATGAAATGCATTCTGTGTGTTGACTTTCAGTGTTAGTAATCCAGACACCTGCACCAGCATTAGTTCTAGTGCATGACCCATCAAAATACATACTCCAGAGAGGATTATTTTCAGTTTTATCAGTTTGGTCAATGTCCTCTGTATGATTTGATCCCTCAAGTTTTTCAATATGTTGAGGAATGTTTTCTTTGCTGTCAAATTTTAATAGCAATGGACCTATGACTTGTAAATCAAGACCTATGTTTTGCTTGCCAATGTTTTCAAGTGTAGCAAACTGTTTGGACACTTCGGTGTTGTGCTCTTCCTCCTCCTTAGCATCAATTAATCTTGTTAAATTGATTTGTTCAGTAAGTGTTTCATCATTAAACATGATAAAGGAATCAAGGCATGTACTTACAGAATACAGAGGAGAGTTTTGAGGTCTATCTTGACTTGTAACTGTGTATTGCATATGAGACTCCCTGTAAAGTCTTCTTGTTTGATTGAAAACATGGATAGTCACATAGGCCATGTCCATTTGCATAGTCCCCTGTAACTTAGCCCCCCAAGATATTGATAATAACATTCCATACCTTGGGGGCACATCAGCCACAACAATATCCATAACTAAAGACTTGGCTGGAATCTGGGCCAAGTTAACACAGAGGTCTTTGATCAACTCTAGACATTTTACTCTTCTTGAATCAAAGGAGTATAGGTCTTTGTAAGGTCTGGTGATTTCAAGACCCAGGCTCTCCATTACAAATTTTGGCATTAAATTATGAGAAGCCCCTAAGTCATGCATAGCGTTGTGTATAATCTTGTCATGAACATTTAAACTCACATAAAAGGGAGGAACCGGTCCCTCTTGATATCTTCCTTCAATATTTGGACCAAAAATGAGCTCTGGTTGGTCATCATTAAGATTGAGAGTGTCCTCATTTTCTTCTATGTTTAAAGCCTTCAAAATTTGGGTATTATATACATGATGGGCAACTAACTCAGTTAAGGGAACATAAATTTTGATCTTTGATATTTCCTGTTCTAGGCTGAAAGGATTTTGATTCTTTAAAGCAATTGTTTCAGCCTTATTAGCTGTCACTTTATCAGCAACAACAACTTGTTGATTGGTTCTATTTACACTTGTCACAACAGTTGAAACAGGAGTACTAGCTGAAGTGTTAGTACTACTAATGTCTGCACTCTGTTTTTCCAGATTTTGAGTGTTTCTCTCTTTACCTTTCCCAGGATCAACAACCACTGTTTTTTCCCTTTGCTTAACCGTTTTAAGCTTGGTTGTAGTGCTGTTTTGTGAATATTTGTCAGAGGTTTTGGTGTTAGGGGTTTGGTGACTTGTTTTGCTTCTAAGGTCATATTCTTTTTGAGTCTCTCTGACGACATTTTCCATGTCTTGATAATGATTTTCATCATCATCTCTTTTGTCATCATAAGGTGTGTATAGACCTTGTTTCTTATCAGAATGAATCTCAAAGTCATCATTATCTACCTCCAAGACGTTTATATCATTATCCTCTGCTATTTCATCTGTTTGCTCAACCTCACTCACATAGTTTTGATGAAAGGGAGGAGTGATCTGTTGATCATCTTCCCTGGGTCTATTTGGAAGCTAGTTTCTTCTTACATTCTGATTCTGGTTTTGGTTTCTGTTTTGAGGAGAAGTTTGGTTTTGACTTGCTTGTGCTCTCTCAAGAATGCTCATTTTCTTCATCATTTCTTCCATCATTCTTTCCATATTTGAGTTTGAGGTAGTAGGTGTGGATTCCTCTCCAAAAGATACTCTCTTTTCAGCTTTCATCCTTGCTCTCTTCTCCATTAGGTTGACTTCCACAGAAAGAGCACCTCTTTGCATGTCTTCAAGAGTTGTGAAATCTCTTTCTCTCAGCAAATAGGTCATATCAGAATCAAATCCTTCAAGAAATTTGTTTAAGGCTGAGCCCTGTGGAGGTTTTAGTTCTGGGGAAAGTGCATTATACACACTATTAAATCTAGTACAATAAGCTTGTACACTTTCTCCGGGGTTTCTATGGAGGTTGTTGTAGTCAGCAAGAACTTGGAGAGGATTCTTCCTTACTTCCCATTTGTTTAATAATGTTTGATGGAAACCTTGGAGATCATTAATACTATTTGGGGTTAAGCCTTTAAACCATTTTCTTACTTCTCCCCCCAGACTTTGAGCAAATATTCTAATCTTGACAGAATCATTATCAATTTCATTTCTGTCAAAGTAGTCATTCATCTTATCCACATGTTGTGATGTAGTTATCGCATTGCTAGCATCATACAATGGGATTTTGGACTGATAGTCCTGTGGAAGGTTGACTAATGGTACAGGGAGGACTAAGGGAGCATACCATGCTGCCATGATATGTGGTGGGGGTGGGTTTACAAGGGGTGGATTGGCAAGAGGAGGTGTGGGCTGAAGTGAAGTGGTTTGAGAGGTGGATGAAGGATGAAAAGAAGTGGATGGGACTACAGTAGATTGCCGAGCTGATCTTGGATGAGAGACACCCAGATTATAAAGAAAATGTAAATCAGGAGGTGTTATTTCTCTACTCCCAAGATGTTCACTTGTTTCAGGAGTTGAAAGTGAAGACTCATAATCTAGCTGATCTAAATCACTAAATGACTTAGTCCTAAAGGGATTAACTAAGTTAGCTTGTGATTGTTGTAGAGCTGAAAGATTTTCAGGGACTGAATTAGCTCTTAGGGGTGATCTAAATATAGTTGAAGATTCTATCTTAGGAGACTTCCTAAGGATTCTTTCTGGGTTATCAACTATTTCAGGTGGATCAGGGTCAGGATGGGCTCTAGTGTGAATCTTTCTAGGAGCCACTATGTTGTGTTTTTAGACCCAAAGAACAAGAAAATTTCAACCAGGTTTGACAGTCTCTAAGAGGTTAGCTAATCTGTTTTCACAATTTTAATCCAACGGTCCTCTAACTGGATTTGAATGATATTATAATGATAAGGGTTATTCCTAGTGGAGTCTTAAGGTCTATTCAGGATTGTGGAGTTGCCAGGTGGAAAGTTTAGAATGTTTTCTAAGAGGTACACTGTCCACCGCAGTGCTTGAGAAATATCCTTTTTCAAGGATATCCGGAAACACAACAAACTCTAACCAGAGATTGACAAGGAGGGCATTCACCAGATACTTCACCTCTAAAAGAGGATGAGATCCGGAGGCTACCTAGCCCTTTCCAGACTCTGTCTAAGAGTATGAGGTAAAACACAACAAAAGGTAAGTGAAATGTAAGAGCAAGTGTTTTACTACCAATCTGAAATTTTTTTGGTATTTTCTGAGTTATTTTTTATTTGTGTGGTTTCTAAGAATGTCCTAACTTTGCTTCAAAAATTAGCTACGGTTGTGAGACAAAGACAGTCTATTCTTATGGATAAGCTAGCTGATTTTCCAAGGTTAGATCAAGTCTTATGAGAATCCTAGGATTGACCTAGTTTGTCACTGATTCAAACAAGTTTCGTCATGATTACCATTTCTTGGTAGTGCTTGAAAAAGCTGCTTTTTACTCTCAGGGTATTATAAAGATTTAGGGGGAAACCAAATCTCTGATATGGTTAATAAAGCAGATGCTCTATGAACCAAATGTCTGATATTCAATAGTGATCCCCAGTGGAGTCGCCAGAAATGTTAGGAATCTGTAATTTATTAGCAAGATTGGCAGAGTCCAATTACAGAAACAACATCGTTTCAACCAACTTTGGGATTCTAGGATCTAGCCCTCTTGAATCCGAAGAGGGATCTCTCTAATAAGTGCAAAGATGGATTTGTCTTTGAAGTTTGGGGTAATAATATTAGGCTAGTTATGAAGACCAAGGGTTTTGTTTTGTTTTTGGATGGTTGAACATAATTGCTGTTAGAGGTGAAAAGTCCCAAAGGTAAAGAGGTTCAAAAGAGAGAAGTTGTAAGTAACCAGAAAAAACTTTAGCCAAGATGAAAGATAATGGCAGGTTTTCAGTCCATTGGGCTATGGAGTCATAAGAGGATTTAATTGGAACAATCAGGTTCAAGAGTGGTCTATGGGGCAAGTCATCTATGCCTAAGTATCTCTTTAAGTTTTGATTGATGGAATGGAGTGATACATCAAGAAGGGGAAAATAAACAGATGAAGAACAAAGAGCAGCCTAGGATCTGGTAAGTACTTTGAAACTAGCCAACCTTTGACCAGGCACTTAAGAAAAACATAGAAGAAAACTAGGATCTGGTAAGTACTTTGAAACTAGCCAACCTTTGATACACTTCCAATAGAAAACATATAAAAAACAAATGGAAACTTGAAGGCAACTTTTGGAGTAGAAACTAGTGGGTCGGGCTCACCACAAATCCTCTCCTAGCTCTTCTTTACTTAGTTACTTTCAAGACAATGACAGAGATAACACAGAATGGCCTAAGATCTGGTAAGTACTTTGAAGCTATCCAGCTTTTAACACATTCTAACGGAAACAATCAAATAGTTATGCAAACAAGACTGGGACCAGGGCTCACCATATCTTCCTCAATTCATCTTCACACAACATATACTAAAAGTAACATTTAAAAATAATATTCAACTAAGACAATGCGAAGAGGGAACACCATAATTCCTATGCTTAAACTAAATTAAATCATTTTCAAATAACACAGTTGAAAGAAAACATTTAAATAAAGATTTTTCAGCCAGAGAAGGTTACTGGTATACAGTAGGTCCTAACACTATTTAAACTGTTCTTTAGAGTATAAAATGAAACATAATCAAAACAAAAAATAAATAACAAGTTACAATGAGAATAACATCACCGTCAACATAGACCAGGATCCCATAAATCAACTTGTATTGATTCTCCAAACCAGTTACAATCTTCGAGTCCAGTGTTTTAATTCATCTCTCTTTCATAACCTAACTTATCTGTTACAAGTAGAGCTCCAAGAGCCAGTGAAACACTATTTACAGTCAGGGGTCTTCAGCTTAGTTACAATTACAATGCTTCAGCAACAATATCAAAAAGCAACCCCTCACTCATATTCTACTGAATTATTTATAGAAAGATGAGGAGGTGAGATCTGATAAAAGATCTCAAATACAATTAATACAGAGTTAATGTTTTCTTGGCCCTTGGGGGGCTCAATGAAGAAAATGTACAGGTGTTTCACTGTATTAATTGGTTTACACTTATGAATTAAGCTCGGTGGGAGCTTTTGTTGACCTTTGAGGCTCTTTGTGATGCTAGGGTTACTCTATAGACATTCTTTCATTAAATTCCTGGCAGAAGTAACTCTTCGGCTACGTTGAGGCAAAATATCTGATCCTGCTCAATATATTTTGTTCCTATTGAATAATTTGAGGCACAGGTGGCACTTTAGTTGTTGGGAGGAATTAATTTTCCTCCATTTGTGGCGGTGGAGAGTTTTCCTGATAAAACACTTTAGTTTTTCCTTTAAACTATGTTTTAGATTGGGGATTAGGCTTCTGATAACTGTCTTAGCCATAATCCCCGCTAATCTGTCCATTAATTCTCTGTTCTGGTTCATCTGGGTCTTTGACACTGATAATCTTTGACTGTGCCTGTTTCATGGTTTTTTTGCTGTCATGTTGGGCTGCGTAGGGTTTATAAGGCATCAATGCCTGAGAAAACATTGATGAAACGTGCATTTCAACTCTGTGGGTGATTTTCTTTAACGAATCGAAAACAAGAGGATCGTCACCCTCCTTCTCTGAATCTTCTTTGAAAACCACGAAAAATTGATTTAAACCCTGCAAAATGAGAAAAACACTATAAAAAATCATGCGTTTATAGGTCAATCTGCATCGGAGGATGTGCAGAGGAAGCAAGGCCGTTGGATGGCATCATCCAACAGTCAGGATTTAATCTCAGAATGGTCGAAAAAGCATGGGGGAAGGAGGATTAGATCAGATCCGTCGATTTCGCACTGAGATCAACGGTTGGGGATGATTGCGGGGGGTTTGGGTGTACAGAGGAAAAATCTTGGGGGTATACCCCCGCAGTGAAACTGCGTCATTGATCTGAATCAATTTGGATGGTCAAGATGGAATCAAGGGATGTTGAAAGTCAAACGGAGAGAATCTGGGTGATGAATTTTGGACCGTCGATCTGCAGATTAGATCGACGGCGGAGATGCGATTGACAATGTACGATGGCCTGTTTTATCGCGCACGCACCTTTGTTATCCATCGAGCAACTTTGGCGAGTGTTAACTGTTGGATCAGTGGGCCCAGATCGGATGGCTGTGGTAAATTTCGCTGCATGCCCTGGCCCAAATGTTAATGCGCGGGGACGGCAGTTTTGGAAAAGGTACAGGAGACACGTGGCGGCAAGCGTATGGAATTGCTGCCGATTGGGAGAAAACCACCTTTCGCCCAAAGGCGGTGCGAAAGATACCACACGGTTTTGGGCAACCAGTGCACTGGCGGTGGGGACCACGGACAGACGCGCTCTGCGCCATCCAATCTGCGGAGCAGATCGATGGTGGAGATTGTTCCACAACTTATACGTGCGAAAACCTTTGGAAATAATTTAAAACCCAAAAACACGATTTTACAAAGGTTTTCAATGTTTTGGGCGGAGAAATATTATTGGAAAGGATAAGCGCCCAACGGGTTTAGCAGTTGGTTCTGGCGCTCAGGCTTATGGATGGAAATGGGTAAAAGGCTTAGCCCGAGGGGGCTTAAGTATCATACATAAAAAATATGTATTTTTCATGATTTTTAATGGTTTTTGAAGGAATTAAAGGTTTCGGTAAGGTTAAAAAGTGGGTTTTTAACCTTATAAAATGAATTCTGATGAGGGGAAATGGCAGAAATGTGGAAATGAGGGATTTTCATGGGAAATGGAGGGATGGAAAAAGAGGTTAGTTGGGAGGAAAAGGAAAGGAAAAAAGGGGTCTCCAGCAGTATTTGAATTTGGATTTTTTGTACGATTTCAGAGGTTCTTAGGATATAAACAGCAGTGTGGGATCTGGACAGAGGCATGAGGCCTTCAAGAGTCTTCAAGAGCCAACAATTTTTGGTAAGGAAAATTTTTTCCTGGAAGGCTCAAAACATATTTAGCCACCTTTGGTATAATCAAATTTTACAGGTGGCTAACAGGACCACAATGTAATCCTAGCTGACCTAACAATAATAATTTAAGGGCACAATAATAACAATATGGGGGTTACAAGGGTACAATAATAACAATAAGGGGGTTATACTAACAACAAGAAGGGACTATACTAGTAATATAGGGACCTAACAAACTATCAAATAGTAGCTTGCTGATTTACCACTTTTGAATGAACCCAACATAACACAAAATGGTTGCCATTAATCCAGTCTTCGATGTAAAGGGGCAAGTGAGCCTATCCATCTACCTGTCTAAACAAAATGTCTTTGAGCACCAAGAATAGAAACCACATCTGGCATGTGATATTTGATATTTTCACATATAATAAAGCCCTTTTGTATGATCAGAACTAGCTGCACTTACTCTATGATATCTCCAAACTAAATTCTTTTCCTTTTCCTTTTGCTCAACAATTTATTGTTGAAATAGAAAACATAGTTTTTTGTTTGCATTTCATCTAGAATGAACTACATTATCCTTGGATATAGCAACACAAACATAATTAAAGCTTAAGTTCATCATGAAGTTTATAATACAGTACCTTTATTCTACCGACAAGAATGTTATATATCCCTCGTTCCCTCAATTGTACACTCTATTGGTGTTGTAATTTTTATATCCAGATTTTTGCAATAGATTTTTCTTTGCTACAGTTTATTTTGAGAGGAAAAACAAAAATAAAATTATCCCTGGACATTACTTGTAAATATTTCCTAATATGTTTCCTTATTTTTTGTAGATTGTGAATCAAAATGGTAAAGAAATTGAAGGCTTTGATATGCCTTGACGTGGAAGACCCTAAAGAGAAAATGATATTTTTCGGTAAAGATTTGGTCTGGTCTGAAGTATCTAAGGCCAACATGAGTTTTGATAAAGTTGAAAAAATTCCTCTACATAGAGTGGATGACTTCATTAAAGGAGAGGAAATGAATCTCGAGGCTCCATGTACCTTTACCCGACGAAAGGCCCAAACTTCAGGCTTAACCAAAAATCGAAGCTTAAGAGGTAGTGTTACCCTGCAATGGGAATTGTAAGTATTTTAGAGATTCCTTATTTAGATGTTGGTATTAATAGTGATTTATTATTTGTCATATATTTTGAAGTCTTAAAATTTTTTATGTAGTTATGCTTGCTCATATGATCCAGAGGACAATAGAGAAAAATGTAGAAGCACATGAAAGAAGAGATTTGTGAAGAAGAGGGGCTGCCAATGCCATTTTATTGTAAAGGTTTTGGCTCAAAGCCCTTAGATAGAAATAATAACATACAACATGTATGATCATGAAGATGGGGAAGGATGGCCATGTCATGGAAAAATTGACATTTCAGGTGATGCTAGGTCTGTACATAAGCAAAGGCTTTCAAGGGACACAGTTTCTTATGTTGAAAATTGTTTTTTTCTACAAGTGCCAATTGAGTCAATTTGTAAAATGCATATTAAAAAATATGTTGACATAGATTCCAGGGATTGAGATATGGATTTTTTCTTATGCAGAAAATATGTTGTAAACATCTATAATCGTCTGATGAAAGGAAATTACCAACTTCATAAAAAATATGAAATGAGTGTGAATCTTTGGTATGCAAAAAACCAAACTGATTTCTTCTTTTACCAATAGGTGAATGGTGAAAATGTTCCTTTTATAGCTGGAATACAGACAAAATGGATGTTGGAGATTATGGTTAAGCTATCCCATAATAGCTTAATATGCATGGATTCAACATTAAACACAAATAAATATGGGGTTAGTATTGTTCCAATGATTCATTTAGTGAAATAATTTTGATTGTAATCAATCAATATGATTAATGGTGTAAAATTAACTTCAATTTTTTTTAATATGACAGTGTCAGTTGTACACACTCGTTGTTTTTGACGAGAAACAAAGTGGAGTTCCCGTTGCATGGGTGGTGATGTCACATAATACATCACATGATATATCGTTGTGGTTGGAACACCTAATGCATAGGTGTTATCAGCTTCGTCATGATTGGAAGGTCAATTCCTTCATGGTTAATGATACATTGGCTGAAATTATTTCTTTGAGGTAAAATCAATCTTCTTATTTCACATTGCAACTTGTATTCAATCTAAATATTTCTCACTTAAAATAAATTATATATGGTAGGAATATCACCAGGTGTGAAGTAAAATTGTGTGTTTGGCATGTAAGGAGGGCATGGCTCAAAAATTTTAATAGGTTAGACAGTACTATAGAAAAAGGAAAAGGGATGTTCAATGAACTAGGCCATATCATGAAAAATTGTTCGAACAATGAAGTGACTATTGCAATAAATGGATTTTTCACTAAATTTTCAACTGAGGTGAAGTTTTTGGACTATTTCCACAAGAATTGGGTGGTCGGTGATAAGTTTAGTAAGTGCACATAATATTTCTTGTGTTTATTTTTTTTGTTCCATAAAGATAATATATATTTACTAATTGAGTTTTTACATGTAGGGATGTGGGTAAAATGATGCCGAGAGTTTCCTCATGCAAATCAGGAGACAAATAATGGTGTGGAATCATATCACTCTTATCTCAAGACTTCCTTTCTCTCTGATTGTAGAAATAAATGTGATCGTAGGATGGATTGGTTATTTTATACTCTCCTCACAACTGATGAACCCTGTTACCGATTCAAGGAAATTTTGAAAAAATAAGGATATTTTAACAACCACAAGAAAAAGCAGAAACTTGAATCGTCAATTGAGAAAGCTAGAAGAAATTCATATAGTGATTGCAACTGTCATGAGAGCCTATCTCATGCTTATTGGGTGAGGAGTCAAAGTATAGCTTATGTGAGATATCTTATCGCTTGGCATCGCACAAATTTTTTACCTATGATTTCCCATGGTCTATTCGTGGCAATGTTTGCAAGCATGCAATAAAGCTAGGTTGGTTGTATTCCGCTACAATGAATTTAGGTGCTTTAATGGATCATGATATCATACCCAATAAATTCAATGCCCCTCCTGAGATAGATATGGAGGAGTCAAACCTCGATACAAATGTCAACAAAAATATCATGGTTGATAACAATGTAGATCCAAATGTTGAAGAACTTCAGTTGGATAGAGAGTAGTTGTTTGGCTACATAGACCTGTTGAGGAATAGCCCTCCCGCTACTTCGAGCAAGAAAAAACAATTGATAGGTTTGTTTAAAAAAATGTTGGATGATGCCAATGATCTTCATATTATGAACTATGAATTCACCCTTGGGGTGGGTGCTTATGAGTCATCTTTGAAGAGAAAGAAGAGTTTCCTTAGCCCTAAAAAGAAATAAAAAAGGGAAAAACAAAGTGGCAGCTTAGAAATTGATTTGAATGTCCATGCATCCAATGACGAACCATTTCGGTTTCCACATCTCAACAAGTGAGGTCTTCCTCATTCCAACAACACATCCTATATTGACTCGGGTAAGTTCCATAAAGTGATGAGGTCAACATGTTTAGATTCTTAATTCATGTAGTCAATTTTATGATGTTTGTGTTACTTTACATGCTATTAATTTCTTTGATGAAAATTGCATTGTTATCTTACATGTACAAGAGCTTCTCCTATGGACCATCCTCCACTAGAGCATGCTTTGTTGCTCAACAACTGCCTAATCAGTTATATGTCAGGTTTGTTGCCATATCTTCCCTCTTAATTGTCTCTTGAACGTGTGTATTGGATGTTATACATTTTGTTAATGTAGTGTCTAAATGTTTGCAGGGGTGAAACATCCTTGACATTTGACATGCCTTGAAGGTGTTGAGACAAATGTATTTTGATTCCCAGTTCGAGAGCTCGAAATGCAATACACATAATGTTGTCAATGGGGATATACCTTGTTTAGAAAATTGTAGCATACAAAGTTTGGAATACTATATGGTTTCTTTCCCAGATAAAATGGATCTTAAAATTTTGTAAATTTTTATGGATATTATGGATATTATGGATCTTAAAATACTATATGGTTTCTATCTAAAAAATGTACTTTTCTAATTGACTTCATCATTTGGCAAAGGATCCTGATAACTGCAGTTCAAATAACTCATGATATCGGCGCTTTCCTTGCAATCCTTCACAAATTATTGATAACATCTATTAGAAAAGTTTTATCCAGATCTAGAATGGAAACATAAATCCATCTAGCAATATGAACTTGAAAAAATATGCCCAATGGCATTTTCATCCAAGTGGCCTTGGTGAAAGAGGGATAGCAACCATAGTGGCCTTGCCACTTTCCTTGCAACCTTTATTTTCCCTCATTTTCACTCTTCTTTTCAACTATGTTTAGATCCTGGAACTTGGAATTTCTTGTCCCTAATTTCTGATCCCAATTTTCTGTCATCTGAAGAAGAAATGATTTCCTACAATTCCTGGAAGTGGATAGCTCTTATTGCTATGCCTGGTCTATCACCTATGTGTGAATATTTGACCCTCTATAACTACATAAACCACTACAATAAAGGAAGGATTAGACAACTTACAAAAAACTAACATATTAGAGGAGTAGTAGTAATGAAGCCCTTTTTCCCCTCCATCAAAATAGGTAATTATTACAACCAACAACAAAAAGAGAAGATAGTACATATTTTTTCCCATTCCTTTTATAGCTTAAACTACTTTGGATGTGTCCTTTGAATGTTACCTTTCTTCTCATAAAATACATACTACTTTATTTTTGCTTATTTAATCCATATATAAGCTTAGACATTAAATATCATTGACCACAAATCATATTAGACAATGTGGGATACATTATTTGCTAGAAGCACAATAGCATAAAGCATCAACGACCCAAAATTAGGTACAAAATAGAATGCAGTCTTGCAAATTAATTTGTATAAAAAAATCAAATTTAATGAATAGGGGAAATGGCAGAAAACAAGTTCCAGGAGATTGCAGCTATGGCCTTGTTCAATTGGGGTAATGTCCACATGTGTGTAGCAACAAAGAAGATTTCCCTCAAGGAAGATTCTTCAAAGGAAGATTTCCTGCAAGGAAGGTTTTTCTCGTGGCTATTTAGAATCCTTTATTTGCATACTTGGAGTGTTTAGGTGGCCTTTATTTGCATACTTGGAGTGTTTAGGTGGCCTTTATTTGCATACTTGGAGTGTTTAGGTGGCCTTTATTTGCATACTTGGAGTGTTTAAGTGGCCACACTTTATAAATTGTGTTCTTTCATTCTGTTGTGAACTTAGTGATGTTTAGAAGATTGCTAAATTTTTCCACCACTTTAACTACATTTTAGTGCCATTTTTTATTAGAAATGGGCTTAAGAAATGTGATGTTTTGTTCATTTATTTTTACTAGAATTATTGGCAAGTGCTGCCTTTTGTGTAAACTGTTTTTGAACCTGTTCTTTCATTATTCTAACCTTTAACCAATGCATAGCATTTTCCTATTCTAGTATGTTTTAATGGTTTCCAATATGCAATATGGATAGGCTGTCATTATTCTTGCAACATCTACTTCTTCGAGGAGTGGAGTTTTCTGTTACTTCTCATGGAGGAGGGCACAAGAGCTACATACTCTTTGGAGGTCTCGGCAATTTTGATAGCCATGTGGGCAAGCTGCTGAGATAAAGTTGACTGTAGTCCATGGTACACTATTATGCTTCTTGTAAGAAGAGCCTTGAAGGTTCTAGTTTCCAACATCAGCATTTGTAAGGTAAATGACATAAAGGCATGGAAGAGATGAGTTTAAGAGTTCAGTGATTTTGATTTCATATTCTTGGTGAATAAATACGAAACTTGGGGCAATGGCTTTTAAGAAACTATTGTATTAAAAGATCAGAGCTTTCAACATGAATAATGGGGAGACACCACATATTAAAAATGGTCCAATAGATTCACATTATCATATAGGCTTAATTATAACAATTGGAACAAGGATGGATAAACACATACAAAAAATGGGAAATATGCAACTCCAGCTGTTTCTATTGTTAACAAAAATTATTATAACTGTATCTAGTTGTCCTAGATAAGAACACCTTATGATTTGACGATGGTTGTAGCTTTCAAGAGAAATTTCATCATTGAGGCAGATTTGAGGCATATTTTAGGTCAAAGATGATGCCATTAGATATTATATAGATGTGTATGTGCTTCCTATGATATGCACTACGATTTTTCCAATTTTAAGTTCTTACAATTGGATGTACATGGAAAAAATGAGTATAAAGCATTGTGTGTGTTAGCCACCTATAAAATTTTGGCAAGCAAACAGGTGGCTAAATATGTTTCTAAGTTTTCAAGAGAAACATTTTCCTTGAAAATCTATCATTCTTGAAGCCCTCATGTGTCTTCCATCCATAGAAGAAATCCTCACTATTGTTTCCATTGAAAAGCCCTGCTATTTTGTGGAAAATATTGCTTTAAGAAGGTCTCCATTTGCTCCATTTCATTCTCACAAAGTCTCCATTTTCACCACTTTTTTCCTTCACAAAATTCCTCCAAAACCCCTTATTTTCACTTCCATCTCATCCTAAACCCCTTTTAAACCTTATATTACCCTTGGTTTGGTTTAAAAATCCCTTCTTTTGCTTACCGAAACCCCTCATTTGGCTTAAAAACACTGATTTTAGGCCTAAAAACACCCTATTTGCATTATATCAGGCTTAAGCCCCTGAGGGCTTATATCCATTAGCCCCTTTCCTCATATAACCTTAGCCTCACAATCGAGCGCTAAAAAGCCAAAAATCCCTTCAAAAAAGGCCTAAAAAGCATTTTTTCGCTCCATTGAAGGTTAAGCCCCCGAGGGCTTATCTCTGTTAGCCCCCCTCCCATGTAACCTAAAAATCTGTGTTAGGTGCTTAAAGGCTTAAAAAACCTTTCAAAAACGTTTTTCCCTTTGTTTCTATCATTTCCGACGGTAATGGTTTGGATTAACAAGAATCGTCGATCTCCACAGATTGACAGCCTTCAGGCGATCCGATTCTCGTTCACCCTTCCAATCCATTTCACCTTTCTCGACATTAAGATCTTTGGGATGGATTTGGACCGTTGAATCCACAAGAACCAATGGTCCAGATCACGTTGTGTTCCGCCCATCTATATAACATTTAATTTCCCCTTTTAAACGCCGCTGCTCCAGTTTTAAATCTCCACCATCCATTGCACATGATCCAACGGTTGGAGATAAACCCGATGAACCACCATTACCCCTGCCTGACAGCAGATCTTAATCGTTCATCCATTCAGATCCGACGGTCAGCAAGAAAATCGATGGCTGCCTTCGCCTATGCATCTTACCTCCCATCACAATTTTTCCGCACCGTCAGATTTTCCCACTTTCATCCGACGGTTGAGAATGCATTTCGCAAAACTTTTTCGCCCTGGATTTAACGCTCCAAAAAAATGCGAAATGGGTGGTTTTAGATTTCCACGTGTCAACCAACATATGGAATCACCTTTTTTTGTTAAAAACCACATACCGCCCAAATATTTTGTGAAAACCACTCCGGTTTTTCACCTTACCACCTCTCTGCAACGTGTTTTGGGTTTAATCGAGGCCGTTGATGGGTTCTAATCTAACGGCTCATATTTGACCTCGCCTCCACCCATTGTCCATATGTCGGACCTTCCAAAGGACTCCTCTAAGTGATCTCTGCTGTCCATTATTCTAATCGGACGACCATGATATAACCTAGCCTCCATCTCTTACCTCTTCATTCATCCTCCAAACAACTCTAGCATGTGATCTCGACCGTAGATCGCCGTTGGCTAATCTAATCCAACGACCCACAACCCTCCGCGCACCAGACTTTCATTAGCCTCGTTTTTCCACCTTCCGCCGTGGTTTTCACTCGTTTTTTTTCTTGCATCCACTGTTTTCATTGCTGTGCCACCATTTCCTCGAGCCTCCAAAGAAATCCATCCTCACTCCCTCAGGATTTTGTAATATGTTTATTGTGTTTTTGCAGGATTACAGATGGTGAAATCATTCCTTCTACACAGTCACTGTCATGGTGATGTATAGTGCAGAAAGGCTTTTTCAAAGCCAAAGATCGCAGAGGACACACCAGAGAGGGTTAATAACATGGTTTTATTTAAAGATCGGGTTATTGACCCTGATTCAAACCCTCCAGCACCATTAAAACTTGTACATCCACAGAAACAGGTCAAAAGAAGAGGCAAAGAGTATCAGAAGACAGATTAAAGGATTAAAGCCCATTATTGAAGATTTAATGCTTATAATCCAGTGTTTAAAGGATAAATATACAGTTCAAAGACCCGAAAATGATCGAGAAGGCTTAATGAGGCCTAAAGCACATAAAAAAGTCATATTGGTGTTTGGAAGAAGTTATATCAATGATTTAGTACCAGCAGAAGAAGATCGATCAATCAGCAAGGATAAAGCATAAAAAAGGTTGGAACAAGTTAAAGTACAAAGAAGCAGAGAAGTTATTAGTGCAGAATGTTGACTGACACTGTCATAACCCCTCTCCATGCACACAAGGCTGCCAAGCAGTTATTACACCAGAGAATCTGCTACAAACTGTCAGAAGAAGTTATTTTGAAGTATGGGAGTCCTCATAGCCCATTCTTCACTTAACTCACACCAAGAAGATAATACTACCACTACAGACAATATTTCTCCTCAAAGGACATTCCGTGGGTGTTTTCTGTCATATCAGAGGGGTTTCCACAAGCTACAAAGTTATTGATCCTGTCTAGAATTAAATGTAATGTTTAAGACACAAAATGGGGCATTCAAATGTTTTCTTCATCTTTGATGATCATTAAAACCTGCTTTCACCTACTTTTCCTCATTCTCTCCTATAAATAATCTTTGAAGTCTCATTGTAAAAGGTTGGAATTTGGTGATTTCTAAAGTAATACATATTGCTGCTTTGAAGAAGCATTGGTGTTCTGAAAGAATGTGAAGATCTTTGTTTTTCTGTTGATGAACGAGGCTGGACCATTGGATCCCTAAGCCTGGTTTCAGTGATGTATTTCTTATTGTTAATGTTATTTCCTATTTTCCACTTTGTTCCATCATGCTTTGCTTATAGTAGGATAAAAAGTTTAGGCAGAGAAATGTATCTTAGAAGCACCTCTGACCTATTTATCCTTCACTGTTTATATTTTTTCTGCTACTGAATATGACAGGGTAGTCTAATAGCTCTCTCAAATAATCAGTTTGTTTTATTTCAGAAATGATTAATTCATGTGTGCTAAAGACTGTTTAGGCATTCCCTCTCTCTTTATCACTAACTATTGTATCTGAAATCTCCTTTGATTATTAATGCTTGCAGTTTGTCAGAGGAACTTGTTTCAATCATACCCTCTGTTCATTATTGTAATTATTGTGTTATAGGTCCCTATAATTGCAGCCTTAGATGTCTAAGGCATTCCCTCTTCTTTGAATGCAATTGTATGTCTTTTTTGATTAAAACTCTTAAAGGTGGACTCATAGGAGGAAATAGGGTGTTCCCCGAATCATATACTTCATTTAGAGGGTTTTTGTCTGCATTTCTCTTTGTCTTTGATGATATATTGATTAAGTCCAGAATAGTGAGCTTACTGGAGGAAATAGGGCGTTCCCCGAATCCTTTAAGTCATTGTGAAAGGGTTTAGTTTGTTTTTCACCCTTAGTCCTTAATGTTTATTCCATTTCACCTATATTATTCAACAGATCCTTGACCAAGTTAGATTTTCCCTTTGGTTTCCCTTCCTACTCAATCAGAACTATTTGGATCTTCACATGACTCCATTTCCCAATGGTTTGTAGATTCCCATGCTCTATCTATACCACATGAAACATACTTGTCTAACCAAACAAAACAAACAACCTTGCACCATCATAACTAGCCTAAAATCAATTACCAACACTTTCAAGACATATATTTATAAAAAAATTGAGAGATCCCTCTCTGAGACTAGGAGGGCTAGATCCTAGAGCTCTAAAGATTGGTTCTGATGTCGCCTTGTCTTTTGATTAGCCAATCCATCAAAACACAGGACCCCAACATAATGGCGATCACGGTGGGACCTATTGAGTCTATGATAGCCTAGCAAACTATTATAAACTCTTTAGTCCTACAAATCTCTAAGAAAATTATTTAGTAAGCCATAGAGTAGACTTTGTTTGTTTGAGCACCTTATCTAAGTGTAAGATCAAACATAGGACACTCTCATAACCACAAAAATGTACAAAATCCAAAAATATCTCAGATTGGCTTCATAATAAGTATGGTGGTGGAACCATAAAATAATTTTACCTTCACAAAAGCTAAAATTTTTCCACTTGGCGACTCCAAAGTTCCTAAATGACCAAAATACTCCACTGGTGATCATCTCTGTTTTCACAAGAATCCACTGGGAGACCAGTTTCATCACAACATCATCCATACTGAAGACCAAAACCCCCACCAATGGAAGACTCTGAGAAATTTGCAAAAATGCAGCCAAGTCCCATAAAAGAGTTTTGTTATGGAATATCAAGTATACTGGTAAAGGTTAGATGTAAAGACCTTCCAAAGTTTTCCCTTCTCAACTCAGAATTCAATGGTAAACCAGAGCTTAAGGAAATTTTTCTAGAATTGTTGATTGAAAGATATGAAGCTGAAATTGAAGTTTTGAACTCACAAAAACAATCATATCAATTCAGGGACCCCAGGGCATTTTTGGAGAGTCTCCCTCCCCCTAAGCAAGAAGGAATCAGATTACTTGTTGATGTGCAGGAAGAGGATGATTGGGCCTTTAAAAGCCACACTGAAGATGTAGTAATAAAAGCTGTAAAGGATGTAGGTAGCTTACCAGTCATGGAAGGCCTAAAAGAAGAGAGTTTATATCATGTTTTTGCTGACCCTATCATAGAGTATATGGAGGCCCTAATTGGCTCAAGTTTCCAAGCATTGATCCTTTGCAAGAGCCAGATACATCAGGAGTGGTCACCACCAGAGGTGGCCTTGGTTTTGAAGACCCACATTCAGAGCACCCCATGGTTATCTCTCACAAGCAGTCAGATTTTCTACCCTTTTTTGTTATTGCTTAACTGGCTGCACTGGCGCTATTGTATCATATAAAACATCATAGATTTACAATTCAGAGTAGGGTAGGTAGGAAATCTCAATAAAGCGCAGCCTATGAGCATTTAGCTAGTTGTTGATTTTTGCTTTGAGGAAAATTCAAAAAATACAAAAATAGAAGGAAAGAACATTTGGCGTCTACCCCTAATGATGGACTCACTTAGGAAGTCTAAAAGGTTGGGTCATTAAAAAACTCAAAAACAGGTTATTCCTTTCTCTTGAAATCTATTTCACCTGTATGGATTCTCTTTCAATAGAAGGAAAGGTTCAGATATGCCCAAAACTTGAACCAACAGAGAAAGGAAGAAGAAGTAGCTCTAACAAGATCAAAACCAGGGCTGAAATGAAGAAAGAATGGTGACTCTAACAAGCTCAAAATCTGAGTCACAAGAAGAAAAAAGGATGCTGGTGATTTTCAGATCTAAAACCTTCAAATTTTGTTTTAATTTCTACAAAGTTTCAGTCCATATGCAACTTGTCTTTATGTTATGGACCCACAGCAAGCCAGACAGTCTAATCCTGGTTTGTCTGTAATTAAATTTCTATTTTAGAATATAGAGAATGAAATCTGTTAGACAGTTTAATCCTGGCATATATTAGTTTAGGTAGAGAAGCTACGAGTCCAACTGTTTAATCTGGTCTCATGGAGGAATAAGGGTAGAATTAGATTAGTTTTTTCTTTCAATAAAAAATTGATGATGTAAAAGGTCTGCAAGTCTAAATGCACCTTGAAGAAAAAATGTTAGGACAGTAGGATGGGTAGGTAGCTGTTTGGGAAAGTGTTTTCTGCTGATACAATATCCATCATGTTTATGGTAGTTGATCAAAGAAGAAAGGATGGTCAAGTATTAGGCATCTGGCCTACTTCCAAAGATTATTTTTTGAGATTCTTGACACCTTCAAGAAGATGCCATCCCCATGTGGAGCCACTGTTAGCCACCTATAAAATTTTGGCAAGAAAACAGGTGGCTAAATATGTTTCTAAGTCTTCAAGAGAAGCATTTTCCTTGAAAATCTATCATTATTGAAGCCCTCATGTGTATTCTTTCCTTTGAATAAATCCTCACTGTTGTTTCCATTGAAAAGCCTTGCTGTTTTGTGGAAAATATTGCTTTAAGAAGGCCTCCATTTGCTCCATTTCATTCTCACAATGTCTCCATTTTCACCACTTTTTTCCTTCACAAAATTCCTCCAAAACCCCTTATTTTCACTTCCATCTCATCCTAAACCTCTTTTAAACCTTATATTACCCTTGGTTTTGTTTAAAAATCCCTTCTTTTGCTTACCGAAACCTCTCATTTGGCTTAAAAACACTGATTTTAGGCCTAAAAACACCCTATTTGCACTATAGCAGGCTTAAGCCCCTGAGGGATTATATCCATTAGCCCCTTTCCTCATATAGCCTTAGCCCCGCAACCGGGTGCTAAAAAGCCAAAAATCCCTTCAAAAAAGGCCTAAAAAGCATTTTTCCGCTCCATTGAAGGTTAAGCCCCCGAGGGCTTATCTCTGTTAGCCCCCCTCCCATGCGACCTAAAACTATGTGTTAGGTGCTTAAAGGCTTAAAAAACCTTTCAAAAACATTTTTCCCTTTTTTTTTTTATCATTTTCGACTATTATGGTTTGGATTAACAAGAACCGTCGATCTCCACAGATCGACGACCTTCAGGCGATCCGATTCCCGTTCACCCTTCCAATCCATTTCACCTTTCCCGAAATTAATATATTTGGGACGGATCTGGACCGTTGAATCCACAAGAACCAATGGTCCAGATCACGTCGTGTTCCGCCCATCCATATAACATTTCATTGCCCCTTTGAAACGCTGCCGCTCCAATTTTCAATCTCCACCGTCCATTGCACATGATCCAACGGTTGGAGATAAACTCGACGGACCACCATTACCCCCGTCTGACAGCAGATCTTAACCATTCATCCATTCATATCCTACGGTCAGCAAGAAACCCGATGGCCGCCTTCGCCCATGCATCTTACCTCCCATCGCAATTTTTCTGCACCGTCAGATCTTCCCACTTTCATCCGACGGCTGAGAATGCATTTCGCAAAATTTTTTCGCCCTGGATTTAACGCTCCAAAAAAACGCGAAATGGAAGTTTTAGATTTCCACGTGTCAACCAACGTATGGAATCACATTTTTTTTTGAAAAACAGCATACCGCACAAATATTTTGCGAAAACACTCCGGTTTTCCGCCTTACCACCTCTCCGCAATGTGTTTTGGGTTTAATTGTGGCCGTTGATGGGTTCTAATCTAACGGCTCATATTCGACCTCGCCTCCGCCCATTTTCCATACATCGGATCTTCCAAAGGACTCCTCCAAGTGATCTCCTCCGTCCATCATTCTAATCGGATGACCATGATATAACCTAGCCTCCATCTCTTACCTCTTCATTCATCCTCCAAACAACTCCACCATGAGATCTTGAACGTAGATCACCGTTGGCTAATCTAATCCAACGGCCCACAACCCTCCACGTACCAGATTTTCATCAGCCTCGTTTTTCCACCTTCCGCCACAGTTTTCACCCATTTTTTTGCCTGCATCCACCATTTTCATTGCTGCGCCACCATTTCCTCGAGCCTCCAAAGCAATCCATCCTCACTCCCTCAGGATTTTGTAATATGTTTATTTTTTTTTTGCAGGATTACAGATGGTGAAATCATTCCTTCTACACAGTCACTGTCATGGTCAAAAGAAGCGGAAAAGAGTATCAGAAGACAGATTAAAGGATTAAAGCCCATTATTGAAGATTTAATGCTTATAATCCAGTGTTTAAAGGATAAAGATACAGTTCAAAGACCTAAAAATGATCGAGAAGGCTTAATGAGGCCTAAAGCACATAAAAAATTCATATCAGTGTTTCAAAGAAGTTATATCAATGATTTAGTACCAGTAGAAGCAGATCGATCAATCAGCAAGGATAAAGCACAAACAAGGTTGGAACAAGTTAAAGTATAAAGAAGCAGAGCAGTTATTAGTGCAGAATGTTGACTGACACTGTCATAACCCCTCTCCATGCACACAAGGCTGCCAAGCAGTTATTACACCAGAGAAACTGCAACAAACTATCAGAAGCAGTTATTTTGAAGTATAGGAGTCCTCATAGCCCATTCTTCACTTAACTCACACAATGAAGATAACATTACCACTACAGACAATATTTCACCTCAAAGGAAATTCCTTGGGTGTTTTCTGTCATATCACAGGGGTCTCCACAAGCTACAAAGTTATTGATCCTGTCTAGAATTCAATTTAATGTTTAAGACACAGAATGGGGCATTCAAATGTTTTCTTCATCTATGATGATCATTAAAACCCGCTTTCACCTAATTTTCCGCATTCTCTCCTATAAAGACTCTTTGAAGTCTCATTGTAAAAGGTTGGCATTTGGTGATTTCTAAAGTAATACATATTGCTTCTTTGAAGAAGCATTGGTGTTCTGAAAGAATGTGAAGATCTTTGTTTTTCTGTTGATGAAGGAGGCTGGACCATTGGATCCCTGAGCCTGGTTTCGATGATGTATTTCTTATTGTTAATGTTATTTCCTATTTTCCACTTTGTTCCATCATGATTTGCTTACAATAAGATAAAGATTTTAGGCAGAGAAATGTATCTTAGAAGCACCTCTGACCTGTTTATCCTTCACTGCTTATATGTTTTCTCCTACTGAATATGACAGGGTAGTCTAATAGCTCTCTCAAATAATCAGTTTGTTTTATTTTAGAAATGATTAATTCATGTGTGCTAAAGAATGTTTAGGCATTCCCTCTCTCTTTATCACTAAATATTGTATCTGAAATCTCCCTTTGATTATTAATGCTTGCAGTTTGTCAGAGGAACTTGTTTCAATCATACCCTCTGATCATTATTGTAATTATTGTGTTAAAGGTCAATATAATTGCAGTCTTAGATGTCTAAGGAGTTCCCTCTTCTTTTAATGCAATTGTATGTCTTTTTTGATTAAAACTCTTAAAGGTGGACTCATAGGAGGAAATAGGGTGTTCCCCGAATCCTATACTTCATTTAGAGGGTTTTTGTCTGCATTTCTCTTTGTATTTGAGTGATATATTGATTAAGTCCAGAATAGTGAGCTTATTGGAGGAAATAGGGCGTTCCCTGAATCCTTTAAGTCACTGTGAAAGGGTTTAGTTTGTTTTTCACCCTTAGTCCTTAATGTTCATTCCATTTCACCTATATTATTCAACAGATCCTTGACCAAGTTAGATTTGCCCTTTGGTTTCCCTTCCTACTCAATCAGAACTATTTGGATCTTCACATGACTCCATTGCCCAATGGTTTGTCGATTCCCATGCTCTATCTATACCACATGAAACATACTTGTCCAACCAAACAAAACAAAAAACCTTGCACCATCATAACTAGCCTAAAATCAATTACCAACACTTTCAAGACATATCTTTATAAAAACATTGAGAGATCCCTCTCTGAGACTAGAAGGGCTAGTTCATAGAGCTCTAAAGATTGGTTCTGATGTTGCCTTGTATTTTGATTAGCCAATCCATCAAAACACAGGACCCCAACAGTGTGTAGGGTAGATTATGATTTTACCTATGCTCAGAAACTTGCTAGATTCTTTCTAATTGCACTTCCATTTTCGCATGGGGCTTGTAATATATAGTTTTTACTAACCATTGTTCTTGAATATTACCATAATTTTTTATGAATAATTAAAATTATTCATTTAAATCTTGCATTACATGGTTGAGAAACAAAAATGTTTGATTTGAAACAATGATGAATGGGAGGCGAAAGTGTATCCATACATGTGAAAATCATAAATCTATTTTTGAATGTGCATTGATGTTGGATAGTCTTACTGCAAAGAATGAAATTGATGTTTAGTTGTAATAAAATATTGATATGGAGTTAAAATTGACCCACCTTTATTAGCCAACAACTACCAAGGCTTGAGATGTTTGACATTGATTGTGAGGTCGGCATACGTTTTTCTAGACAGCTTGTCTTCACTAACATTAATTATTGCCATCATTTAATTCTCTGTCTTATGCCATCCCCTTAAGTAGTTCTAAATATTTTATGGAAAATTTTTACACTATGAGTTATGTGTTCCTATAAAATGTTCAACTAGCTGTCCACATGGCTCAGCTCAAGATGTTTGAATTCACAAAATTTCTTTAGAAAAAAAAAATTGTGATTTGAAGCAATGGTGAGTGGGAGGCCAAATCATATCCTTACATGTGAAAAACATAAATCTATTTATGAAT
The DNA here is from genome assembly GCA_034641835.2 of Pinus albicaulis. Lineage (NCBI taxonomy): Eukaryota > Viridiplantae > Streptophyta > Pinopsida > Pinales > Pinaceae > Pinus > Pinus albicaulis. The sequence continues at coordinate 1,088,640,198 of CM076575.1, forward strand.
GTGCATTGATGTGGGACCGTCTTACTGCAAAGAATGAAATTAATGATGCTTGAAAAACGAGATACTAGCATAAATATGTTTTTGACTGTGCATTGTACTGGACAGTGTTACTGCAAAGAATGAAATTGATGTTTAGTTGCAATAAAGGATTGACATGGAGTTAACGTTGACCCACCTTTATTATCCAACAACTACTAAGGCTTGATATGTTTGACATTGATTGTGAGGTCTCAATACCATTTACTAAAAAACTTGTCTTCACTAGAAATAATGATTTCCATCATTTACTTCTCTGTCTTATGCCATCGCCTTAAGTAGTTCTAAATATTTTCTGGAAAAAATTTACACTATGAGTTATGTGTTCCTATAAGATTTTCAACTAGCTGTCCACATGGCTTAACTCAAGATGTTTAACTTCACAAAATTGGTTGTAAAAACAAAAAAATGTGATTTGAAACAATGGCGAGTGGGAGGACAAAGTGTGTCCTTACATGTGAAAAGCATAAATCTGATTTTGAATCTGCATTGATGCTGGATAGTCTTGCTACAAAGAATGAAATTGATGATGCTAGAAAAACAAGATACTAGTATAAACCTGTTTTTGAATGTGCATTGATGGTTGACAGTCTTACTGCAAATAATGAAATTGATGTTTAGTTGCAATAAAATATTGACATGGAGATAAGATTGACCCACCCACCGACATTAATGATTGCCATAATATACTTCTCTGTCGTATGTCATCAGCTTATGTAGTTATAAATTTTTTTTGGAAAATTTTACACTATGAAGCACACCTTTGAAGCACTGAAATGTAGGGGATCTATTGCATATAGGAGTTTTCCTATGAGTTATTTGTTCCTATAAAATTTTCAACTAGCTGTCGACATGGCTCAGCTCAAGATGTTTGACTTCAGAAATTTTTTTGAGAAACACAAATTTGTGATTTGAAACAATGGTGAGTGGGAGGCCAAAGTTTATCCATATATGTGAAAAGCATAAATTTGTTTTTGAATTTGCATTGTTGATGGACAGACTTTCTACAAAGAATGAAATTGATGATGTTAGAAAAACAAGATACTAGCAAAAATTTGTTTTTGAATGTGCATTGATGCTGGACAGACTTACTGCAAAGAATGAAATTGATGTTTAGTTGCAATAAAATATTGACATGGAGTTAGCATTGACCCACCAAATGACATTAATGATTGCCATCATTTAATTCTCTATCTTATGCCATCACCTTAAGTAGTTATAAATATTTTCTGGAAAATTTTTACACTACAAAGCACACCTTTGTAGCACTGAAGTGTAGGGGATCTATTGCATATCCTATGAGTTCTGTGTTCCTATAAAATGTTGAACTAGCTATCCACATTGCTCAACTCAAGATGTTTGACTTCACAAAATTGGTCGAGAAACAAAAAATTGTGATTTGAAACAATGGTGAGTGGGAGGCCAAAGTGTATCCATACATGTGAAAAGCATAAATCTGTTTTTGAATTTTCATTGATGCTGGACAACCTTACTGCAAAGAATGAAATTGATGATGCTAGAAAAATGAGATACTAGCATAAAGGTGTAATTATGGTGTGATTGAATGACTAATTAATTTTCTGATGAAGTCCATGAAGATAGACTTTTATGGTTGATAGGGAGCTAGTAGTGGCTAATACAAGCCTCTTTTCTTTTTATTAGGCTCTGTTGTGCTACAAATGGAACCCTCACGAATGAAGGATTCAATATTCTTTCATACATATGGTTAATAAAAATTGTGTTGGAGATATTGAAGTTTCTTATTGACACCAAAATGTTCTTATAAGAGGGAGAATGAGCCTCTTTTAAAAGAAACACAATTAATAAATTTTCTAAAGAAAAGTATCCTTGAGAATGTAATCCAAAAATGGAATTTGGTTCATAGTTATACTTTAAATGCTGCAACCTAAGTCACATGGTTCGGGTTCAAATTCGAGTTTGGCAAGGATTAAGTTCGATTCAAATTCAAATTTTCTGATGAGCTTTGTATGAGTTTCACTTTAAATTTGACTATATATATTTTTCACTATATTTATAGATATAATATAGAGAACATAAAATGATAAGAAATCAACATCAATAAACATATATCTAGCATTACGTGATAATACCCACTGGTTGGTATGGGATGAAATACTTAAAATCTGACACGAGAAAAAAAAAGATTGGTCAGTTTTTACTTATGACACGTAATTGGATAGTGAACCTTTTGTTCTTCTTCTCATCTCTTTATTTTTTGACTTTTTAGATATGTTTCCTTAACCATTGGGATTGCTAGCCATGTAAAAAATTCAAAAAATTGTTTTAAGAAACAAATTTAAAGCATCCCCTGTATACAAATGCACGTATATATCATAACTTCCATTGAATCACCATCATATACCCATGCTTACTAGGTATCTGTAATGGGCTTGACCAAATGCATCATAAATATGTTTTATCCTTAACATGTGAATAGCATGTTAAATCACAAGATTTGAAATGTACATTCATACATCATGGTTGACCCACAAATTTCCCGGGTTGGAAAATTTCAATGTTGAGACCTTTTATTACATCAACAAAAATTTTTAACATTAATTTGCATGTTGTTGACTTTTTTTCTTTTTGGATTAATATCGAGTCAATTGTTGTCTCAATTATATTTGCAGTATAGGTTCATGTGTGTGCATTGTTTCTAAATAGCTCTCACCATAAGACATAATTTTCTCAATGCATTAGAAAATTCAAATCACTAACATGGTAATAAAACACAAGAAAATATATTTAACCTCAAAATCAGTCAATTATTTAGTCACAAACCATGCAAATTTTACATTTCTCTATATACATGGAATATATCACATTTGTCCATATACTTGTCACCCATACAAGATAACCTAATCTTTGCAAGTTTGGGGAAAAACTACATTAATGGGTTCTTCTTTAATGAAAGAACCATACCATTAGCGCCCCCAAAAAAATTAAAACAAAAATGCATTCCCATAACAACGACCAATCTTGCTACTGCTTAATGACTTCTGGTGTAACAAATGATGATCCTATGTCATCATTCACAACTCCACACAATATATGAGTAGGTATTCTTTGTATATCAGCATGGTAATTTATGTTAAAAGATTTGAATTCATTACTCCTAATCTTGGCTTCCTTGTAAAGGGGTTTGAGACTGTCATTTCGAACTTGATATGTGCCTTTCATCTGGTTACAAATTAATTCTGAATTTGTGAATATGGTGATATCATTGACGCTAATTTTTTTGCCTCTTTCAAGCCTTCGACAAGGGCAATGTAATATGCCTCGTTATTTGTAGTCCTGCCCTGGACTTCTTTCTTTCTATGCAGCACATGTTTTGTTGCACTATTGCAAAGCAAAAATTGAACGATAGCTCGTCCCGGATTAGGAAAACATGAGACCTCAATGCACATGAGCCACTTTTGCACCATTTTTATCTTACAATACCTGGAAAAAAAAAAACAATAACATGATATTAGAATTAGGCATTTAAATTTTACCATGAAATTCAATACACCTAATGTACCTTTTAGATTCAATACACCATAACATACATTCAAATGTGATAGATAATATTCAATACACCATAACATACATTCATCAAACAAATATTTGATATATCATATTCAATACACCCAATGCACCTTTTAGATTCAATTCACCATAGCATACATTCATCATACAAAGATTTAATAGATCGTCTTTGGAATAGACCAATGCTAGCAAGTGATATTTTTTATCAACAAAATTTTACAAATGCCAACACCATCCATACCCAACACTTCATGAGATGAAGTTAGAGGGACCTTCCAATCTGTCTTCAAATCTGAGACTATATGTGGTCATAGTGCTACACTGGACTACCCTGCTAGACAAAACAGATCAACAAGCTAAAAGCAACATATCTCAAGTTCAAAGTGCTTTCCTCAAGCATGGATCATGGGCATTTCACCCTTCAAACCTCCACATGACATTCTCTCACAGGTAGCAACCCTGCTATCCATATATAGACTCCTAAAAGGTTTCAAAAAATGCACCCTGAATTGCATTTAACAACAAGGAAATGTATCAAAAATCACATAGTTATTGATTTCAACCCTTTATAGTTTATGCGATTTCCATGATGGCAACATCCAAAAAATGATTGATATAGCTTTAGAGTTTGAAGAATTATACCATAGAAAATGAAATTTGGTAAAATTCAAATGGTACAGTGTTCACTATTTTCAAGCAACCAAGATACACTATAACGCCATTCCCTACTCAGAGGGCGATTCCCACTGCTTTCAAGAAACTAAGATAAACTGGAACACCATTCCCTACCCAAAGGAAAATTCCCACTTTTTTCGAGCAGCTAAGATAAACCAGAACACCGTTCCCCAACAAAAGGAAAAATTACTAACATGGCTAGTGTATTACTCTAAAGCCACCATGAGAGTATGGGTGCCTAATACACATGGGACTTATGTTCTAGCACTGCACTGTAATCGATCAAATCTGAATTAATTTTTTATTATCTAATGAACAAATTGCTTTTCTTTTCTAATTCCAGGTCATCTCCGAAGAATAGTTTCCAAAAGCCAAAAATCATTTAGCATACAATATCTTAGTTTCAGTTGTAACTGCTCTTACTAGTTATCAAAAGGAACTGATTATGCTATTCCTGAATTTTTTCATACTGTTGGACGAAGTTCATAGCGTGCACCTGTTAGAAAAATATGACAAATAGAAGTGGGGAGTCACTGAAATTTTATGAATGATTGTTTAAGCTAGGGTCAGATGCATTTATCAACTTCAAAGATGGGTTCCCCATCCTAGACTGCTTACTTCATATTGTTCTTTCTTAAGATAATGTATTCTCTTCATTACTGTGGTATGCGTGCATGCCTTGATTCTAGTTGTATTCATTGGGTACTTGGAGATTGAAAAACCCTTGCAATGGTTTTCACTATTCATGGATAATCTAAAGGAGGTCTTCAAACTGCAATTACAAATATATAAAATATTTTTTAATGCTATGGAATAGTAGGAATCTATTACCAATTCATAATTTTTATTTTTTTCTAGTTTTTTAGGTTCAAATTATATTGTCATTGCAACCTTTAGGCTAGTACCAACAATCCACATGCCAGTGCTTGACAGGAAACTTATGAGATAAAAAGAGCCTAGAAATCCCACCTAGAAGTATCTACCTTGAACTTTATCACAAACTATTTTCTTACATTATAAATATGAAATAAAGATGAGATCTTTTCCATTACTAATTCATAAAATAATTTTTTATGATTTGGAATAGTGGGAATCCATTACCATTTCATAAAATATGTTTTAATGATATGGAATCCATGGGAATCAATTTGAATGGATATGGCTTGCTCTTAGCTTTTGTAATCAATTTAGGCTTCTACCAAATATATTTGAAAGAATGTTTTAATAGGTTTCTTGCCTATATGTAATGGAACACAAAGGTTACTCTCTACCAGTGGTTATGATTCTGTGATGCTTGTATATTTTCACAGTTATTGGACTCACCATTCCCACTGCTTGGATTTGTTCTGAAATTTTCGAATCGTTTTCTACATTAGTATCCACTACATTAAGAAACCCTGTAGAAAGGTCCCAACAAGGTAATAATTTTTTTTTTCATTTAATTATAGACTCTATATGCAATATTTGGCATTAGTAATCATTGACTGCAAAATCCATATTACTCAAGTGAAATTATAGAAAGGTATAATTTTTTATTCCATTCTCATCGTTTTCCTATGAATGTATAGTGAAATCACTACTAAATCATTACTACCAAGTTTCAATTGAACACTTTGAACTACACTCTGGAATTTTCTCAGCTTGCATCAACTAATTTCTCAAACTACTCAACCTTTGGTTAGTAGGGGATCTCAAAAGAAAAATAGATGATGGATTCATCTAAATCTGGATCCACTCTTAGGATTTAAAAAAAAAAGCTTTGATTTTTCACTTTCAAATAATACTTATTAAATATTAGCTATAAAGGAGATCAACTTAGCTCAGCACATGACATAATGTAGAGCACCTCTCCCTCTCAGGGAGGGTATCATTTGTTCATTTGTTCCTTTTCTTTTTTTATTAATCTTAATAAATATTTTAGGAAAATTTGTAATTTTAAAAGATTATACAACTATTTCATAAATCTCACAAATGGGTAAGTTGTAACATTTCTCTGAAAATATTGAACCAAGAAACAAAATTTTCACTAAATTACTCAAACTAAGAAACAAAATTTTCACCAAATTACTCAAACTATGATCTTTTGATTAGATTTTTTAAAAACCTATATGAGTTTGAAACTATGATCTCTCTATTAAATTTTTTAGAAACCTATATGAGTTTGAATTTGAATTCATTACTGGTGGAAACATCAGATTGCAACAATGTATTTTGGTATAAAGAATATCAAATTAACCATGGATTTCACTTATAAAATAGAAACAAGGGTGTTTTTGGATTTCATACCTAAGCCGAGGAAGCTTGGTCGAAGCCAAAAGAAGAAGAACATGAGAAAACATGAGAATATGAAGCACAACAACATTTTATAAAAAATTATCTTATTGGCCATAATAATGCCTCCTCTATTGATGCCAAACTTAGTTCACAGGCTCTGCATTTATTTATATTTTTTTCAGGAAGCAACTCCCAGACTGCTTTGAACAGAAGAATATCAAAGTGTATTTTCTACTATTGGGAAGGGGATGGTTTGTTAGGAAAGAAATAAAAGAGAAAATAACAGCATAGAGCCAAGGGGGAGGAGGGTGTGGACCATTTGAAACAGAAGCAGAAATTGAAAATGAAACATGTCCCCACGTACAACTCTCACAGTGACATGACATATTATGAATAAATAAGGAACAATACAGATTAAACATAGCAGGAACAACAAACAAGAAACTAACCCAATGTTGTTTACTATGGTGCCGCCTCCTTATTTTTCCCTCTGCTAGAAGTATTAAACCTCCTACTGCCAGTTTCTCTGTAGGGGGTTTATCTCATTTGAACACGGACATGGAAGAAGGCATGGAGTAAAATGGGCAAAGCCAGAAAATTCTTGTAATTTTTTGTTGTGAAAAATTCCTCATGGCTTGAAGACTGGTAGATAATGTTTGAATGGGCAAGGAATGGACGTTGAGAATTGGATATTGTTGGGGAAATCAATCCAGAAACCTGCTTGGAACGAACCTAAGACAGACTGCCTTCTCCTCCTGCGCTTCACCAATTCACAATGGAATGGGAACTATCCCAACCTCCTATGCTTCATGAATTGAATTTCCACCCTCATTCAATGCTTCAGGGGTCAGTTTCGGGGTAGTTGAGGGTGGCGGAAGGTGGGAGGGGAGGAGGGTGGTGAAGGACGGGAGGGGTGGTGGGTGGCGCACCGTTAGTGGGGCCCTCCAAAATGGGGAGAGACGAAATTGCTGGAAAGCAAAGTCGTGCTGGAAAGGGGTGGACTAGAGGTGTCAAATCACCTCCGGTTTTGTCCCAGATTTAGCTTCTTCCATATAAATATATGTGTATTTTTTATTGGTATATACTTATGTGTATTGAAATGAATATAAATTGATTGGTATACACTTAAAATAAATATATGTGTATTTTTTATTGGTATACACTTATGTTTATTGAAATGAATATAAATTGAGTGTCAGTAGTGACAAGTACAATATTTTTTATTGGTATACACCTAATATAGGCCATAGATTGGAAGAGGAGGTAGCAACAAACATCACTTCTTTAGTTTGAAGACTTGGTGGAACCATTATAGTGTTAATTATTTTTAAAAGAAGAAACTAAATTTTGGTACGCATGTCATGAATTTTAATTGAAAAATAGGATGACATTAGTGATTAAATTTGAAGGGTTAGTTTTAATTTTAATTAGAAGGGTATATATTCATGCAAATTTTCTATAGTTCAAAGATTAAAAAAAAAAAACTTTTCAATTGACAAAGATATATGATTTCAATATTTCACTTTCAATCATTACTAAATAGCCTGTAGAAAATACCACATTATGATAACATAATCAAATTTAAAAATGTACATTCATATAATAACAAACTTTATAAATTTTGTTAATTATTTTCAAAATGAAATAGAACATTTCATCCTCAAAACAAAGGTGTACTTAGTGTTTTTCCCATCATGTTACTTGTATCTCCAACTATTGTCCTTAAACCATCTATACTGAATCTATATTATGTAACAAATTTCTCCCAAAAACTTAAATGACCATGTAAAGAGTAACTACCTCAAGTGTTGATCTTCTCTATCAAGATAAACACTTTTGATTTCTACCTTTTGTTTTTAACGTCTTTTGGAGACATGCTTGGTTTATAGGACCTTTTCTAAAATAACCAGAATTGAACATCCAATTTAATCAAGAATTTGGTTGAAAACTTTGAATTTCTTATTAAACCTTTTGGCTTCATTTTAATTTAATAGGAAATAAGATATCTTAAGATAATTATAGACATTTATGTCTCTGACTTTATTTCCAATGGGTTATAACTTCGAGAGTTTAGGAGGAAATGTCTTTATGTCCAATGGAATGGATTATATCTTGGAGAGTCTAGGAAGAAGTGTCTTTTGTCTTTTGTAGCATGTATTGCACGTACCCAACTTATAGTATCCATTAAATCCTTTCCCGCCCCATATGCTTGATACTTCTAAAATCAATTCTCTGTGTTTTGAATGGATTTTGGCCATCAAGATTGGACTTGATTCTTAATCGAGCATGTGTTATGGAAAAATAAATGTTAAACACTTATCATAGGCCAAATGATTAGGATTTAAACTCCTCAGATTTACCTGGAGTCAAATGCAGTAACAGTGAATGGCAGAGCATCAATTAGCAGGAGACTCTCATATTTCCAATTCAACAAACATTCCCTCGTCCAACTATGAAACAAAGAAATACGATCTATGTGAGGAAATAAACATTCCATTAGTATGTATATCAACATCATAAAATATAAAGGAAGTATCAATTCCATGAGAATATATATATATATATATATATATCAACTAAGAATATAAAACTTGGGAATCAATTAAAACCTACAGTGGGGTAGCGATGGCAAACAACCTTTTTAGTGAGAGAGGTTCAATGGAATTGGTATGAAGCATGCGCTACCATGCCCCAAGTTACAAACCTATCTAATGTTTATGCAACACTAAAGCTACCTTTTACCTCTCTTCATATTAATTGTTACCTTTAACTTGTCTTCAATGTAACTGTTAGGCTACCTTTAACTTGCCTTCAAATTAATTGCCAGAAAATTGAGGGTTGAAATGCTAGTTGTACATTTCTAAAACATAGGAAAATAGGGGTTCAACAACCAAGATATACGACAATTTATCCCCAACAGCCAACCCTTTACATGAAATTTTGCTATATTATTTGTTTTTTTAGAAAACTCCTAGAAATGATAATCTACATTTTTTTTACGCTTGATTTTAGGTTTTCACTTCTAGGACATGTTAGAGCCCCCTTACGGGCTTTGATGTGTTCAAATTTGAACCCTGTTTGACAACCTTGTCAATGCATTTTAATGGAAAAACAAGTTTTGTACGAACAAGTTGATGTATAGTTGAATCGGGGTTGGGGCCGGTCAAGGTCCTTAACTAAATTGAATAAGTTGAGGAGAAATATATATATATATATATATATATATATATATATATATATGTATTCATTTATTAAAAAAAAAAATGTGTGTTAAAATATTACCTTTGTTGTAGTGGTAGAAGTGTAGAAAGAAACTAGAATTACACACATAAAATAAATTGTCTATGTTATTTTTCAAACCAAGATATATCACATTAATATTGTGTTTATCATATCCAACAAATTATAAACTATGAGATAGTTTGTTGAGAAAATATCTCAACAACCTAATCCAAACAACAAACCTAATCTACTAATATTCTATCTAAGCATTAATTCTAAGTCCCTCCCTTAACACTTACAATACAAAAATAACAGTACAAAAGTCAATACAAGAATAAAAAATTACAACAAAAATATTTGTCTGATAGTCCGATATGGTCTTCATAAACACATACCCACTCCAGAAGATCCCAAACTGCGCTTTTTCTTCACCACAACTTTGATCTTACCACTTGATCCATTTAAGACATTGTTGCCTCTGACCATCGTTGACATACTTGTAATGATCAATAATATTGACATACTTGGCTCGTCGAGGCTTCCACAAGAAAATTTGTCAAGTAATTGAACCAATATATAGACCTACCACCATCTCTCAAATATTTTTCTTTCAACTATCCATCAGCTTCTAGGAAGACAGTCTAGATATTGAGTGTATTCAGAAGTTAATCATACAACTTGAACTTTCTAACACATAAGGATCTCGTACTATAACTAGTAGCCATTGTCCAAAGGTTTCCAAGCATTAGGAACAAAAAATTGTAATAGTATGTAAACACAATAAAATTATCGATGCGTTCAAGGGTTTTGAGTACCAACCCCTAATTTGAATTATGCAACATTATTTTGAATAATTGGTTATGCACTTTTTATAAACAAAGTTTAAAAAAAAAATTGAAAACAAAGAAACCAACAAATCTCAGAACAACAAAACCAATAATCATGAAACTATCCGCTATAATTTGAGTAGATGGAAAGTATTCTCATCCTTCCCTAGCATGAGTCACTGATTGTTCATTGCAATGTGTCATCCCATAGGACTATTGTACACCTTTGATTTTTGAATGATTCGGTGGTCTCACATAACAAAAGTGGCCTACTCCAGGGATGATATGACACTCACGAATGATGAGAAAGCTATCTAGTAGGAAATATAAGACTGATGAAGATGTTATGTTGGGATGAATAACCCAGAGGAAGGGTTTTCCACTCTCCTTAAGAGCCTTCACTATTTCCTCCAATTGAGTATGAGAGAGTTGAGTCATGTTTCCAAATGAAACATATATAATAGAAACATTTATCTTTGTATCTAGCCACGTCGCAGGGTCATATTTTGTTCAAATGCTTGTTCCAACTCTCATGAGAAAAACTGGATGTTCTAAATTCACTACCTACACAACCATCCCACCAATCTCGTCAAAAGGTTTACATTGTAGCAAGTCCCTATGATTAGCTCCATTTTTTCCTTCCGAGGACCATTTTAGTATATTTTTCTCCATTTTTTTGAAAAAGTCAACACTATTTATCGGGATGGTGTTATTTTTAGCGGTTTTTGTGTCGACGATAAAACTTAGGTGCTAAATTAGGAATTAATAGGAATAGCAATTGCGTTAGAAATTATGGCATAAATTACAACAGAAATTGCGCCAGGAATCATGCCAAAAACTTACACCATAAATTGTGTCGGATTTAGCTCCCCATTGGTTGCTCCCCATTTAATGCTGGACTTAGCGCTGGATGTGCCTAAATAGTTAATTAATTGAGGTTTTGTGGATTAAGTGGATAGGGGCTTTGAGGATTATGGGATTTAGGGATTTGAGATTAGGGATTAAGGGTTAAGGGATTAAAAGTTAGGGTTTAAGGGATTAAGGGTCAAGATCTAAGGGATTTGGCGCTTACGATTTAGGTAATTTAATGGTTAATGGCTTAGGGATTACAGGTTAAGGGATTAATGTTTAAGTGCTTAGAGCATAGGGGTTTATGGATTAAGGGATTAGAAATTAGGGCTTAAATGTTTAAGGGTCTATGGATTAAGGGTTAGGGGATTTAGGGATTTTGCGTTAAGATATTAGTGATTAACTAGGGTTGAGGGATTAAGTGTTCTTAATTTAGGGATTAGGGATTAATTATTTAAAGGTTAATGCAGGCTTAGGGTTAGGGGATTTAGGGATTTATTAGAACTCTCTTGAAATGTCATGGAATGTCTTCCAACATGCCCAATACCAATGTCATCCATTGATGCCGCACGGTGAGAAGTCAATGGGGCCAATGTTGAAATTTCTTCCAACTATTCTTGTATGCGTCAAAATTTGAGATGGTTAGAGACTAGACACATGCCTTCACAATATGCGAGGGTTTCAAGACTAAATGATGCTTGATGTCCCCACATAATATTTGATATCATCCACATTTTCATCAATGTTAATTATGCAATCTCATTGTCATCATTCATCATTCCCATATATGGAATATTTGTCGAAAATCTCTTGAAATGTCATGGAACGTCTTCCAACACGCCCATTAGCAATGTCATCCATCGATGCTGCACAGTGAGTAGTGAATCATGACAACATTGAAATTTCTTCAAATTGTTCTTATATGCGTCAAAATTTAACATGGTTAGGGTACAAACACGCATCGAAACTATGCAAGAGTTTCAAGACTCAAATATCTGTGACGTCCTCGCATAATATTTGAGATCATGCATGCTTGCATCAACGTTCTTCATGTAGTCTCATTGTCATAATTCCTCATTCCCATATAAGGAATATTTATCAAAACTCTCTTGAAATGTCATGGAATGTCTTCCAACACACCCATCACCGATGCCATCTGCCAAAGTTGTACGATGAGCAGTGAATGGGGCAAACGTTGAAATTTATTCAGACTGTTACAATATTCATCAAAATTTGATACGATTAGACTAGGCACATGCCTAGATGGTATGTGAGGGTTCCAAGACTTAAGTATGCCTAAAATCCACACATAATCTAATTTGTGATCGTCAATGTTTGCATCAATGTTCATTAGGCAGTCTCATTATCATCATTCCTCATTCCCATATAGGGCATATAGGAGTTAGATAATATGTTTGTATATGGGATTACATTAAAAAGCATATATGTTACTGGTTAACAAGTATAGTTGTTATGATTGAGAGTTTATTAGTGATAATGGTTACATTTCAAGAGTTAAGGGTGATATGGTTATGATTTTTGGGATATAGTGGTTATGGTTACAATCTATATTAGATAATAGATGTTAGGAGGAAAATTTAGTAGGTGTTAAGGGTTATAGGGGCTTGGGATTATAGTTTTTATTTGTTATACAATTTAGGGGTGATAAGACTTGGACATCATAGGGTTAGTAATTATAATGGTTATGGATTTAGGATTAGCAAGTAGGAGTGATAATATTTATAGGGAATGTGCATGGTGTGTAGGGTATTTAATACATTTGCGTTAAGGGATTAGGGATTAAGGGTTTATGGCTTAAGGGTTGAAAGATTAGGGCTTAAGGGTTTAAGGGTCTGTTATCACATATTAAAAGTTTTATAAATTTTTGCAAACATTTATATTTGGGTTCCAAATATTTTAAGGATATTGTTATACATTGGGTTCATATACATGGTTATAGTTCTTTTTATAAAAAATATTGGGTTCCTAGACTCAATCTCCAAGTCAGAACAATTTTACTCCAACACATACAAAGCATCATATGCAGATGTGAACAGCAATCAATAAAAAATGTCCACCATTGGATTATATATATGCACCACGTGTCAATATAGAATCCAAGAGCTGGGATATTTAAATAATGACAAGTATTTTACTCTATTGCATGTGGGATAGTTCAAAGTGCCAAAGGCCAATGTACCATATTGCATTAGATGGTTCAAAGGTCCATATCGTAGGAAGTTGGAAATGAACTATGAATATGTGTTGTGGATTTTGAACATGCCCAAAGTATAAAACACCATTCAAATACCACACTCACCGAGAAGAAACACATGTCCCTTAATAGATACAGTGTGGGATTCTCTTATAGTGTTAAAGATCATTCATTTCTCATCTCCGCACTCAATTTCCATCATTGATCTACCAATTAGATTGAATCAATGGATACAAATATCTGGTACCCGCTAACTTTTTACTAAGCAATTTATTTATAAAGATTTATTTTTACCCAGCAAAAACAAAATGTTTTACAATTGCGTATGAGTGAAAAGGTCTTTATTACAGGTGACAGTGAATATTGTTAAAATATATAAGTAAACAAGAATTCAGCTTTCAAGGTTGGTTTCTTGTTCTGCCTCAATGTTTTAGAAGTCGAAAGAATGGAATCCTTTAATAAAGTTGTCTCCATCCACAAAATATTTAACCCATACTAGAATAACCTAGTGGACCAAGAATGGGATGTTTATGACCCAATTTTTTCATGTACTAATCAAGAGCATATCCCTCAATTGTTCTTTCAGTAGGATGATGAAATTAGTAAGAGGTATAAAGTTTGGGAGTCACGTCCACCATTTTGTATAGTTACTTAGGTCTTTCATTTCCATGAATTAGTCATACGGTTCTCTAAGACTTATTCTTCTTCTGTTAGATCAATAATGACAAATAAAACTTCAAATATCCTCATTTCCTTGATTACCGAATCAACTCTCAAGATGCTAGGGTTAAAATCTTCTACTCTTATGAAAGAAACCATCATAAAATTAAATGAAGAAACTCTCGTTCAAACCTTCAGATCATTAGCCCTACAAGTACAACTTACATTTGTCCAAAGTGTTCCAAATTTTGATACTTCTCTACAATCTTTAATCTACCCTCTAAAATCTGAGTGGTTTGTTAAACTAGTGGATATCATTTTCTCCTTGATTAGTCAAATATTGGGTTCCAATCATGATCGGGCTGCTAGTGAATGCTTACTAGGTTTTCTTTGGTATTTTTCATTGTCGGTAAATTTCAATTATCCTAAATTTATAGCAAAAGTGATGCATGAAAAATTGAGTAGTTTCAACACCCTTTAGAGCTTTTGATATCAAGCCTATCTCATCTACTTAATTTTGGATAAATTCACTAATCAGTTTCAACATGTTTTGGAATCTGGAGGAATTAATTCTTTTGGATTAAGTTCAGTGATTCATATAGCATTGTGTCTTAGAAACCAATTGGATGGTTTCTTAAGTTTTGTTAACAAGTTCATATCAATGTTGTATGTATTGATTCATGAAGAATAATTTCCAAGAGTATGCCTAGAGCTGAAGAAATGTCTCCAACTGAGTTCAAGGTCCACAATAAGATATTGGTTCTTATATAAGGATTATACAATGATAAGGATTTATGGAGCAGAGATTCAACACCTATAAACTACCTTCATTTTTAACTCCTAGGGTTTATGCTTTGGAGATCTTAAGGTAGAGATTATATTCATATTTTATATATTTTCCAAGCAAGAATTTAGCAATGTCTTTCAAATTTCAAATAACAGGGGACCTTTTACTATTAAGAATAGAGAAACGCCACAAAGAATTGATCGATTGATTGCTTGTTTAAATTTTGAATATGATGAAGCATGTCAATATGATAATCATCATATCATTTAAGCCAAAAGAAAGAAGCTAAAAAGGATGAATATAAACATGAGGGTAGTTCAGAAATGGAAAGGCTAGAAAACAGGTTGGAATGGTCAAATGTTGAAAATGTCGATCAAAATAAATTGGGAAATGAAAAAATTGATCCAAGCAATCAAAAGAAGTTTGAAAGCAAGGAAAAGTAGAGTCAGAAATAGTTACCTTGAGCAGGCTTGACAATGGATCTAAAAGGAATTTACTGAGGCTATGATGCAGATAGATGAAGAATATGTCATCGAGGAAGAAACAAGAAAGAGGTCAAAACGTTCGTAGGAAAAATATTTGATGCTTGTAACTGATAAGTCAAAGGACATATTTTCTGCAAGAAAACCTGTTATTCATATTCATTAGCAATATTCAAAAAAATTTAAGGTTGTCAAGTCAATAGATAGTGGACCTATATCAATTGAAAATCTTATCAAAACTTATTACATTGATATCAAATAGCAAGGTTACCAAGTTAGACAGGAGAAATTTGAACAACTTAAAAGAAAATATCCTCATTTACTTATTGTGGTAGATAAAAAAGACACGTCTTTAAATATTGCAGTGATAGAGTCTGTTCATAAAGGAAGTAAATATCATGAAGGAGTTAAGACCACTTAGTTCAAATTAAATATGAATCAATTTAATATTGTGGATAAAATTGTTTTTTTTTAAACAAGAAGTTAACCTCATTTGTATGGATTTGGTTAATGAGTCCACTACAAAAGAAAAATTACAGTCGAATGTGAATAAATTGGAGAATCAATTGAATTCAAATAAATCACAAAAAAAAGCTTTGTGACTACACAAATATGAATTAGAAATAAAGATTATGTAACTTGATGATGATGCTTCAAGTAATGTTGAAGTTTCAAATTTATAAGAAGAAAAAGAAACAACAATCCAAGTCCCAAATAAAAATCTCAAAATGCCACATGATGTTCATCCTCAAAATCCATAGCTTCTTATAGTACTTCAGGAGAATATGGACTTGGAAAAAGAATTACATGATGCTAAAGGATCCATTGGAGTATTAATAAACCAAATTGAAGAGTTGAATCAAGAGGTTTAAACACTTTAAAAATCACGGTTTGAACATCTTTGAGGGGCTGATCTTGGTATTGCATTATTCAAAGAATTAGAAAACTTGACAGTTAAAGATATGGAGTGATTCCATAAAATTAAAAGAGGAGCTGACTAAATTAAAGCAATATAGTGAAAAAAAACAAAGGTCCTTGAGGAATATTTGGCTAAACATAAAGAATCAAAGGCAAGATTAAATTCAATGAAGCTCAGTTTGATTGATACTAAATATGTTATTTGAAACCATCTTTCTATGGAAATTAAAATATTTAAGGATTATTTTGCATAGGTTGAAGATGAAAAAGAATTTGAAAATTATTGTTTGACTCAGGCTTCCATTTTTCAAAAGGATCTAAGAGAAAAACCTATGAAAGCAATAAATGCTGCAAGATTTCTTAACACAATGACTAAATCTCAATTGGTTTTTTGAGGAATACAGGACAGGGCTGACCTTGTATTTCATGCTAGAAAGTATATTGTGAAATATGGATTAATAAAGGACGTGAAAGGAAAATAAAATTATATGTTAGGAAAAGTATCAAATTTTAAAGATATCTTCCATGATCGTTTTGTGTAGGGTCTACCAAGCTTCTGGAATGATCAAGGAGGGCTTATCCAAAATGAAGAGTATATTTTCAAGTTTCAAGAAAAGAGGAATGACACATCACAATTCAATCATAGCTATTCCAATCTAACAGGTGAAAAAAATCTCAACCTTTTAGAAAAATATTTTAATCTTCTTAATCAAACAAGAAGAGTCATAGATTATTTACCACCAAACTCTTATGCTTTCACAAATAATTGGATAATATGTATAGATATATGATAAAAACATCATTCCCATCATCAACCATGTAGAAGATGATAACTTCATTGAGGGAGAAATGGATTGCATTGGAGGAATCATCTACTTCAACTGATCATGATTCATAGACAATCCCAGGATTTCTACAATAGATTGCATATTTATCTTATTTTGTTGCTAATGTTGGGCTTTTTTTCCCAAAGATTGTAGAAATAAATATTTTTTAAAATTTGTATAGTTTCTGTCATCGTGATGAGGAAACGGTTGGGATTTTGAGAAAAGAAAGAATACTGTGTGTATGTAAAGATTTGTTTTTATTTTTTATTTTTTAATTTATTTTTTACTGAAATTAATTAAAGTTTTTCAAGATCAAAAGTACTTCAAGTTTGTAAATATATTTTTTTATGTTTGCATGGATGATATAGAAGCAGTTTGTAGTAAATGGAAGTAGAACTAAGAAGACTAAGCATGGACCAATTAAGACTATTTGTTGATTTGTGATGTTTTCGATGTGAATATTGAGTTTTATTGTTTTACAGTTCACTTTTGGTTACAACATGAGACATACAATGATTATTTATATATCAAAAGGTGCAATTGTCCTATGTGAACCACATTATTATCATGTTATTTCTTTCATGGTTTGTAATGTTCAACGTTGAGTATAATTCTCAAAACTAATCATAGTAAAAGAACATAGGTGGAAAATCTAGAATCTATATTACTATCTTGCCCCCTTTGCTAAAAGACATAGCTCTACACCATGGTCATTGTTTCATCTAAAGCACTAATGAGAGCATTGTTATTATTCTCAATAATAATTACCCTTTCAATGATATTTACTTGGTGTTCTCTATGACCTGATGCATTTAGTGAAAGCTTTGATCCAACCATATTTACATATCAACATTCAAGTAGCAACAACGATGTTACTACCATAATAAGATATTTATGGCATATGAGAGAAACAAAAAATATTTCCATGTTGCTATGGAGGATTAACAACATAAATATTGTGTTATTACAAGCATGCACTTGGTATCCTTTATAGAATTTACTAACATTTTGTAAAAATAATCATGTATCTTAATTGGAAATTATAAAGCCAAGTCATTCTAATAGAAGATAATTTTTTTTCACTCTTCACTCTAGAATTTGGTTAACAATTTATTTTCCATTGGAATTTCTCTCTTTACAATTTAAGGAAAACAAGCACATATATAATATGATATTCATAATATTGAAAACCTCCATAGATAAGAAAATTTTATAGGCTCATATATGTTCCTTCTCTCATTTGAAATAAATGGAGAAAATGACATTAGCCAAAGTTCATCTAAAACCATATTGAAAAAAGGAAGATGATAATATCTATCATCTTTCTTGCTAAAAAAATCTCTCTCTACTAAGTTTGTCCGGGGACCACCATGAAAAAATGAGAAGAAATGGAAAGGCTTGAGTGAGGCCTTTACTGTTGAAAAATAAATCTAAAATGTCAGTGGAGGACAAGGTAAATATTACTCAATTTTCAAACCATACTACATCCTATCACTACTCTATATATGATATTTCAAATTGGTCCCCTTAGGACTTCTCTTAAGTTTCAATCCCTTCTATGCATCCCTCTTCAACGATTCCACTCTCCCACCTCTCTACTTTCAACAAGCACCAAGTGACTCTAAACAACCCATTCTCCAAAAAATATCTATCCTATTCCTACATAACAACATTAATTAGCATTACTTGAATGTAATCAAAGGATTCATAATTCATATTTGATGCTCTATTTTCATCACAATCTCTACTGATACAAAATGAATGGAAGAAGCATTCAAGTAATCCTATTTTTTTCTACCAATAATTCATACCATAGCTTGAACACTTTAATGATATTGCAATAGGTAATTTGTATTGACACAGACAATACTTAAGCATTTCAAAGTTTATGCCATAAGAATCATCATTTTTTAAACATGGATTACAAATAATTATGAAAATTTAAAATTCTTGGTCATTAACATCATTGTTTGCAACAATGTCATCTACTGTATCATTTTCAATGTCCATATGATCTTTCAAGTAGTTAATATTATCATCATCGTCATCATGGCATGAATAATCTTCATCATCATTGAAAGATGGCTGTAGACGATCCATATTGTTACTAGATGTATTTGGATCATCATTTTCTATACCATCCATATTGTTGTCGTCTATAACATCATCTAAATTTGTGTTGTTCTCTTCTTGTGCATGAACATAACCATCTTCAACATCATCATGGATGTCAATATCTTTGATGTTCTCTAATCCCTATCTCTCATTTTTTTGGCCATCATTGTTTTTCTCAGTATTAACTAATGCATCATCAAATACATGCCTGAACCTTGGATCATAATGTAAGACAAATATCCATTTCGGGTCAAGAATATCTTCATAGAAAAATACCTGCACATGATCGAGTACATACATTTATGAGATGTATGTTATAACTATTTTATTGATTAATAAACACATGCATATATTCACAATAAACAACGTATTAATATATTATTTATCACTATCACTTCTTCTTTGAGTTAAAGAAATACCTACTCATAATGAATTGGTAGAACATAAGGCTCCTTATCCTATGGTAGGAACTTTGAGGAAGCTATAAAAAACAATCCACTATGGGTATCATGTTTTTGTTTCCTCTCAAATGCTTCATACCATCTACACTTAAAAATACAACATTCAGAAGAGTGGTAATCCAACTCAATATTTTTTTGTATTTTCCCAACATATTGTAGATTCCCTTCAATAATATTCTTATCTTTTGAGTTTGATCAATTGGATTGCTTGAAGTCAACCATGATGCCACAATCGAAGGATCATCTCTTTACATCTACATGTTCTACAAAATAATGTCGACCATATGCCCACATTATTGGATATATCCTTGTATGTGAAAGACCATTTATTTTAGTTAAAACATATATAATGAGGAATATTCAAATAGTTGATAGTGTCAAAATTTTAAGGAAACAACATTCTATAAAATTCCAACTGTAACTTTCTTTCACATCCTCTATACATGTTGATTTCATCTTTTGTTATGTTTGAATCTATACCTGCATATTTTTCTTGATTTTGAATTTGTTCAATAACCCATTCTAGTGTGCAATCTTTGGCCCATTCTCCTTGCAAATCAATAGGAAATGGGGTACTCCTTGGGTTTGATCTCTTAAAATGTATCCTTGCTTCTAACACTTCTTCTCCTCTTTTTATCATACAAATCAATCCATTTTTTCATAAATTTTATGTGGTACACAATGAACTTCGCAAGTATAGCACTTCCATTGACACCTATTACATGTCAACATGTTTATTTCAAACTCCAAATTCCATGTTGTTAATTTGTAAAATAAACTACAGAGAAAATTAATGATTGCAAGGAAAATAATTACCACACTCATGAATTTACATTCTAAATTCTACTTCAAAACCAGTAGATTGTGGTTTTTCTCCATCAATAATATCTAATGTGTGTTCTTCATCCCAGAATCATGGACCATCTTTGAAATCCTTACCAAGGAATTCACATAGGAAGAAAAATGCTTCAATCAATACATACCCTTCAACCATGTAACCCTCTGGATGTGCCTTTTCTTGGACATGTATTTTTAGATTTTTCATATACCTCTCAAAGAAAAAATTCCACCTCATCGATACGACACCCACAAATTCAATGTCATTGACTAGGTGTATAAGTAAATGGACTTGTAGGTCCATGAAACTTGTAGGGAGATCCTTCTGAAATTTACATGCAATTTATATAATTTACTTCTTCCATTTTGGCACTTCACATTTGTGGATCTCCTTGGATTTCACCCACATAATATAAGAATAGTAAAGTAGTATGAAAATTTAGGCAACAATTAAAATGCAATAAAGTATCTATATGTCTCTCACAAATGAACATTCCATACTACATACCTTGCAAACACTAAAAATCAACTTATGGAATTCCTTAAGTAAATGGTAAGACATGAATTCCCCCTAATTTTCAATGAAATAATATGTTGTTAATCACATTTATCAAAGCTCATTAGTTATTTTTGTCACACAATAGAATATCACAATATATTTAGCACCTAATCAATTTTACCAATAAAATTTAAATGATGATATATAATAACTTCATAAAATTATGAAAATCATGTGTTTTAAATCTTGTGATATTCCATTGAATGTAAAATATTTATCTAATGATGACCCATAGACAGTAGGTGTCCTTATTGAATGGATGGTATATTTTAGCTTCTCTAACTCTTTTTTTCTCAAAATCCATGGAGCTTCTACATTTTTTTAATTTTAATTTTTTGGTCACAAATGTTTTCTATCAAATTTTGTATGCAAAATAACAATATATCTTCTCAAAGACAAGGTGTCATTCTCTTTTCCTACTTTATGTTGAAATATTGATTCTGGGAATTTTTTAAAGATGTGCATATGATCTAATAGGTGAGATATTAATAAATCCTTCCATTATGAGAGCTCATAATAAGGATTCCCTTTTCATTGCTTTTTGGATCTTAATTAAAACTTGTTCTGGTTCTTCAGTAGAATCACCCCAATCAAAAAAATCCTACCAATCTTTCAATTCAACATATTCGTACTTCTTAATCCAATTATATGAACCCATAATCATGGGAGGGCCTCTATTTTAAAATTTTCCATAAAATTGATTCTTATGGCAGTTTCTAAACCTATGATCTGGTGGTAGAAAAACCATGTTGTTTGCATAAATAGATTTATGTATATCTTTGGAGTACCTCCCTTGAAATTGTTCTACACATATTGGACATGAAAATATACCCTTTATTTGAAGCCCTGCAATTTAATAAGTAAGGTTAATAACATCAAAATAACAATATAAAACTAAGTATGAAAGTTGGGATGACAATAAATTATGAGTGTAAATACATAATTTTTTTAGCTTATCGAAACAAACACCAAGTCCTGGGAAATCATGAATAGGCCAACATATCACACCATACAACGTGAAGGACCTATTTTACAGAGGACGTGATATGTCATACATTATTATGCCTTTTCTATAGTAGTTGCATCTCATCAACAAAAGGCACAAGATAAGCATCCATGTTTTTAACTTTATGTTTTCCTAGAAAAATGAGAGTCAACATAAGGTGCTCCTTTCTAACACTCAGCCATGGGGGAATATTGTATACTATCAATCAAGCTGGAAAACCACTATAATTTGAGCTCATGAGAGAGAATAGGCACACTCCATCGATTGGAAGACCAAACTTGATACTACAGGGTTCATCTTGAATTTTCATGGCCATTTTTCCTCTATGTGTTTCAATTAGTTGGAGTATGTTGTAATTTGCATGAATCCATCTTTAATCCTATTCTTTTAATGCAAGTACATAGATTGTGCAAGTAACTTGAAATGAAACATTAGTTTAAATCTATGTATAATTGGCATGTGACGTAAAACCTTCTTTAGAACTATAGGATCTTGTACATCTATATGATATCTCTTCTCTTTGAATACATGGCATTCTACCTTGTGTTGATATTTATACCTGTCTAAAATCAAATCATTTTTACATGAATGATTTTTCTTATATTTAATCCCCAACTCAAAAAACAACTGACGTGCCTCTTTGCAAGTTGATCACAACACATTCTCTTCAGAAAATATTTTGGTTTTTAGTGCCCTATAAGATTGCCAACGATTAAATCAATTGAATGTTTGACTTATGATGAACATGTTTGATATGTCAATATATATTATGAATATTCATATACTATATATGGTTTTAAAATCCCCTTAAATAAATATAAATTAAGTTGATGAATGTTTACGAATTATATTCAACAATTGACAATGCATTAATTAGGGGAATTTTGAGGTCTAAAATGGAACTCCTAAGAAAATTATAAAATAATAGTGGAAATAATAAAATAAGATTTGATTACATCATCAAATTTTAGAGGGAAAAAATAAAAAAGTACTTTTTCAACTCGTATTTTCAACTTATCTCCTAAAGTTTTTACTCAAATTTCGAGCGGGAGTAATCTTTGGATGCAAAATTTAATTCGCCATCCAAGGAGTACCCATGTTGCATACTTTTGATGGATCCCGCTACACGAAAAATTAGAAATACATGAAAAACGTGATTGCAATCACGATTTTTCATGTATTTTTCATTTTTCGTGTAGTATGGTCCATCAAAAGTATGCAACATGGGTACTCCTTAGATGAGGAATTAAATTTTGCATCCAAAAAGTAATCTCACTTGAAATATGAGTAAAAAATTTGGGAGATAAGTTGAAAATACGAGTTGAAAAAGTAGTTTTATTATTTTTAATCTTTTTACCCTTTTACTTAAAAAATGGTGAATTATGCCCCATGGTTGACATCATCACCTTGAATCCTATTGGTTCTCATAAAGTTTATTTTTGTTGTACATTTTTCTTAGGAGGCCCATTTTAGATCTCTAAATTCCCCTAATGGTATGAAATAATTTTCAACTCACTTCAAGAGGGTGGTGAATCCCTCATCTGGCCAACAAAATATTGACTTGATTTCTAATAATATCAATGTGCATGACATTTTGGAGGTTCTACTTACACCCTATTTGAACACAGGTGTCTTTTCTGCTTTCTTCATTGAGTCTTTCAACAAATTTTTATCATCAACATTACATTGGTGGTAATTACCCCTACCGTCATCGTTACTATCAACCATATGGTCATTATTGTCATCATTGTTTCCATACCCAATGAAACCTGTAATTATTTCATTCAATTCTTATTCATGTATTTCATTTTCACTATCACGATCATCATCATTAAGGCTAGGTAGCATGCCATTATTGTATGCTAATCTTGTTAGCTTTTCAAATTTCTCAGGTGGTAGAGTTCTCTTTAAATATGATCCTTTTGCCCTAGTATGATTTAAAGGATGATTTAGACCATCCCTTCCAAACCTTAATAACTGAGTTGGATCAAATTGGGTATAGTTAGTAGTAATTATTTAATCATCATCTTCTACCTATCGACAAACACTACCATTATTTAATGTTTGAAAAGAATTGGATAAATCATAAATATATCAATTTCAAAGAAATATAATCAAATATCACTTAACGAGTCCCATCCCATTTACTATAGTCTTGATCAACCTCTTCTTCAATGAAATTATTTGTTTTGTTTGGAGGATCCATTGTCATATCCTCTTTCGCCCACTGTGTTCTTTGTGATTTAACAGTTTTAGCTCCACGCCCACGTACATATGTTTTTTTTTCTTTTGCTAGTTGAATGCTTAGGTTTTGCACTTGTTCCAATATCCATCTGAAATATCAATAGCATGCATTAATTTATTTCAATATTGGATAATACACTTTAAATTCTAATAATACTGTGAAAAAGGATGGATGCATCACAAAATTCTTCCTAAGCTAAGTCAAAATTTGATTACCTGATGTCTCACGACATCTGTTGTGTCCTTATTTGATATAAACAATCTATTTCCATGGCCTCGTCTTGCCCCTATAACACATAACATAGTTAATGACATTAAGTACAACAATTATATCATTTCAACCAATACACTATCCAAAACAAAAACTTACTTTATTCATATATTTGACATATTGATATCATGTTTTGAATTTGAAAAAACAAGCAACATCGTTTATATAAATTTATCTCGTCTATGCTATTGCATTTGTGAATTCATAAACACCATCCTCCTTTGGTTGAGGTTTATTTGTCTTCTTACCTTTATTGTATCTGCAAATTTTGTATCTTTCTACGACCACCCACTTTCCTCTTGTTGATTTAGTAGGTCTACATTGTCCATGTCCTCTATCCATGGCCTCCTCTAGATCCTCTAATATGCACCAATGACATTAGTCACATAACATCTATGCACTTCATTGTTTCTCCATCCAATTGGATAAATGCACAATCAATTTAAGATCAATTGGTTTTCACTACACCTTTCTAACTAAAATGCCCCTATTTTCAATATATATAATTTTTGTTAATTTCTACTCCCAATATGGTGACATGACACAAATATTATAAATATTAGATGAGGATTATGAAAAATAATGGAATAATTTTTCTTTTTTAATATTTTCATTTAATTTAATTCAAACCCTTCATAATATGGAAGCCTCCCACATCAACATCACAAAGTGAAAATATGACAATGAATCCGAATGAGACGGAGGGAAAAAATACAATATTATAGGCGCTAAATTAGGCGAAATTATCATTCGTTTTTTCTCCCCAAACCAACTACATTTTTTAGCCAATAGTCAATGTTAAAGCTGGCACTAATATAGAAGAAATTACCATGGACTATTCAACAAAAAAAAAAATCCTGCCAATATATAATTCACCTGCGCAATGGATAAGCCTATTGTGTATCTTGACGATTCAACCAAAAAAATGTAATAAAATCACCATATTTCCATTCTCATACTCACCAATTTAGAATCGAGGGAGCTTTGAAGTTTTGCACAAAGTTGGAATAGACCAAGCTTGGAGTAATGCATTGAGGCTATAAAAGAAAATAACTAATTGATCGGATCTCTGTTGATGGTGGGAAGATATATTGACAGACCTCTCCTCCCCTGTTGTGGATTTCAGTAAAAAAAATTAATTTTTGGGTGTGATTTGACCTCTAGCAGTCACAAAATCAATTTTTTCATCTCATTCACCCCCTACCAGAGACGAAAATCAAACCCCTGTCCATCCATTTTGCACTACTTATACTTAAAACAATTAAAGGGAGGGGAACAAAATGTAGGGAGAAAAGAGTAGGTATTTTCCATGGTTTGGAGGAAAAACATTTACACTAGGATGTCAAAAAATGTCAAGCAACAACATATGGAAATGAGTAAAGGGATCTGATTCTTGCGATAATAAGGTATTTCAAACTCAGTTTATAGATTTGTACATGTTTCCATTGCTTGTTTGCATTGCATTTTTTTAGTTTTTAGTTTCAAAATTATAAAAGAAGAAATTAGGGTTTATTTTTTATTTTTAGATTTAAAACAAAATTTTTACTGTACATATATAGGGACATGACTGTGAGAAACTGGAAGAGTAAATGCCTTCTATAATGAGGGTAGATCCAGTGAAAAAACCAGAAGGTATGGAATTTTTCATGCTTTCCAGATACGTGGAAGAACATACTAAAGGCACTGAAATAGACCAACCAAAGAAACCCTATCAAAGGGAATTGAATGATTACCCATCAATTCCTAGATCGAGCAAAAGATATAGGAAAAAACCAATCACAATAACCTCTAAAGATGTGGAATAGGGAATAAAGACATCTAATGTCCCACCCACTCCCGGGGCACAAATTTTTTCCACCACTAGTATAGGTACTTACGCATCTTGCATTGGTACATACAAAACCAAGGTAGAATATGATGTTGTCTCAAGGGAAATTAGAATGGAAAATGACAAGAAAGTGTTCAATTGTAGGTTGAAGGAATCATAAATTCAACACTTCAAAGAGAATCTACATCTTCCATTATCAAAGATACCCATGCACCTTCAAAAGGAAGTCATCCATGACGTGTAGATTGAATTTGGTATAGGTTCTTTAGTAAAGCAAGTAAAAAAACAAATGACTCAAAACTGCAAGATATTTTGTTGCAACCAAACAAGAAAGATAAAACAAATTCCTCTGATTAAACCATAAAGGTAGAGATGAGTGATTTAAACATGAAAGATAAACATAAAATAGTTAGCAGCAAAGCAACATCTGAATAGAAATAGATGTGAATAGATGAACGATGACAGGGATAAGTATTTAAATTTGGTCATAATATTATTTCAAATTCATGAAACGATTTTTATATTTTATTGGCGCATAATTAAATTGAATTAGTGTATGTTTTAGGACAAGACCTCAAAGTCTGGGCTTGCCAAATATCGTGACACACATCACAGTCTCCAAACAAGATTAGAATCGTTAGCATGAAATTTGTAAGTATATTTAATATCTAAATTTATATATATATATATTTTAAATTCTGGACAAAAAATTAAATGATTTGATATTAATTACTTTAACTTGTCCATCTGGCATGTTTTGGCAGGAGCAACAATATGGTCATTATCCATCACAATTAGAATTCGATATGATAGAAGACAAAAAGTGGTTTGATTTTTTTATATGGATAGAGAATACGATATCATTAGTTGACTTTCAATAACTTAGTTGGATATTGTTATGTTAATATGTCAATTTTAATTTATTTTGTTGAGTTGTTTATTTATGTGTAGCTTGAGTTCTTTTGTGCTCTTGTCATTCATAAAACCCTTATAATTCACCAACCTTTCACTATGATCAAGTCCTTATTAATCATTATCTAATCATGGATTTATCAACTCCTTTTCCAAAATCTCTAGGAAAAACGAGAGATGCAAGACCATGTAATATATTGTAGCTCCTATAGACAAACTTTGGGATGAAAAAGGCGAGTGCCTAGGACATCCATATAATTACTTGAAATATTTGCACACTCTACTCAAAATTAAACCGAGACTTATACATTTGGACGATATAATTGCCCATAGAAGAACCTCTAGATGTAATGTGAGCTAGTTCTTGGGAAAATTATAAATAAGTTCAACTGGCCTACTTATCTATGATCACAACCTTAAAATTTACATGGTCGTATAGATAGAATAACATTAAGGAATTTGAGATTTAAAAAACAGGGCTAAACATAATCCTATGCATTAGATATTCATTGATAAATCCATTAATGAAAGAAACCAATAGCTTCCTTACACAAGTTTAAGAAGAATAATAACACAAATGTAAAGTTACAAAGAAAATAACACATACTATAAGCATCAAATACTAGGAATCATTTGAAACTTCTCCATTAACTTCCCAAAAGAGTTTGAAAACATTACAAAGAAAAAATATTTATAACTCATCTCTGTAGCCAAAAATTCAAGTCCCCAATGAGTTATCTTGTTACAATTTTAAAGAAAAGGATCGTGTTCAAGAATAGTTACAAACAAATGTTAGAAGGTACAAATATTTTTTTATCCATTTCTCCTATTATGCAGTTTCTCTAACTATCTCTTAACTAAAATAGATACATCATAACAAAATTAAAGGCCACATGCTTAAACATTCACATAGGAAAAGGAACTTGGCCCTTGGGGCCAACACTTGGGTCTTCAGGCTCGACTGCAGATTTCCGAAGGAGAGTTTCACATATATCCCATAAAATTTTATCTAAAGTTGGGCATTGAGACATTTCGTGAAAAGCCAAATGTATCTTTTATAGCTTGGTTTAGTCTAGAGTGGATTCAAACAAAATTTTTATTAACCAAAATAATTGGAAATCCCTCTGCAAGAAGTTAACTATTGTCTTGCCTTTCAATACCACAATCTTCTCTTCCAAAGAGGTGCCCAGTCTACACTTTTCTTCGATTAACTCCTACTCATAAGCTTCCCAGGAAAATACACTTCCATCTATACCCCAACAATTTGGTAATCCAACTCCCTTCGTCTTATAAAACTTGGAGTCAAAAGTAGTTATATAAATATTCAATACCGTTAGTTTATTGTCAGCATGAACATGCAACTGATTCTTCTAAATATCCTTATTTATCTCTAGAATTGCCACAACCTGTTAACAAT
The DNA here is from genome assembly GCA_034641835.2 of Pinus albicaulis. NCBI lineage: Eukaryota > Viridiplantae > Streptophyta > Pinopsida > Pinales > Pinaceae > Pinus > Pinus albicaulis. The sequence continues at coordinate 1,088,669,169 of CM076575.1, forward strand.
GTGAATTGCCTTCAAGTCTGCTAAAGATTTTCCATTTAAGAATTTGTTAATTTTTCTAGTGCTTTTTTTCTAGTTTCTTTATTTCATGCGGCCAAAAATTTAGTAACAATAACAACTATTTCCCTTTCTTCTGCAAAAACCTATAAAAGTTTCCATGTAGCCCATACTTGGATAAATCATCCCAAATGACCTATATAGCATCAATTAAGGACATATTCCCTTTCAACCTAATTTTTAACTCCTTTACCTCCTCTTGAGTTGTCTTGTATGTTTTAGAAGTTTTTTTTGCCTCCAATTTCACTGATTTTAATTTCTTTTCCTTAGTAGCCAAATTTGCATGAAACAAGGTGACTTAATCTTTATATTTTTTCATTTCTTCCTAAAAAATGTTAAGCTCAAACATCAAATTTGTTAGCTTTTGTGAAGGATCATCTGATTCAATAAGAACTAGAATTGTGCAAACATGATCTCTAATAGTGCATTCTAGGTCTTGAACCTTCTCCTTCATGGATGCTACCTATTTGTCCCTATCAATAAACTGAAGGGTTATTTTTTCCTTTTTTTATCCACATAAGCTAATTCAATAATGTGCACAGTATCTATTGTAGTCATCTTTAGCTTCTTTTTTAACGAATGGACTTCAACCGATGTTCCTTGTATTAGGGATTTAATTACCTCTTTGTCCTCTAGATTAGCACCCAGTTTGATGAATAACTCTTTGAAACCCTCATTCTATACATACATGGAATTAGAATGTGCCTTTTCTTGCTTGATTTTATTAGAGATATTTTCTAGATTTTTCTCTGCTTTGCTGATTGAGAACGAGGCCTTGTTAAGATCATGATATATCAACTCACCAGTCTGCCTATGTAAATTAATATTTTAATGAATAGGGACATCAAAATTTTTGAGGGATAAGTCCACAGTTTAAAGCTCAAACCCTGTGGGGAGTAATTGAGTAATAGGATGCAATAATGAAATCTTGAACTGTTTTTACGCCAGGTCCATTGTTGAAAGAAATTTGGTCTGAGAAGAATATGATACCTTTTTGGTTAACTGAGCCATCATCACTAACTTTTCTATTTGACTATTTACTTCAATTTTGTGATAATATTTTAATATTTCATCTAGAATAGAAGAAATCCCTTCCATTGTATGCACATTCAGGTCTGTGGAGTTGAATGGTACAATCTTCTCTAGGTTTTCTAGGATCATGTGAAAATCTAGTTGATTATAGGTACTTCCTATTAATTTCACCTATATTTCCTCCTCATCCTCAGGTTGTATCCTATGCTTATTTTATGTCCGTATCTCCACATCTATATCCATTTCTTAAGGAGTATTCCTTTTTAAAATTTTCTCTTTGGTTTTGAGGTCTCAATCTCCAATTCTGAACTCATGGGTCAGGCATCTTGATTTTCCTTCCATTATATTTCATGCCTACTTTCATGGGTATATGGGGATGAATTGAAACTATTTACCCTATAAGAACCAGTATGATGAGAACCTTGTCTTCAACATAAGTTAGAGTTTGTCTAGAATTTACAATGAATGAACCCACAATATCTCCTAACTTGAACATGAATCCTTTATGCCTAGGAAGGAAATGAAGTTGGTCCACATATAATATATGTATGATAAATTCCAAAGAGAAAACCCTCATGGGCATAAATATTGACAATGTATAGGGTTTCTCATCAAATCCATACAAAATGATCTCAATAAAATCATTAAACAAATGCAATTATGCCATTTTTGCATCCTTACTCAGGTGTAGTAATTACTTGTTTTATGGGAGGACTATTGGGTGTGGAGCCTGATTATCTTGTTTGTTTTGTATCACAGCATTGGACCCCTATACCTTAATGGGGTGACAACGCCGCCCAAAATTAAACACTGCCTGGGGGGTCCAGGGGGGGCGGCTGCGACTTTATGGAGCCCCCCTCTCCCTGGTGGGGGGTTTCAGGGGCAGCACCCTCGAAGCTAAAAAAAGATGTAAAATTGCCTTGTAAAAGTATAGTAATTTCTAGTGAATCTAGGCCGTTCATTAGGTGGATGATCTGACGGTAGAAGTTATGTTTAGTTTAGGGTTTTTTTCCCTAGAAGGAAACCCCTCGCTTGTATGAGGGTATTGTATTGTGGCCGTGGATTCTAAGTGTATTCTCGGAGCGAGAAACAGATAGGGAGACTGTGAGAGAGAACAAAGAATATTACAACGGATGTTTTGTAGGTTGTGTCTCTTCCTTTTGCTGGATAATAGAAAGGAAGGACTAGCTCTTCGGGGTGGACGTAGCCCAAATTGGGTGAACCACGTATATCTGTGTCTCTTTCGTTTTATGTGTTTTGTGTGCTTGTGTTTTCCGCATATTTTATGTGTTTCATTGCTCTATAATATTTAATTTCCTAACAACTAGAATCAGAGCCGAAGTTCTATTTGGCTGATAAACTTGTAGGAAAGAAGGGTTCTTGGTTCGAGTGGGAGCAATGGCAGAAGATGGTAAGTTTAGGGTTGAGAAATTTAATGGCCAAAACTTCCCATTGTGGAAGATGCAGATGGAAGATTATCTATATCAGAAAGATCTGTACCTACCATTGAGCGGAAAAACAAAGTAGCCGACGACTATGACAGACGCAGAATGGGCTATTCTTGATATAAAGGCACTCAGAATAGTATAGTTGTGCCTCGCGGCGTCGGTAGCCTTCAATATTTCGAAGGAAACAACAACTTAGGGTTTGATTAAGGCGTTGGAGAAATTATATGAAAAACCCTTGGCCTCAAACAAGGTATTTCTTATGAAACATTTATTTAATATGAAGATGTCGGAAGGTGGATCTGTTGCAGACCATTTAAATGATTTTAATATAGTTACCAATCAGTTAAATTCTGTAGGGGTAAAATTTGATGATGAAGTTAGAGCTCTGTTATTTTTGTGCTCATTGCCAGAAAGTTGGAATGGTTTAGTTATGGCCATTAGTAACTCTGTCTCTGGATCTAGTACTTTAAAGTTTGATGATGTTGTCAGTGCTATCCTTAGCAAGGAAATGCGACAAAAAAGCTCCGGTGAGACATCGGGTAATGCCTTGAGTGCAGAGTCTAAGGGAAGAAGAATGGAAAGAGGAAATAGCTTGGGATATCATAGTAAATCAAGGAAAGGCAGATCCAAGTCTAGATCGGGGATAGTGTGCTGGAAATGCGGAAATAAAGGACACCTAAAGAAATACTGTAGATCTCGAAAGGGAAAAGAAGGAGACGCACAACAAGAAAACAATCATGAAGAAAATGTGACAGCTGATGTGTTACAAGATGATTTGATTCTTTCTTTCGAAAATGTTACTAATTCCTGGGTAGTAGATTCAGGGGCTTCATTCCATGCCACACCTGATAAGAAATATTTTTCTGACTATGTTCAAGGAGATTTTGGACAAGTCCATTTGGGTGATGATAAACCATGTAAAATTGTTGGAATGGGTAAGGTTCTTGTAAAACAATAGAATGGAAACCAATGGCTATTAAAGGAGGTAAGGCATGTTCCAGATTTGAAGAAAAATCTGATTTTAACAGGGTAGTTAGGCAGTGAACGTTGTGTGACAAATTTCACAGATAAAACCTAGAAGGTCACCAAAGGAGTACTGGTAATAGAAAAAGGCGAAAAGGTTGGTACATTGTATTTATGCAATCGTATTTCTAACTCTGTTGATGCTTTAACTTCCAAAAGAGCAGATGCAGCATTATGGCATCATAGGCTCGGGCACATGAGTGAGAAGGGGATGAAGAATCTACACTCAAGAAATTTGTTGCCGAGTTTGAAGAATGTTGATTTGGATTTCTGTGAGAATTGCATTTATGGAAAACAGAAGAGAGTTAGATTGCTCAGAGTTGGGAAGGAAAAGAAGAGCGAAAAATTAGAGCTTGTGCATACAGATGTATGGGGACCTGCTTAGGTATCATATCTTGGTGGCTCTCATTATTATGTTACTTTTACTGATGATGCAACTAGAAAAACTTGGATTTATTGTATTCAGAATAAATCTGATGTATTTGATACTTTCAAGAAATGGAAAGCTTTGGTTGAGATTGAGACATGAAAGAAGTTGAAGTGTCTCAGATTAGACAATGGAGGTGAATATTGCAGCAAAGAGTTTGATAGGTATTGTTTAGAGCATGGAATTCGCAGAGAGAAGACAGTTCCAAGAACACCACAAGAAAATTGTGTGTCAGAAAGGATGAAGGAATGAATACAGAGAGTGAAAGGTATGAGATTTGTTTTATGAGCATGCTTTGTATACTTTGAATATGCCGTAGATACTACCGTTTATCTAATAAATATAGTTCTCATGCTCTGTATTTTGGGTATTCCGCAGGAAGCATGGAGGTATCTCCACGTTTTTTTTTAAAGCCTTTTGGTTGTGAGGCCTTTGTCCATATTAATAAAGAAAATAGAACAAAGCTTGAGGCAAAATCAAAGAAATTTACCTTTATTGGATATGGTGTTAATGATTTTGGTTATCGCTTATATGATTATGAAAATCACAAAATCATTAGGTGCAGAGATGTAATATTCAATGAAAAGGTATTGTATAAGAATTAGTTGCAGGAAAAGAAATTATGAAAGAAATAATATATATGTTTCATGAGATCACGTAAAAGCACAAGAAGTTCAAAAATACACAATCAACAGAATGTAACAACAACAAATAGAAAAAGAAGAATATATCAAACACTTGAAATATCAAGATCAACAAGATATAATCTTCTGGAATGACACTCTCCTTCATTATTATTGTCTAGATTTGATTCGTGAACCTGCAATTCATCATCGAAGTAATGCTGAAAGCAGGAAGAAGTGTGTATTTCATCCATGAAGAAGAGATGGACTTTTAATATGAAGAACTTAATTTGGATTTAGTCAAGCTTTCCAAATATATAAACCATATTTAATAAATGGGTTTACAGGCTGAAGGAAGAAGATGGAGGAAAACATAGGTACAAAGCTAGACTTGTGGTGAAGGGGTTTGCACAAAAGAAAGGTATTGATTTTGATGAAATATTTTCTCCTGTTGTTAAGATGAATTCAATCAGAACTATCTTAAGTCTTGTAGCAGCGGAAGATTTACATATTGAACAGTTAGATGTAAAGACAACACTTCTCCATGGAGATTTGGAGGAAGAGATCTGAAGAAAAAAAGAAATTCATTGATATAGAGGTCAAAGGGAAAGAAAATAGTAGGTTAAAGAAGAGCTTGTGTTTATTTCTAAAACAGTTCAGTTATAGTATACGTTCGACAAGTTTATGCCTGGTCAATAAAAATAGACGCCACTTCCGATCATTATATTTTATCTAAAAAAGTAAAATATGTTTCTATTATATTGTTATTGTATGGTATTAATATTATTATATATTAATTATTATGAAATGTGCTCAAAATTAAATTAGCAAATTCATTTGCAATGAAGGATTTGGGAGTTTCAAAACAAATCCTTGGTATGAGAATAACTAGAGACAGGAAAAATCGCAAATTAACACTGTCTCAAAATGAGTACATACAAAAGGTGTTGGAAATATTTAATATGCAAAATGCAAAACTAGTTAGTACACCTTTTGCTAGCCATTTCAAACTTAGTAAGGAGATGTGTGCCAAGACCCAAGAAGAAATGGACTATATGTCTAAAGTTCCATATGCATCAGCAGTTGGAAGCTTAATGTATGCAATGGTCTTCACAAGGCCTGATATTGCACATGCAGTGGGAGTTGTAAGAAGGTACATGAACAATCCAGGAAAAGAACATTGGATGGCAATAAAATGGATTCTCATATATTTGAAAGGTACCACAATTCAAGCATTATGCTTTGGTGGTTCAAAAATTTCTCTACAAGGATATGTTGATGCAGATATGGAAAGTGACAGAGATAACAGGAGGAGCACTACAGGATATGTATTTACTATAGGTGGAACAACTGTCAGTTGGGTTTCAAAAATCCAAAGTGTTGTTGCACTTTCAACAACAAAAGTAGAGTATGTTGCTGCTACAGAGGCTAGTAATTAAATGATTTGGTTACAAAGGTTTATGGATGAATTGGGTTAGAAGCATGATATGGGCACATTATACAGTGATAGCCAAAGTGCCATTCATCTTGCAAAGAAATCAACATTTCATTCCAGGACTAAACACATACAGGTCAAGTACCATTTCATACGGTCAGTGTTGGAAGATGGACAGTTGAAGCTGGAAAAGATACACACTAGACAGAATCCTACAAATATGTTAACAAAAGTTGTAACCAGGGAGAAATTGAGATTATGCTCAATTTCAATTGGTCTTTAAGGATGACGATGAAGATGAGAATCAACCAGGTCCAAGCAGGAGTCATTGTCTAGCAAATGAAGCACGGCAGAATATAACCGTGGCCTTTGCGTTTAGATTGTTTAGTGTTTACTATCTTGTTTATTTTGAATATATGGAACTCTACCTCAATGGTATGAAACACTGAAATGAATGTATTTGTCTTATAGAATCATCACTTATTTCTGCATTTATGGTTTTAAAGTACTACCCTGGCCAAAAAGAGATGTAAAATTGCCTTGTAAAAGTATAGTAATTTCTAGTCAATCTGGGTTGTTCATTAGGCAAATGATCTGACGGTAGAAGTTATGTTTAGATTAGGGTTTTTTTGCCCTAGAAGGCAACCCCTCGCTTTTATGAGGGCATTGTATTGTGGCTGTGCATTGTATGTGTATTCTCGGAGCGAGAAACAGAGAGGGAGACTGTGAGAGAGAACAGAGGATATTACAACGAATCTGCTGTAGGTCAGATTTTCATTTGGTTGATAATAGAAGTGGAAGCACATCAGTTGTTTGTGTGATTTTTTGTGCCCAAACCGGCAGGGTGAACCACGTATATCTGTTTTCCGGTTTTATGTTTTAGAAGTTTATGTTTTCTGATTATGTTTCTAATTAGGTTTGTAAATATTTAATTTTCTAAATATATTAATTTAGTGGTGTAAAATTCAGGATAATGTAGACAATGTGGATAATGTAGACAATGCATATAAAAGTGGAAAAAAATGAGAAAATCTTTGATTACATGTTTTCTTTTTGATTGAGTATTTTTTCCACTAATCACAAATTTTCTCTAGTTGATGAGTCGATGTAGGTTTTAAACCTTTATTGTAAATGATCATAAATAATCTGAAAAATGATTAATAAATAGTAGCGATAAGAATATAAAACATAAAATATATATATGTATGATATTTTCTTCCAGATCCCAAAATCTTAGACTACTGCAGCTTGATTTTTCATATATTCCTTTTAGTGTTACAACACATATATATACATGCCAAAGCATACATAAACCCCAATCCATTAACCCTAGATTAGAACATAATCGTAGTTCCCTTGACCAGATATACAAAATACCAGGGGCCGAAAACCATCATGCCCCAAAACCATGTGCAACCATTGAAAAACCTTGTGAGGCATTCAACACAATCAAAACAGTCCACATTTTTAAAGCAGTTCACATCTGAATAGGGATGCCCAGATGTGAGTCAAGCCCGGTGACTATACGGAGGATACCCATCCCCTGTGACCCCGATAATTATAATCATGAAGAATACATAATCAACATTCTCCCACTTCATTTTTATAAATAAGATTAGGTTTATTATTCCATATTACACTCATTTTTTTCACACCAAAGATATTTTGAGTGCCTGGCTGCACTTCACAATGCATCTCAACATTCTTCAAAGTGTCCACCTTTACCAGCAACACCCTTTAATCCTCAACCATATCTCTCACAAAGTGATATTGAACATCAATGTGCTTTGTCTTTGAATGATAAGAAAGGTTCTTAGCCAAGAAAATTTCCCTTTGGCTATCAAAATCTATCCTTATAGCTCACTGCACCAACCCCATACTTGAACAAAATATCTGCAACCAAATTACTTCCTTTCTTGCATGAGTGGCTGGCATGTATTCTGCATCTGTAGTTGAAAGAGCCACTATAGACTGTCTTTTACTCATCCAACTGACTGCACCTCTAAATAGGCTAAAAACATACCCACTTGTAGATCTTCTTTGGTCAAGAACTCCAGCGCAGTTTGCATCAAAAAAACCACAGATGTCCAAAACTTTGTCCAATCCTAGTCTTCCCTGGTAGCGCAAACCATAATCATTAGTGCCACGTAAATATTTGAAAAAATGCTTCACTGCTGTCCAATGCTCCTTCCTTAGTTTTGAAATAAACCTACTCAATACTCCCACTGCATGTGCAATGTCTGGTCTAGTATAAACCGTTGCATATATTAGGCTACCCACTGCACTTGCATATGGAACACGAGACATATCCTCCTCCTCTTCTTGTGTTTTGGGACACAGTTCTTTGCACCTACAGGAATAGGAACCTTCACCGATTTACTATCCTTCATATTGAAACTCTACAATATTGTCTCAACATACTTCCTCTGGTTTAACCAAAGCTTCCTCTTTGCCCGATATCTCTTAATTTCCATGCCCAAAATATAGTTTGCAGCACCAAGATCCCTCATGTCAAATTTGGAGAACAATTGGGTCTTCAAATCCTGGATAATTTATTTTTCATTTCCAATCAACAACATATCATCCACATATAAGAAAAAATAAATAACACGGTTGCTAATTAATTTAAAATACACACATTGATCCTCTTTTCTTCTCGTGAAGCCAAGTCCCCATATATACGTATCAAATTTCTGATACCACATCCTTGGTGACTGTTTTAACCCATACAAAGACTTCTTTAACTTGCATACTAGTTCTTTCTTACCCTTCAATGTAAAGCCTTTAGGTTGCTTCATGTATATCTCCTCTTCTAGATCCTTGTGAAGAAATTCTATCTTCACATCTATCTGTTCTACCTCAAAATCAGATGTAATAGAAACAGAAAAAATTAATCTAATAGAAGTAACCTTGGAAACAAGAGAAAAAATATCACCAAACTCAATCCTAGCACCTAGGAATAAGCTTTTGCTACCAATCGAGCTTTGTATTTCTCCACCTTTCCTTCAACATTCATCTTCTTCTTAAACACCCATTTGCTCCCGATGAGCTTCCTACAAGCCGACAACTCCACCAGATCCCATGCCTCATTTTTGTGCAAGGATTCCATTTCATCAACCATGGCCTCCTGCCAAAGTTTTCCATCCTCTAAATTCACAGCCTCCCTGACAGTTCTGGGATCATCATCAGTGATAGTTAAAGTAAAATTTGAACATAAAGTAGATCAACTATACCTTTCTATCTACCTTATTTCCCTAACTGATCTTATCACAGCTGGAGTTTGTGGCTCATCCTCTTCTGAATATTCTTATGTTGTAGAGTTTGATTCATCCTCCTTTAGCTCAAACTCTATCTTCTCAGGTTCCTTCGGTAGGAATTCATGTTTAACAACATCTTTCACCTATCTAAACACCACATCTCGACTGTACACTACCTTCCTTGTTTATGGGTTCCAAATATTGTAACATTTTAAACCATCCTTATACCCAATAAAGATGCACATTTCAAATTTATTATCCAACTTGGTCCTTTTCTCCTTTGGAACACGTACATATTTGTCACATCCAAATACCTCAGATGTGAAAGGGAGGGTTTCTTACCATTCCATATCTCATGTGGAGTCTTATCCTCCAACGCCAATGAAGGTGATCTGTTAACCAGGTAACATGCAATCTCCACTGCTTCTGCCCAGAATTCTTGTCCTAACCTGGTACCACTGAGCATACTTCTTTCCTTTTCCATCAGCGTTATGTTCATTATTTTTGCAACTCTGTTTTTCTAAGGTGTGTATGGATTAATATTCTGCCATGTTATACAACAATTCTTATAGAATTCTTCAAATTCCTTCTTGCAGAACTCTCCACCATTATTTGTCCTCACCACCTTTATTTTCTTCTCTGTCTGGTTTTCCACCAGAGCCTTAAATTCTTTAAATATATCAAAGATGTCAGATTCCTTCCTCAAGAAATATATCCATGTATTCCTTGAGAAGTCATCTATGAATGAAACATAGTACATAGACCTACCCAGTGATGGAACTGATACAGGTCCAAACACATTACTGTGCAATATCTTGTTCACCCTCTTAGCACCAAAAGGAAAACTCACCCGATTCTGCTTCTCATATACAAAATGTTCAAAGAAATCAAAATCCAGATATAAATTAGACACACCTTCTACCATACCATTTCCATGAAATATTCTAAGGCCCTCCTCTCCAATATTTCTAAGCCTTTGATGTCATAGAATGGTCTTTTCTCCAGAGATTGCTAGGATTTCTGCTCCACTTTCATGAACCACATAATTGTTGCACCCATCAATAACAATGCTGCCCTGAAGCTTGTAAAAAATTCCAATCTGAATTCCTTGCATTAATACTAGTGCTCCCTGAACCATCTTATAGGTATCTTTCTCGAACATTGTTCTTACACCTGCATCATCCTTCTTGCTTACACAAATCAGATTTTTGGCCAATGCAAGAATATGAAGAACACCTGGAAGTGTTCTAATCCTTCCACCTTGCAGCTTCAACTTGAATTTTCCACATTGGATGATTATGGCCTTCCTATCATCCCCTAAGAATACATCACCACCATCATACTTCTCATACTCGAAGAACCACTCCCTATGGGGAGTGAAATGAAAGGTTTCACCTCAGTCAATCAAACATGCCTCATGATCTACATGTGTATTTGAAGAAGAAGCCAAATGCACATCCCCACCTTCATCTGAGGTGGTTTTTTCTTCTTCATAAGGAGCATCATCAGATCCCTTTCCTTTCTCAAGAGCTTCAGATCTACAGTCCTGTTTTTAGTGCCCTTCATTTCACATTTCCAACACACCTTTACAAACTTTCCTGGAGATTTAAATCTCCCTCTAGGTTTAGATCTCCCACTCGAAAACTTATTTTTGTTTATGTTTTGGGACCTTCCTCATACAGATAATGAATCTCCATTCTATCCCTCCATATTTCTCCGTCTCATTTCCTCCGACAGCAAGGCTGAGATAATTTCATCAAAATTCAAGGTAGTTGTATTACTACCTATTGCAATAACCAGAATGTCCCACAAATTTGGAAGAGAACTCAAAAAACTGATGCACTTATCTTCATATGAGATTTTAATATCAACATATGAAAACTAAATTACCATAGTATTGAAGGCATTCAGGTGCTCTATCACCGAGTCTCCATCCTTCATCCTCATGTTATACAGATTTTTCCACAGGAACAATTTATTCACCAGAGACTTAGATTGGTACAAAGCCCCTAGCTTGTCCCACAAAGTATTTGTTGTAGTTTCCCCAGATACATTCAACAATACCGAATATGAGACACACAACTGTATTGTGCTCTTTTCCTTTCGATCCAACTTCTTCCAGTATTCATCTGACATTGCCGTTGGTTTAGTACCCAGATCTACTGCAATCCAATAATATTTATCCACCAGCAGATCCTCCATCTTGAGTTTCCACAACTAAAAAATATGACCATTAAATTTCTTGATATCTATATTTCCACTTCTCGCCATCTTCTTTCACCACAAGAATCGATCTCGTAGATCTCCCACTGAATAGGGCCTACCGCAGGCCTGAGAAAAAAACCCCTTAACAGGAAATGCATCCCCTTGAAGCCGAAATAGCTTTGACACCAAATGTAGGTTTTAACCCTGTACATAAATTATCTGCAAACAAATATTAAAACATAAAATAAAAAATAGGGAGATAATAAAACATAAAATAGATATACATAGAGATTTTCCCCTGGATCCCAAATCAGGACTACGAACTTTATTTTTCATATATTCCTTTTAGTGTTACAACATATACATATACATATACATATACATATACATATACATATACATATACATATACATATACATATACATATACATATACATATACATATATATATATATATATATATATATATATATATATATATATATACATGCTGAAGCATTCATAAACCCCCATCCATTAACCCTGGATTAGAACAGAACCACAGTTTCCTTGACCGGATCTACAAAATACCACGGGTCAAAAACCATCATGCCCAAAAACCATGTGCAAACCCATGCACAAAACCATGGGCGAGTGCTCCCACTGAAAAATGGGGTCCAATTTTTTTCTCGAGGTGTTGCCCAGACCCTGAACAGGGGGGCTGCCGCCCCCCTGTGACCCCCTTGTTGTGCTTGGTGCAATGTATAGGGTGGGCTATCGCCCCCCTTGTGGCCCTCCCACATGTGCGAATAATCATGGAAAGAACATATCACACACCCAACAATAGAGTCAAAAGTGCTTAGACATAGGTAATCAAATTTATCCATATGAACTCACATGAATAAGTAGACTAGAATGAAGAGATGGGAAATGTGGAACTTCCCAAATTGGAGATTAATGGATTTAGCTAGTGTTGGAACAGGGTCCCCTAAGTATGAAATTTTTTCCATATTTTGTAATAATTTAGTCTTGTGCAGGGGTTTTGGGGAGGGTCAAAACCCCTCACAAATTTTAATGGGTCAAAAGGGTAGATCAAGGGGCCACAAACCATGGTTTTCAAACCATAGGATAAAACAGGATAAATAGTATAAATAAGTGAATAGATTGAGTCTAAGAAGTCAATTTTTTGGATAATACTAAACGTGGATAATAGATCTGTATTTTGTGTGATAATTGGTGCGAATCGGTTTGGGTAGAAGGCTCTTGTTGGCTGTGTGCGCGGAGACCTTAGTCCTACTATGTGCGGACCCCGCTAGCTGTGTGAGTGGGTTTTTAAAGGGTTGTATGAAGGATTTGAACTGGTTTAGTAATAAATAAGTATTGTTGCAAATATTTGAGTCCTTTATGCATCTATTGGCTATGTTATGAATGTTGTTGTATCTTGTTTCCAATTTATGTACGGTATGCACTTAGATCTCTTGCATAACTATGATTGGGTTTATATGGTTTCTTATTGGATAGATCTGATGTTATAAAGCTATGATGTGATGTGTTAAGGGTTAGTACTTAATTTATGATCATTGTGATAAATTTTGCACGGTAATCTGCATACTTGACCTAAATCTATCTGTAAGGGGTTTACTAGTTAAGGCTATTGTTGCAGAGGTCTATTAAGGTTGTTTGGGATCTCAAGGCACCCACATCATGGGCCAAATATCTCTCAAGCTACATAAACCTGGTTCCAACACCCACCCCCATACCGCTTCGGGTGAGACTTTGACTTGCGCAAGAAGGTCACTACCGAAAGGGCTAGTAGTAAGAGGGTTTTTTTGGTTACTTCACATCCGAACCTGGGTCAGGACCCCTCAAGCCAACAACTAGGAATTTAGGCATGTCTAAATAGTTAGTGTGATCTAACATGTGGCTCAAAAACCCTAAGGCTGACTTAGTCACATTGGTGGTTTTGTCTTCCCTAAGTGCCACCAAAATTGAGGCTAAGACCTTTTGGGCATCTTAAGAAAATATATACATAGGATAGGTCTTGGCTGGCTGGGGAGTCAGAGTCTCTGGTAGTGAATTTTTTGCAAAGAAGGCCAATTTATTCCCTTATGATAATTGAGTGAAGTCTAAATCCAATGAGTCACTCATTAAATGGCTTTGGGTTTTGGATATTAGGGAAACATAAAGCCTTGTGAATGAGGTTAGAGGTGACTTCAAGGATAACTTCTCCTGTGGAAGATTCAACATAGTTTCTCTAAGGGATGTATGTAGAATCAAAACAAGTCATGAACTAAGGAAAGTGATAAGTGGTTGGGGTTAAAATATAATATAGATCATGAAAATAATCATATTTTCTTAGAAAAATTCCCCAAAAGTCACGAAGGAACTGGTCAAAGTCCAACAGGCACCTTGGGTCATTTATCTCTGCTTCAGTATCCATTAGGGGTTATTGAGTGGAGGGGTTATAGGTTTCAGGCTTTGGGGCAGTTTTCTGAGACTTATTTAACCACAACATGATGATAATTGAGTTTAGTGAGGTGTATAAGTACCTAAAACTAGAGGGGAGTGATGGAAGTCAGATTGTGTTGTTCACAAATTGTCTTGGATGATGGAATTATGGTGGTTTATGGTTTCAAATGGAGGGGGAATAGAAAATACTTATAAATAAAACCTTTTGGTCATTTGAGTTCAATAAAAGTAGGAAATTAGATGGAATGCAAGTAAGTCGAGAGTAATAATGCAACATGGAAATGGCATGGGTATGAGGTAGGCGAATGACTTAGGGGGTGGATGATGGAGGACGCAAGGTGGAGTGGGGCTGATGTGGCAAGGTGAGGTGGGAGTCATGCTTACTTGACATGATCGCTTGGCACATTCACGTGGAAAATGGAGAGGCCATATGATGAGAATGGGGGTGGTTTTGAAAACCATTTACTTCCTTGTGCTATCATCGCTCACACATTTCCAAAAAATGAGTTGGGTGATGCAGTAGATCATAGCCATTGATTGATTTATCGATGAGATTACAATCCTGTGTTTCATCGCCCATTAACCAGATTAACGATTGTGATACTTGGTGCGATGCATTTGCATATGATGCCAACGAGCCTATGCCGATCCATAATTGAAGTTGCATGATGCTTAACCATTAATGCTCGTTGATGTGGACCCATTTTTAGAAGCTTGTGCCTGGACCTTTTTCTTTGTAAATAACAAGAAAAAATGTAAATGGGCTAACCCAAATAATTCTCCCACCTTTGTTTTCATTTTAGATTCCTCTGCCCTTCCCTTTTAGTATAAATTTTTGGAAAATATCAAAGACTCAAGTACACCATAATACATAACTCGTAGACAAAAAACAAAATTACATGGGATTGATTATGGATGCTTAGCTTGAGAGCACATTACATGGGATTGATTATGGACTCAAAATACATGTGTTGATGAGCATGGGATGATTGTCTTGGAAATCAAGAAACCTTGTGATGAAAATCACTTGACACTTGCAACCCATGCTTAGAGAGTGCACCACCTGAGGATTTGTCTCTTGAATTGTATACCTTGGAGAGAGAGCACTTCACTCGGAGACCGTATCTTGTGAATTAAATTAAATTTCTTGTGTAGTTATTCTACTTTATCAATTTTGGCATCTCTCACCTACTCTGTATAGAGGGAAGATAATATGTTTGTCTACAATGTACTCATTATCCCATCTATATCAATGCCATGGGGAGTTCTTAGTGCTTGTGTGATGCAATAGAGGAAGACCTAGAGTTTGTGACATAAACCATTGAGAAGAAATGAAAATGATTGCTAGCATTAAGGATGATCTTGAATCTTAGAACTTGTCTTAGAAATTATTTTCCATATGGTATGATGAAGGGCGCATTGAGGTCTAAAACATTTTTTTTGTATATCTATATATATAGATATTGAATGAATTAAGTAGGCATGTAGGGACATGCCTATTAGAGTAGGAAAATTTACTCTGTAGGCCTATGTTGGAACTTGTTTGAACTTTAAAGGCATGGTTTTAAATAAATAACCTGAATAAATGGTCTTTTATCTTGTAAAAGGGTTTCTTCCTCCTTGTAACCTCATTAATAAAAGTTAATCTTTCTTTTGGGGAGCTTTTGATTTTTGTCCCTTAGAATCCGAGTCTATCTCCTCATTTAAAAGGGAGAGCTAACCTACTAACTCACTTACTTGGTCCTCTTTAATTTGCATTGCTAATCTAGTTTAATTTCATTTACATTATAATTGCATTTCTAACTTGCATTTCCTTGCACTACTACTTGGTCTAAGTTGCACTTGAAAACTTTTCTATCTTGTTTGCAATTTTGATCTAAGTAGTCTTTCTATTCATTGTAGCATTCTCATATGCCATTTAACATTTATGAGATATCTATAAATTTATTTATTTTTCAAACATCTAAATAAGTTAGAACATCTAATAAACACACTTTAAATAAAGGAATTATAGGATTTTCTCTAATATATGAACATATATTAGTGCTATTGCTTCATTGAGGTAATTTATTATTGGTTCATTGATCATTGTTATTTTCTAGTAATCTTGTATCTTTAAAGTACCTATCTCATTTGTGATTGTAAACACATTGGCATTAGTTCTCTTTAAATAAAATTTGGTATCATTGTCTCATTTGAAGAAATTGCATTTTCATCCTTGAATTTATCCTTACATCCTAAAAATTTACCTCTGATCCTAATCTTGGCTGATAGAAATTTTTAGGGCCACCTTATTCATTTAATTTGAGAGGCTATAACTTCATTCACGGTTAACAAAAGTGACCTTGCACTCATCAGGGCCACAACATTTGCAGTGTTAGAAACACTTAGGTAGTTAGAAGCAAGGGATTGTATCATTAATAAAGACCTAGATTTCTTCCCAAAACCTTATCTGTACAGCTTGTGTTTGTGGCTAGCTTCATAAAAATTGAGAAGAAGGATTCATCTCAACTAGGAATTTTCCTAAAAGTAACCAAGATCTTGCATTCCACCTAGTTTAGTTTTTCATTCCATCCTTCGAAATTTTCATCTCTTGTGGAATAAATATCATTGTGGGTATTATATCTTCCTTGAAATATGATATTGTTTTTCTCTACTAATCTTTGATTATAATTCTGATTTTCTATTTACATTTTAATTTTTTTCTTGAGCATTTTCTTGAAAGCACAAGCTATTTTTGTTGTGCAAGTTATTTTTATCTGTTCATATTTGATATTGTGCCATTTATAACAATTCTTGCAACATCGTTGTTATTGTAACTTGAACATATATCTAGTCTCTAAATTTCCATTGAGCATTGTTAAGGTATCGGTATATCACCTCTACATCTTATATCTGCCTTAGTTCATCTTAATTGAAATCTATTTTAAAACATTGCTTATAAACTCTTAAACTTGATCTATTTAATAATCAAGTTGCAATAATAAAAATTTCCTTATGTTTTCACATTTTAGGGACTACCCCCCTTCACTTAGCTAGGAGAAAGTATAAATGAAGTGAATAGGGATTAGTGACTACCCTTATTTTGAGTGTTATGCCTTAGGTCTACACATTAGGTGACAACATTCCTTTCAAACCAAGCTTTAATTTGTTTTTCAATGTTACATGGGGGCACATTCTCAGGGATAGGAGAAATGTTCCCTAAATTCCCTATACTCTTGGGACATGGGTACTTCAAGAAGGATGTTACCCACATCCAACCTCATGAGAATTAATATGGAACACGTAGATTTTCATATATGATTCATAAATCAACAGACCTAACAGTTTTCAAGGTTTGAGAAGATTGTTGCTTGGCATAGGAGGTGGAATTGCCTTTGATGATGAGAACTAGGAAATAAGAGGAAAGGAGGCTGACCCTAACAACATTGGGCTCACATGTAATACCTTAGGAGGATGAGAAATTCACTTGAGGATGCTTGGGTTGAGAGAACATTACATGAGATTAACTATTGACCCAAGATACATGTGTTGAGGAGCATGGCCATTCGATTTTCTTGGATTGAAAGAAGCCTTGTAAATCCTAGATCTCTAAGCCTAGATCCATGTCAAAGATTGGTAATTCCCGGATCTCTGAGCCTATTTCACATTTAAAGTCTCGAGGTCAAATCAATTGTGACTTTAGGGTATAAGTTCTTCTAAATTCTTATGAATGCTACCATTTTTTTGGTCGTGCCAATTCTAATGATATAAAACAAGGTACTACCAAAACAAAAGATGTCAACAAATAATATACATTTTTTTAAAGGAGGTGTTGTCAAATGTGCCGACACCATGTGATGTAAAATATCTCATCGAACAGGTGGAATTATCAAAGTCACGTGTTATAATCATTCTTTACCCATAAAAACATATTTTTCAATAGATAATGTTGATGTCCGAAGTAAAAATGGGCATGATGGGTATGATGGATGCGTGAGGGGTTTATACATTTTATGCATGTAGTCTAAAAATGAATTAAATTGGCCCAGAAAATAATGGATTTTTCAGCGAGATTTTGGTAAAATATGACAATTGTTTTTGGAAATACTAGGTACAACTGTCAAGTTTCAATATTTTGGGTTCACTTGGGGTTTTTGATGGTGTTGAATCCATTTCAACCGTAAAAAACAAGATTCAAGCACTCCTAACATCAAAGTTTTTAAGAAAAAAAATTGGATTCTCGTCTCCGATCCAGTTCACTCTATCAGTAGATAACTTCTATTTTATGTCCACCCATCAGTTTGAATTTCCATATTTTTATGGATAAGGTTAAAACTACCTTTTTTTTCTCATGTTGGGTTTTTGTGGAAGTAACTCTTGGTTTTTTGTTCCAAAAATAGTGCCCGATTAGTTTCCGATTCTTTGACCATTTTGTGATTGCCAGCTAAAATTTCAAAAATGGGAAAGGGAGGGACTTTGTATAGGGATTCAGAAAATGGAGTATGATTTATTGAAGCTTATTCATAACAATATGAGTGGTTTGAGCAAGTGGGTTGGGTAGAGTATTTTCACAAGATTTAGGGGTTCAATTATAATGTTGCTAGGTCCTTCACATAGGGGTTTGATGGGAAGGTGGTTACTCTTGCTGACATTTCGTTCCTAGTTACAGAGGAATTAATTGCCAAGGAAACATGCTTTCCTATTTATGGGGATAGATGGTTTTAGAAAAAAAATACTATGGGTATCAACATCATAGCTTTCCTGAAGGAAGAGCACAAAAATGGAAACTGGAGGATGAATGTGCAGAGAATGTGGCTTAAACCCACCTAGAACGAAGCCTTGAAATTCATATATATGTGCTTTACAAGTGACGGTAGGTATGAAATTTTTTCCATGTACCAATTCAAGTTTTTGGCTCATTTGGATTGCTAGTTAATGTAACACCCTATTCCCACATATACCCAAGTAACCAACCAACCAGGGTAAACATGTGACCAAAGGCTACTAATATGAGATTCAAGCTCCTAAATGACCTTAAGGAAATGGAACTGATGGAAACATAACACACACACCTTACACAAACCCAGACCAATGAAACTTTATGGGGGAATGCATTTTGTTGTGAAACCAACTCCAAAAATAGAAGAAAAGAGAGACCAACGCTGTAGAAATCAGCAACTTCGAGGGGGAAACCTACAATACATTACATAAATGAACAATTATTGGATGATACAAATGACAAAACCTCTTCTATATATATAGGAGTCCATGGGGCCATGATGTAATCCTAGTGGGGCCACAATGTAATCCTAGCCGACCTAACAATAATAATTTAAGGGCAAAATAATAACAATATGGGGGTTACAGGGGTACAACAATAACAATAAGGGGGGTTACACTAACAACAATAAGGGACTATACTAGTAATATAAGGACCTAACATGCTCCTATCCTTCAAAAAGGTGTTGTCCTCAATGTTTAAGTAGCTCCGAGTGATTTTGTATAAAATTCTCATCCTCCCATGTAGAATCTTTCGTGGGTAAGTTATTCCATTTGATGAGATACTCTGAAATTGATCAATTTCGTAGTTGTCGAGTTCTTGTTTCCATGAATGCTTTTGTTAGTATGAATCTTTTGTCAAAGCGTACGAAAAAAGACCACTTTAGCTACGCATAACTTATAGCCATAACATCAAATGTGGCTGCTAACATCTTCAGATCTGTAGTTAATTGATCAAGACAAGTGCTGCAAAAAACCAGATCTATGCATAGAAAGACATTAAGCAGTAAAAATCAAGAGTTTGCTCCATACATCCAATAGACAAGACAAGAACAATGTTTTTTGAAAGAATTTTTGTATTAAGGGCACGTGGGAGGAAAACAAGAAGGTGTATCCAATTCTCCTCAATGGGATGGGTTCTTGGAAGTCCTCAGCACTTCAGATCTAGAATCTCTCTCTCTTGTTGGTGTAGAAAACCTAGACAAAGATAGAACTCAAAGGGAGCTCACACAGCAAAATAATGTAGAAAAATGTGACCAAGTGTATAGATCCAGAGTGATCTAATAGGCAACAAAAGGTGAAGAATGGTAGGAAAAATCCTCCTATTTATAACAAAATATTGGGTCATTCTAGATCTTGGTGCATGATTAAAATAATGTTAACCAAATCTAGATCCACCTTTTATGGAACATTTTATTATATTTGTTGGAGGGAAAAAGTATTTGACTTGGGTCAAATCCCTTTATTTGTTAATAATAAATAAATAAATGATTTATTTATCTTTTTAAGGAAGTGGTTGGAGGATAATCAAATAAATAATGATTTATTTAATTATTTATGGGTGATTTAGTCATATTTAACAAGGAATATTATTTAAATAAGATTTAAATAATTATTCCTAGAAAATAGTAAGATAAATAAAGATTTATCTAATTAATTTCTTTGTTTTGGGTTAAACATGACCAGGAAAATCAAACAAATATAGGTTTGTTTAATATTTCCTTTTGGGGTTTCCTGTTTAGACCATAAACAACCTAATAAATATGTTTTATTAAGTTATTTTACATAGTGAAAGCAATTTTACTTAGGGTAAAATTGGTCTTACATGGTGTACTTGGGTCCATCTAATGATAGTAGGTTAGATGACCAAAAAATGTTGTAACAGATTGCCCCCCAACGTGTGAGTGTTAGGAGAAAATCGTATGACCGAAGTACGTTGTAAGAACTCAATCACCAGACATCAAAAGGGAAGTCAGAGAGAGAAATGTGAGGTAGACTAATGTGCTGAAGAACTAGACCCTGAGGAGACGAGACTTACAGGTGCAACAAGTCTCTTTTTATGAGAGGGTACCTGTGCTAAAGGCGGGGGGGGAGGCATACCTATGCCCGCCGAGACAAAGTACAAAAGAATAGTGTGTCCAGTAAACAAGGGACCGAACCATAAAGTACAGCCGGCATAAACATGAGCCAGATAGAAATACAATGAGGGATCCCATATACATGTTGTGCCTGGGATAACAGCCAGGACTTATACAATAATATCTGAGTACATGAGATACCAATACAACCCAAATGCTCCCTACAAGCGGCGAAGGGCTCACAAAATCTGACTGATACATGCAAATCAAAGAGGCGCTGCAAGCGGCTAAGGCCGACATCATCAAATATATGGAGCTGCATCGAAGGCTGCAATGAAGAGGTCATCCGGGCATGTGGGGGGCTACCTGCAGGGCCACCCCCTCATGAGGGCTGAGACATCTCACACACACCCGGGCATCACCAAGAGCTACTGCTGCATCACTGGACCATCAAGCATACGGATCTCGATCATGCTGAAAGGAGCTGAAGTGGAGAAACAATCAAGTCAAAGGATAATGAGAGATCCCTTTGCCTGATCCGAGGCACCAAACAAGAGTGGAAGCTGGAACCAAGGTACACCGCTCTCTAGACCTGTCTTCTGGAATGGAGGAACTGATGTCGACAGAAGGAGGTCCACCATAGGTGAGGCAATGAGAGATCCTCAACTAAGGCATGAGAGAAAATAGTAGAGCGACGGACAGAATAATACCAATGATGATGATGGAATGGAGGGGACTGAGTAGTGAATGGACGACTTCCCTTGTTAGAGCATAAAGGGCATGAATGACATGGCAGCGACTGACACAATATCATAAGGGATAGGGGACAGTGGGACTGAAGGTCATAATATGCGACACAAGAGAGAGACCAAGCAATGAAGGATGGAGGGCTATAGTGGGGTACAAAGGGACTCGGGATAGACTCCATGAATGCGATGATGACTCAACTTGGATGCTCTAAACAAGGGCGACTCGATGGTGCTGCCACACAGTAAAGGTCCAATGGGGGACCATGAAAACATGAGTATAAGATGGTATCTCATGACGAAAATCGACACGAACAAAGACAAGTATGGAGGCAAAGTGGTGCCCCAAGGACAAGTGTTGTAAGTGAGGAAATCCGATTTTTGGGGGAGGTGAAGTGACCCTTCTTGGACAAAATGTGTCCTAGGGAAGTATCAAATCACAAAAAACTAATAGATAACCATTAAAGGGCTCGGTGAGAGCTTTCCAACGGTGCAGACGGTTTGTCAAACTGAGTTACGGTGTGGTCGCAGCAGGTGAAAGAAAAATCGGGGTTCTCTTTTAATAAGG
Organism: Pinus albicaulis; assembly: GCA_034641835.2. NCBI lineage: Eukaryota > Viridiplantae > Streptophyta > Pinopsida > Pinales > Pinaceae > Pinus > Pinus albicaulis. Next base: position 1,088,691,275 of record CM076575.1, read on the forward strand.
CATTTTTCCCTCCAAATTCACTCATTTTCTAGTGTTGCTGTGGTGAAGGTAGAGAGGAGAGAAGGCCCTAAATCTTGCGGCGATCGTAGCGGACAAACCGACCATTGGAATCGAGATCTTTCAGTTGCAAGTAAGAGGTCTAACCTTACTCTTTCATTTTGATGGTTTAAAAGTTCAGATTAGGGCCCAGAATTTCAGGAACAGACCCTCTTACATCTTTTCGGCCGGGTCGCACTTTTTGGGCCAAAATCTATGACCTGGGATGCAGGTTTTGAGCAAAAAGGTGCGACCTGTCCCAGGATTTGGCAGAAAAGTGCGACCTGGAAGATGAGGGGATTTTAGTGCTGTTTTATGGTTGAGAGTTGGGTTTTTGTGTTTGGTTACAGTATTCCCTATCTGTATGCTGAAAAAGATGATGTTTTTTTGCAGATATGGCAGATATACGGGTTAACTGGACAGAGAGAGACCTGGGTACATTACAGGCAGAGATCCAGGTAGATCAGGGTGTCCGTCGTGTGTTGGCCAGGTTTGGGGTTATAAATTTTTTGGAGAACCCTTTGATGAGAGCTGGAGAGCCCTTGTTGGCCCGGATTATCAGTTATTGGGATCCAGAGCATGAGGTCTTTGTAGTGCAGGGGCACAGGATCGAACTGACAGTCCAGGATGTGTATTTCCTGACAGGTCTCCCGCCACTTGGGATGGTGGGAAATACACAGCCAGTGTTACCGCGGGGGCGGAACATCATGGAGTTTGTGGAGTGGCATTGTTGACCGGGTCTCCAAGTCAAAGGGACGCTGATACCGATCGGGGACCTAGAGAGATTGGAGACCCGGGCAGTGGCCGCAGTGGTGCTCCGGATCTTGGGCAACCAGGCATTCCATCACATCACTGGGGGGCAGATGATGATCATAGAGAGTGTGTTGAGTGGGACCTACTATGGGTGGGCCCAAATGATGTTGGTGTCGTTAAAATGACAGTTGTCGCTTTGCAAGTGGCAAGTGAACCACGATTTCTCATATGGGACTTTATTATGTTCCTTCTTTTTTGAGAAGATCCCGACCTTACGACCTCGTATACAGCTCCTAGATGGGGGCCCTAGAGAGCCCAGGATGCGCCGGTGGGGGCGGCTACTGTGCAGAGGAGGAGGAGGGGCGGTCGGACAAGTGTTTTGACCTGAGTTCTTTGCCCATTGGGATCATATGCCGTTATACATAGACGACTATCCCTATAGTGGGATGAGTTATTGTGGGGATCCGGACCTACCACTTCCGCCTGGTCGAGTATGGGGACCCGATGGTAAGTGACAAGTGACTACTCTTTTTTGGGCATGTTAAAGTTATTGAACAATAGATAGGGTACTGATTCATGTACTTTTGGTATGCAGATATAGCTCCGGTAAAACCGGCCGGATATATGGGACGACCGGCAGCATCAGGAGCTGCAGGCCCGAGTGGATCGAGAGCGGCGCATAATGAGGATGCAGCCGCCCTCCTGGAGGACATCCGCCGTAGATGTGAGAGGTTGCTGACCGGTGTTTCAGAGCGCGGGTGGCAAGACTTAGACGACTAGTACATAGAGCCATGTATTGGTCTACCCTCGGAATGGCGAGGGGTCATGCGGCGCATGGCGATGGCCGGGCAGGGGATACGTGATCTACGAGCTGCAGGAGCAGAGCCATTGGCTCGGGATCCGCCAGATAGTGATTAGGTGTGGGGCGTGTGGTGCCCCCTAGTATGTATGTAGGGGCGAGTGGTGCCCCCAGTTTTGAGTTTTATGTAACATGCTATGGGCATGTCATATGTATCAGAGTAGATGGACTCTAAGCACATGTTTTGTGACACATATTATGGATATGCATCTTGTTAATGAGTATGATTGTTATTGTCTTGTATAAAATGCGTGTGATAAATGCCAATCTCGAACATGGTTTGCAATGCTATCTACATAGTGATTTTGTTCTCGAGGTACATGGTTGAAAGTTATGGTTTCAAATTCACGTATCAAGAGTTTCACTCGTAAATATCGTGTAAACAGCACAGGATTATGCACACGATAGACACCATTTAGTTGCATGACAAGAAGTAGGGAATCTATACGAACATGCAGATGGAGGATGCGATGAGAGAGGGCATCGGCTAAAAGACCCCGCACTACATCGTATTCGGCCTGATTATTAGTGGCAGGACCAATGCAGACCCCGTTTGAGAGAACAAGGGCATGCAAGGGGGTGAAGATGGCCCAACCTACCGGGGCGAGATTCTGGGAATAACGACTTGCACCATCAACATAACCGATATAGGGTGTGGACAGGAGGTCCTGCAGAATGGTGGTACAAGACAAAAAATGGGAGGAAGAGGAATAAGGACGGCAGCGTGAGTGTATAGGAGACATCGAGTGGCAACTGCGGGAGGGAGTGCGATGGCTATGACTCATAGAAGAACCAGAAGGCGGTATATGAGGGCTATAGGAGGAATGGCTGGGACTCAGGCTACGGAGGTCAATGTGGATAGGGGTGGTGTTATCCCGGTTATGGGCGGGAAGGATGAGGTCATGGGTGGAGAGGGCTTCCAAGACGACATCCTGACGGGAACAGATGGGATGACGAGAGGAAGGGAAACCACATGACACGGCAAAGCTACCTAGATCATCAGTATGGGAAGAAAGGTTAACATACAGATCGTCACGGGGGATGACAAAGGAATAAATAAACAGATGGTCAAAGGATGTTAAGCCTAGGGTGGTCACTGAAGGGGGGTCGAGCGAACCATCAGGGGAGGAATCCGAAGGAATTTTCTCTAAGGGTCTCATTGATGATGATATGTAGCAAATGGTGGTGGTAGGCTCGGACATCTGGACATCAGGGGGGGATGTCGATGGGAGCGGGTGGATCCTCAGACTGACCGGCAGCATACTGCGCAAGTATGGGAGAGGCGGATTGATTTTTTTCAACCTCATACTCTCTAACTACCTCTAAAGAGGCGCGGTAATGTGTGAGGTGAGGAAAATGGTGGGAATAATGGCCATGGACACCACACAGAGCACAGGGTTTGTTGGTGCGGATAGTCTTCAGGGACCGTAGACTCGGGGAACGTGACTTTAACCATGGGTTGAATACGGGGCAATTCAGGACAAGCATGGGTGGCGTGACCGACGACATCACAAAAGGCGCAAGGCTTTGCGGGCGAAGGAGGGGCCGGGTCAGTTGGGGTGGCCTTGTCTTTGGGTGCCCCCTTGCGAGCTTTGCCTTTTTTCCCGGGAGCCGTCACGACAGGAGAAGGGTCCTGTGGAGGTGCTGGGGGCACAGTGGCAACGAAGGAAGCGAGGGGGACCGGTTGAACCGGTGTCAAAGCAAGGTAGGGTTTGGGGTGACCAGGTGGGGTAGCGGCTGGAGGGTCAAGGTACCAGATGGGTATGCCCAGGGTCAGGTTGGGGAGAGAGAGGGTGACCATGAAGAGGACTGAATAGACTCCGGGAGGGGGAGCTAGGAAGGGTATCTGACCAGCGGGATAATGACCAGGAGGGACGGCTCCGAGGTGGTTGAGGCCTAGGGGAACTGACCCAGGAGGATAGAGGGGTTCAGGGATGCCAGCTGTAGGAGAAGGGCCAGAAGGAGGAGGTCCGACTGGCTGAGATGAAGGGCTAGGAGCGGGTTGCGGTGGGAAAGGTTGAGTCGGAGGTTGCTGACTAGCCGAAGCGGGTCGCTTAAGGGCAACCCGATACGATTGCATCATGCAAACATTCGATAAGATGGGATCAGAGATAGGAGGAGGAGGGAGACCAGGGAAAGTTCCAAGAAAATAGGAGTCTTTGTAGACGCCAGGAGAGACACTGGTGAAGGAATCGACGGTTTGCTTATTGGTTACAGAAGAGATGGTCGTCTCAGGGGAGGTCTGAGACTTTGGCTCATGATAAGTCAACTGGTCAATGGTGACTATCTTTCCATTGTGGGGAAAAGACATCTTGCGAAAAATCGCGGATGGGATAGCAGACATGGCATAGGTGTAGCTTCGCCCCAAGAGAATGTTGTAGTCTAGAGGGGTGTCGATGACTTCGACGTCAACGCAAACAGTCTTGCCCGCAAGAGTGATAGGAAAATTACGGAAGAGGTCAATGGGCTGGGAGGCATGGCCATCCCACGCTCGAAGGGTGATCGTGGAAGGGGTTAATTCAGGAGATCCGAGTTGCTTCCAAACCGAAGCGGACATCACACAGGTGAATGGCCCCTCATCAATTATACCCTGAGAAATGTTAGCGTTCCGAATTTGACTGGGATTTGGAAGGCTACGGAAGTAGGAAGAGGAGGATGTTCTGATTGATGGATGTCGAAAAAAATCATTTGGTCATCGGCAGGATCTACAGCGCCCACGGAAAATAGCAGAGCCTTCTTTTGGGAAGGGCACGATTGGAGGAGTTCTAATGTGGAAATGGTAGCAGGAGACTGCGCCAAATCATCTACTATGCTATACGAATGAGAAGCTCGACCAGGAGCAGCATTTCGGCGTAATGGTCCTTTAGGAATCTTGGTATGAACCTCAACTTTGGGTTGAGGGATATGTAAGGGACCATTGGATGTCGAAAGAGGCTCGGTAGAACCTGAAGAAGGGGACTCGGAGGCAAACTGAGCAGGAGGCTTGGGGTACTGGCGAGACCGAGTTTGGAGATTAAGGTCGACGGTTGGGGATGGATCAGAGTTCATCATGAGGATCTGGTAATCGGAGGAACCAGAAGGGGAAGGTTGAGTGGCGACCTGTCTGTCAGGTGGTTGGATAGCCATGAATCCTTGCTGGGGGAAAGGATCGATAAACACAGCCTGTTGAGTAGTGGCCACATTAGGGGGAGCATGAGGGGAGGAATGTTGTCCTCGGAATGTGGCTTGAGACTCCCACATCTGCCACATCTGTGGTAGAAGGGGACAATCATGAGTGTAATGACCGTAAACACCGCAACACGAAGAAGGCTTATTTGTGCGAATAGGCCTGTCCGGCTTGAGCTGAGTGCCCTGTTGCTGGTTAGCAGTGTTAAGGTCAGTACCTTGAGGATTGGGTCCACAAGTACCAGGGGCAGATTGATTTTGGTTGCCTCTTCTCCTTCTTTGAGAGGAAGGAGGGTTAGTCGCACCCTACTGTGCAAATACTTGCCCTGGAGGGGGCTGTAGGTGCTGTTGCGGGGGTGGAGGAGGCAAGGGAGGAGGAAGCGCATATGCTGGAGGAGTGGGCGCACTAGGCTGCGGATAAGGATAATGGTTAGGTTGGGCAACATTGAGGTAAGTAGGAGGTTGGGCAAAAGGATGAGGCATGCCGTATCCTGGATACATGCTACCTAGAGGGGGAAAAGTGATAGAGGTGCTGGCCCCTCCCGGAGGGAGACCATAGCCCATAGGAGGTTGAGCATACAGATGAGAAAGGGCTCCAATGATACTGTCAACGGAATGAGATGCCCCCAGGGCGTTAGCGCCACCGGGCCTGGGGAGGTCAGGAAGGATGGTATAAACATAACCAGACTGAGCGTAGATTAGGTCATATTTCAAGGCTACTTGGAGGGCGGCTTCTTCGGTTTGAGGGAAATGGGAGGCGACATCTTTTCCAATGGGAGGTAAGAGAGTGCGAAGGAACCAGTCCATATAAACCCGATCTTCGAAGGGGGGAGCTCGATATAAGCTTCGTCGTCTTTGCCATTCCTGGACATGAGTGGAAAGGCGGGTCGAAGAGGTTTTCTTGAAAGAGGTCAAAAGCTCTGTACCAGTATCGTATCAGAGAGGGAGCTGGAAATAGGATAAAAAGGCTTGGGCAATGGTCGTAAAGGTGGTATGGGAAGAGATGGCTTGGTCAACATACCATTTAGAAGCTTTTCCGGTAAGCGTGCGTTGGAACAACCGAAGATAGATGGAATCATCGGTAATGGAATTGGAGGAACACCACATGTGGAAAGATCGGACATGGTTGGTTGGATCTTCTCCAGCAAGGCCTTCGAACTTAGGGATGTCAGAGGGGAGCTTGGTTGGCATAGCAGGCCAACCAACATCGTGGTGGATAGGGTCATTGATCAGGCGGTTAGAGGGCGGGGGAGAAGGTGGGCACACGCTGCATGTGAGAGCAAGGTGGCCGGTAGTTCTGTGGTGGTTACTATAGTAGTAGTCACGGTATTGAGGCGGGATTACCACTAGCATTAGGCCTGGAACCCGGAGACACTGGTGAAGGTGACGGGGGGGAGAACCGAAGTAAAAAAGGAGAGCCAATGAATCGAAGAAGAGTGGGAGTGGAGACTCGGAGAGGCCTGACTCGACGGTGGGACGGAGCGGTCGACCGGCCCAGAAGCGAGGGTGAAAGGCGAAAGTCTGGGGAGGGCGCGCCCATCAGAGCCTGACAGTGACAACACAAACACGGCACGAGGGGAAGAAGAACGACCGACAAAGGCAGGGAGGTGCAGAATCAAGTGAATACAATGTCGAAACAGGGGCAGAAAGGTGCAGTGTCAATTGATTTTAAAGTCTTTGCAGCGGTGTAGGCAGGCTCTTCTTCGCTTAGGGTTAGTGTGTGGCGTGCGTTAATTTTAATTTTTAAACCCTTTTCGTTTTTGAGAGCAAGAGAAAAAGTGTGCTGCGTAACTGAAAATAATGCTACAAAAATAGTATATAATGCTGAAATAACAGAAAATTAACGGCTACTAGTGCATCGATTCAACCCAAGAAGGCGGGTCTCTCAAAACTAATCTACTAGAGGGAAAAAAATCTAGTCAAAACACACTAAAAAGAGGCCAATAGATCTAGGGTCGAAAGGGACATGGATCTAAAGGGAAAAGCTGCTGAAAAGAGGTGCAGATCATAGCCAAGAGGCAGAGGCAAGGTGGCTGGAAAAAATACCCGACGGAGTCGAAAAGCGAAGACGGGAGGAGATCCCAAAGGGTCCAAACAAAACTACAAGGGTGGGTTTGAAAGGAAGAGAAGGCTGATTTAAGGGATGCGAGAATGAGGTATCGAGATCTAAAAAAAGGAGGGTACAGAAACTGCGAAAAATCAGACACACAAACAACTAGAACTCTCTTCCACCAAAAGTGGAAGGTGCGAGCCCTAGGGGGCTGGGTTCCCCGCAGATGAGCAAAGCAGTTGAGCGGTCCAAACGGGTGGAGACGGTACAGAAGCCTGCTGACAGAAGCTTCAGCAAAACCCAGAAAAATTGCAGAAAAACAGCTGAAAATTTGGCAGGTCGCAGGTTCTGACCTGTTTTCAGTGCAGGTCGCAGAAAATGGGCTGAAAAGTGTGACCTGGAGGTCCAGGTCGCAGTTTATGGGCTGAAAAGTGTGACCTGAAGCTCCGGGTGTCTTGGCGGCAGATTTTTAGAAAAGTTGCTGTCTCAGTTGCGGCTGATGTTGGTCACCTGCGCAATAGGGCCAGAAACACGTGGAAGTTAGAAATTTTAATGTTTTAGGGTTTTATGTGAGAAAAACAACATGAAAATAGGAAAAACAAAAATCTGAAAAGAAACCCTAGGGTCTGAAGTAGCTGGATATGCAGGAATATGAAAAACGACAGCGGTCGTAATTGAAAACTCGTGTGGAGTCACCAATTGTTAGTATGAATCCTTTGTCGAAGTGTACGAAAAAATACCACTTTAGCTACGCATAACTAATAACCCTAACATCAAAAATGACTGCCAATATCTTCAGATCTGTAGTTAGTTGATCAAGACAAGAGCTGCAAAAAACCAGATCTATGCATATAAAGACATTAAGCAGTAAAAAGAAGGTTTTGCTCCATATATCCAATAGACAAGACAAGAACATTTTTTGAAAGAATTTTTGTATTAAGGGCACCTGGGAGGAAAACAAGAAGATGTTTCCAATTCTCCTCAATGGGATGGGTTCTTGGAAGTCCTCAGCACTTCAGATCTAGAATCTCTCTCTCTTGTTGGTGTAGAAAACCCGGACAAAGATAGAACTCAAAGGGAGCTCACACAACAAATAATGTAGAAAAATGTGACCAAGTGTATAGATCCAGAGTGATCTAATAGGCAACAAAAGGTGAAGAATGGTAGGAAAAACCCTCCTATTTATAACAAAATATTGGGTCATTCTAGATCTTGGTGCATGATTAAAATAACATTAACCAAATCTAGATCCACTTTTTATGGAATATTTTATTATATTTGTTGGAGGGAAAAGGTATTTGACTTGGGTCAAATCCCTTTATTTGTGAATAATAAATAAATAAATGATTTATTTATCATTTTAAGGAAGTGGTTGGAGGATAATCAAATAAATAATGATTTATTTAATTATTTATGGGCGATTTAGTCATATTTAACAAGGAATATTATTTAAATAAGATTTAAATAATTATTCCTAGAAAATAATAAGATAAATAAAGATTTATCTAATTAATTTCTTTGTTTTGGGTTAAACATGACCAGGAAAATCCAACAAATATAGGTTTGTTTAATATTTCCTTTTGGGGTTTCCTGTTTAGACCATAAACAACCTAATAAATGTGTTTTATTAAGTTATTTTACATAGTGAAAGCAATTTTACTTAGGGTAAAATTGGTCTTATGTGGTGTACTTGGGTCCATCTAATGATAATAGGTTAGATGACCAAAAAATGGTGTAACAGCTTTAGGTTCCAATAAAAATGGTGCAAAACCTTGTAAGGACCATAGTACTTTGGTGATATTATCTTTCTTAGCTTACTTGAGGGACATTTGTTTGTATGGTTGTAGCCGTAAAAATACCCAGTCTCCCACATCAAAACTTCTCTTAATGCGATGTTGATCTACCTGTTGTTTCATTTGATTTTGTGCCATATTTAGGTTATCCTTTAAGAGTTGGAGAACTTCTTGTTGATGCTCGATGTGATCCTCCACTGCTTGAACCCTAGCATTTTCCCTTAAAGAAGATGTGATGGATGGTGGATGATATCCATAAAGTGCCATAAATGGGGTCATTTTTGATGCAGTATGGAAGGAAGTGTTATACCACCATTTAGTGAGAGGTAACCACTTGACCCATTGTGCTTGCTTATAAGATATAAAGCAATGAAGATATCCTTCCAAAAATTTATTCACTATCTCTGTTTGACCATTGGATTGAGGATGATAAGATGAGCTATGAGCTAGTTGATACCAAAATAAGAAAATAATTCCGTCCAAAAATTTCCTGTAAAAATGGGATCTCTGTCACATACAATGATCTTCGGGTTTCCATGTAGATTTTGAATTGTTTCCATAAATGCAGTAGCAACTGTACTCGCTTTAAATGGATGAGATAATGCACAAAAGTGTGCATACTTAGTAAGTCTATAAACTACCACCATGATGACACTCCTTCCTTCGGACTTATGTAAACCTGTGATAAAATCCATTGAAATCTCCTCCCAACATTGACTTGGAATGGATAAAGGTTGTAGAAGACCCGGGGTCTTAATTGTCTCCACTTTATTTTGTTGGAAAACCAAACATTCTACCACAAAATTTTGAATATCAGATTTAAAGACATCCCAAAAAAATTATTTCTTCACCCAGTGGTAATTTTTTAAAAATCTCGAGTGTCCTCCTAAAGGAGAAGTGTGCAATTCCAAAAGAATATTTTTTTTTAGTTGGGAATTATTGCAAATATATAAGCGATGTTTGTACCATAAGGAATCATTTTTCCAACTAAATGTATTAGATGTACTAGGATCTTGCTGCAACTTTTGAACGAGAGTCCACACTTCTTTGTCCTTCTTCCATTCATCCCTTGCTTCAGTTATCCAATCTGGTTGGATAATTGAAATGGCACAAAGAAATTCTTCCACCTCTTCATCCTTTCTTGAGAGTGCATCTGCAACAACATTTAGCTTCCCTTTGCTGTAGACGATTTCAAAGTCATAACCCAACGTCTTTGTGACCCATTTTTGCTGCTCTTCTGAAGATAGTATTTGTTCCAAAAAGTGTTTAAGACTATCATGATTAGTTTTTACCTTGAAGTGTCTTCCCATTAGGTAAGGTCTCCATTTCTTTAGTGCACGTAGTATTGCCAACATTTAATTCTTTTAAATAGCCTTTTGTAAATACTTTCCTTTGATTGATTACTTTCAAAATAAATGGGTCTTCCTTCGTGCATTAAAAAAACACCAATTCCATTTCCTGAGGCATCACATTCCACAAGAAGTTTGACGTAACTAAGACTGGTGCTAGGCACATTACCTCTTTAAGATGTTCAAAGGCCTTAGTTGCTTCAAGAGTCCATGAAAATGCATATTTCTTCAATAATGTTGTTAGAGGTGTTGCTATTCTCCCATAATTCTTAACAAATTTGTGATAATACCCTGTTAACCTGAGAAATCCACGCAATTGCTTTAGGGTTGTGGGGAATTTCCATTCCTTAATGGGTTTAATTTTGTTAGGGTCTACCTTAATACCCTCGTGAGATACAATATGACCTAGATATTCCACCTCTTGTACTCCAAAGAAACATTTGGATGTTTTTGCATATAATTGTTTCTCCTCCAATAGTTTGAGCACCCTGTGAACATGTAGAACATGATCCTTCCAAGACCTACTATAGATTAGTATATCATCAAAAAATACTAGCACAAATTTTCGAAGGAAGGGTTTGACAATGGAATTCATCAACCCTTGAAATGTATAAGGTGCATTGGTAAGGCCAAAAGGCATGACCAAAAATTCATAATGACCCTCATGAGTTTGAAATGATGTTTTCGGAAAATATTCAGTCTTCATTCTAATTTGATGATATCCTGAATGAAGATCCAACTTGGTAAAATAAATTGCTCCATGTAATTCATCCAATAATTCATCAATCACAGGAATGGGAAATTTACCTTTAATAGTGATCTTATTGAGTTCCCTATAATCTAGACACATGCGCCATGATCCATCTTTCTTGTGCACCAATACTTCTGGAGCATAGAAAGAACTTTGACTAGGTTGAATTATACTAGCCTCTAACATTTATGCAATCATACGTTCAATTTCACTCTTTTGGACATAAGGATATCTATAAGGCCTGATTTTTGGAGGAACACTTCTTGGAATCAAATGAATAGCATGATCATGATCACGAATAGGTGGGACTCCATTGGGTATCAAACACCTTGGAATGATTTTCCAAGACTTTTTGGAGATCTGGAGAAACAGATGATTTTGATGTTGGAACTTCTAGTGAGTATAATTGTGCAATTACGCCCCGCTGTTCTTTCTTCAGAATCTTTGTCATGACATTAGAGCTTATTATCTTTCCTGGCTTCCCTATGATACCCCGTAATTTGATTTCCTTTCCTTCCGAAAAAAAATTTCAAGAAAAGTTCTTGAAAATTAAAAGCTACCGTCCCCAAAGATTGTAACCATTGTACTCCTAGTAAAACATCAACACCTCCCATTGTGATGGAAAGCATTGGAATACTCAATACATATTCCCCAATGGCTAGCTTGTTATTATGGCATTTCCTAGAGAAATTTATAGTTCCTCCATTTGCAACCATCACTTGACATTCTGGTGCTGGGTATAGGAAACAATTCAATTCCTTGGCTACCTTACAATGAATAAAATTATGGGTACTACTTGAATCAATCAACACTTAAATTTTTCTTCTTGATATGTCCTTATATATTGAGAGTTTGAGGAGTGGTAATTCTTGCTAATGAATTACATGATATGGTTAGACTCATTTCTTGTTCTTCTAGGGTTTCTTCCTGGTGCATATCCTCTACTTTTGAAGTTTCTTCTTAATTTTCTTCCTCCTCTTCACAATCTATGTAAAATTATTTCTTCTCAGTGCATTTATGACCTTTAGTGTATTTTCTATCACAAATGTAGCAAAGCCCTTTTGATATTTTTTCTTACAATTGTTGTGGTGTCAACCTTGTAGGTTGTGGAAGTCTAGGAGTAGAAACACTTCCATCTTTATAGATGTGATGGTAGGCTTCCTTGTCGCCATATTTTTACATTCAATTTTTCTTGCCAACTTGAATGCCTTCTCCAATGAATCAGGTTCCCAAACACAAACTTCATGTTGGATGTTATCCTTTAAAGTTCCTATGAAGACATCAATCCTGTGTTCCTATGGAATATAAGTTACTCTTATATTCAATTTTTGGAATTCCTCAATGTGCTCCGCCACTGAACGCTTTTGTTTGAGATTTATCAATTGGCTAAAGAAGGTGTTGCTCTTTGTATCCTCATAATGCGCTATCATTTCCTCTGTAAAAATTGACCGAATGACAATTTTTTTACGGGAGAAAAGCCATCGATACCATACAAATGTATTTTGTTCTAAATTTAAAGTTGTAATGTGACGCAGCAACAAGGTGAAGTTGGATTCCAAGGAGAAGTTGGTCAACTGTGACGTGGCCTTGGTCGCCTTTTCTTGTTTCTACATGGTCTTTTATTTTTTTATCTCTCGGAAAATTTATTTATCAATTTTAGAAAAATTGATAAATAAATAGGACTGACAGCTTTTGAATGTTATATCGTAATTCCCGGCTTATGTAATGGTCTCCGAACTTTATGTAACTATTCGATCCTTCATAACCTTTGTTTTAATACTCTGCACTTTACAAACAAACCTTTATAATAGAGCCTTTGGACCGGCCCCACCTATACATACGCATGCATCGTACCTTGATTAACCTCCAACCTCTTTTATTAAACTTCACACATCTTCAAAAAACAACCACCGTCTGATCACCTTTTCCCAGATCAACGGTTCGTATGCATTTCGCTCGGCATCCAACGTCGATATTTAATGTGCGAAGGCACAGGTTAACGGGTGGTTTTGGAACAGTGGCCCAAGCCACGTGTCCAACAGTCTATGGAATCGCTCGCCCTCCAGACAATACCGCTTACGGTCGAAAGGTGGTGCGGAATGGGGCAATCTGCCCTCCAAAACCACTCGTTGTTTTGTACAGGGATTAATTATGGTTATGGCGGGTTTGCACCATCCTTTGTATGTCTTTAACTCAGGGCCTGACTCTGGTTAGGGTTCAATTTTGGTAAAATAGGAGGATTCTCTTTAGGCGGGAATCTCACCAACAATTAATTCGGATTCACAACTATGATTTCTCTACACGGCCTCGCCTGCGGCGGGATTGAATTCACCGGGTTATCCAACAGGGTGCAGGATTCAAGATAGAGAACGGAATCTCCAATACGCAATTGCTTCAGAATCAAACAAACCTCCACACAATTAACATTTCAAGACATTTAGACAATCAACAGGACTGAAATTCATTTAATTGGGAGCAATCGATAATGCACCAAGTTTTATTGCAGGAATCTCTCTAATTCCCTCTGCTCTCCCCTTCTACATCCGGAGGATATAATTATATACATTACAGAGTGACTCTTTGGTTCCTCAGCGAGGACCGTTTTGGAAAATCAACAGTCTAATTACAATAATTCAATTAACTGAAATATGACATCTAGAAAAACTAAGCTATTCGACTTCCTATGACACTAATTAATCTAAATAATACAATCAGCTAAGGTATTAACACCTAGCTATTACAATTCAGATGTTTCGAACCCTACTAGCCACAACATGTGGACAAAACTTCCTACATTGCTGGCTAGGGTCTAATGCCCTTGCATCAGACTCCCGAGGGCAATCTTCTTCATGGGCTCCTGTCCATGAGCTCGTCCACTGATCTGCCTATCTTCTGTAACATTTCTTCAGTCATCCAAGTGGCATCCTCCTCTGGCTTGTCCCTCCATTTGATCAAGTACTGAAAGTACTCTTGTCCTCTGGTCCTTCTGAACACCCTTTTATCCAATATCTTCTCTGGTTGTAATGGCTGTGCTGGAGGTAGCTGCTCCTTCCACTCAATCTGTTCTTTGTTTGCTGATCTTCCTTCTGCACCATCATCTTCATACTTGTATAAATCTGCAACATTAAAAATAGGAGATATTCCAACATCAGGTGGCAATTCAATCTCAGAAGCATTTGCAGAAAACTTCCCAAGTATCTTGCATGGCCCAATCTTTTTGAACTTAAATTTGTTGTACTGCTTCTTTGGGAACCTCTCCTTTCTCAAGTGTGCCAAAACCTGATCTCCTACTTCAAAATGAACTTCCTTTCTGCTCAAGTCTGCTCTGTTTTTGTATTTGATGCTGCTGCCTTGTAATTGCTGTTTCAATTGTTCATGTATGGCCTGGATCTCTGAAGCAAATTCCTCACCATCTGCACTTCTCAGTTCTGCTCTTCCCAGATTTCTTAATTCTGATATTCCTCTGGGATGCATTCCATAAACAATATGAAATGGGCTGTGCCCTGCGCTCCTGTTTGGTGAGTCATTATATGCATATTCTGCCTGGGGAAAAATATGATCCCACTGCCTGGGATGCTCTCCTGCAAGACTTTTCAATCAATTTCCCAGACTCCTATTCACTACCTCAGTTTGTCCATCAGTCTGGGGGTGATAAGATGAGCTGAAACTTAGTTTAGTACCAAGTTTCTTCCACAGTGTCCTCCAAAAGTGACCCAAAAATCTGGTGTCTCTGTCTGAAACAATACTCTTGGGCAACCCATGCAATCTAACAACTTCTTTGAAAAACAAGTTAGCAACATGGGTGGCATCACTAGTTTTATAGCATGGAATAAAATGTGCCATTTTGGAGAATCTGTCCACTACAACAAAGACTGCATCATTCCCTCTCTGGGTCTTGGGTAATCCTAGAACAAAATCCATACTCACCATGTCCCAAGGCCTGTCTGGAATAGGAAAGGGAGTATACAATCCTGCATTCTGGCTCCTTCCTTTGGCATATTGAAAAATCTTACAATTCTTCACAAACTTGTCTATTTCTGTTCTCATCTTGGGCTAGAAATAAAAGTGACTCAGCTGCTCATAAGTCTTATCAGTACCAAAGTGTCCAGCAAGTCCTCCACTATGCTTCTCCTTGATCAAGTTTTCTCTCATGGAACATTTTGGTACACACAGTTGGTTCTTTCTGAATAACAAGTCTTCCTGCAGAAGATAATCTAGCCACTGGCTTCTGTTTGTTAAAACAGGGTTACTACATGCCTCAAATGCATCTTTAAAATCAGGATCTGTTTTATACAATTCCTTGAGAAAATCAAATCCCACAACCTCAAAATTATTTTCTTGAACAAGCAAGTGTCTCCTACTCAAAGCATCAGCTACTTTGTTGGCTTGGCCACTTGTATGTTTCAAGACAAAATTAAAACCTTGGAGATACTCAACCCATTTAGCATGCTTATGTTTCAACTTGGGCTGCTGTACAATATACTGCAAAGCATGGTTGTCAGAATACAATACAAATTCCTTGGACATCAAATAATGTCTCCATTTCTTCAGTGCCTGAACAATTGCATAGAATTCCTTCTCATAAGAGGAATACTTTCTTCTGGTGTCATTTAGCTTCTCACTGAAATATGCTATAGGCCTATCATCCTAACTCAACACAGCTCCAATGGGCTCTCCATTGGCATCACATTTTACTTGAAATGGTTTAGTAAAATCAAGCAGAATCAAAAGAGGCTTCTCTATTATCTTTTGCTTCAAAATTTTAAAATTTCTTTCTGCTTCAGCAGTCCACTTAAATGGTTGTTTGCTTTTCTTTATGGTCTCAACTATGGGTGCATTAATCTTATTGAAGTTTCTTATGAACTTTCTATAAAAACTAGCAAGTCCATGGAAACTTCTTACCTCAAAAATACTCCTGGGTGAAGGCCATTCCACAATTGCCTTAACCTTTTCTGGGTCCATCTTCAATCCTTCTGCAGAAACAAAAAAACCCAAATACACCAACTCTTCCTTCATGAATGAGAATTTCTTCAAATTTATCAGCAACTTCTCTTGGTGCAACTTATTCAAGACATGATTAAGATGCCTTAAATGTTCTTCTTTAGTTCTGCTGAAAACTAATATATCATCTAGATACATTATCACAAATTTACCAATGAATTATTTCAACACTTCATTCATAAGTCTCATAAAAGTGCTTGGTGCATTTGACAACCCAAAAGGCATTACCATCCATTCATACAGTCCTTCATTTGTTTTAAAGGCAGTATTCCATTCATCACCCTCTCTTATCCTAATCTCATGGTATCCACTCTTCAAATCTATCTTTGAGAAATACTTAGCACCACTTAAACAGTCCATTAATTCCTCAATTTTGGGCAAAAGGAATCTGTACCTGATTGTGATCTTATTAATTGCTCTGGAATTAGTACACATCCTCCAACCTCCATCTTTCTTTGGGCTCAAAATTGCTGGTACTGCACATGGACTCAGACTTTCTCTGATCAGTCCTTTGTCCACCAACTCCTGTACCTGTCTCCTAATTTCCTCATTTTCCTTGGGAGTCATTCTGTAGGCTACCTTATTTGGCATATTTGAACCAGTGATAAAATCTATCTGATGGCTGATCTTTCTCACAGGTGGCAGCTCATCAGGTAAATCATCCACAACAATGTCACAGTAATCATCTAACATTTCTTGGATTTCTACTGGAAAATCAGAAATCTTTGTAGAAGTAAGAACTACTTTAGGTTTGCAAACTAAATCAAAGCTTACCTCTTCTTCTTCTATCTGTTGCAGATATTCCTTCCCGCTCAGCAACAAGGTCTTTGGATCAATCACTCTGCTGGATGGCTCTCCTTCTTCCATGGGTATCAATGTATGATGTACCCCATCTTTGAAGAACTTGTAAGTGTTCTTCTTACCATCATGAACTGATGCTCTGTCAAACTGCCAAGGTCTACCCAGCAGTATATGACACACATCCATGGGCATTACATCACACAAAACTTTGTCCTTGTAATTGCCCATTTGCAGCTCTATCTCACACTATTCTTTCACAACCAGCTGGTGCCCTTTATGCAGCCAGGACACCCTGTAGGGAGTTGGATGCTCCCTTGTCTTCAGCTTCAAATTTTCTATTACCTCAGTGGAAACCAGATTGTTTGTGCTGCCACTATCAATGAATAGCTAGCAGCATTTCCCTTGAACTTTGCAGATGCTCCTAAATAAAGTCTTCCTTTGTGCAGGCTCAGTGGCCTCTTTGGCTTGCTTCAACAGAACCTTATTTACCACTAAGGATTCTCCTCTTTCTGGAAGAATGTCTTCTTCAATTGTTGCCTCCTTTTCAGCCTGGGCAACAAAAACATTCCTTGGACTAGTACTCACATTCTCTGGGCATTCATAGTGCTTGTGTCCCACTTCCCGGCATCTATAACACCTCAATTCTCTACCTCTGCCTCTGTCTCTGCCTCCTCTTCCTTTTCCTCTGTAATAACCCCTCCTGCCACTTGCATCCTCCTATGTAGATGCATTCTGAGGTGAGATACTGTTAGCCCCATCCCTGGGTTTAGGCTTTCCTCTACCACCCTGACTTCCCTTCTCACGGAAAGTACCCCTCTTCTTGGCAGATTGTTTCCTCAGGAGTTTCTCCTCTTCTTTCAAGGCCATCTGATAGGCCTCTTCCACTGTCTTGGGAGACAAAAGACTAATCTCATCTTGGATATCCAGCTTGAGACCATTCACATATTTGGCAGTCTTATCTGGTGTATCTTGGAATTGCCCGGCTCTTATGGTCACTCTGTAGAATTCCTCTGTGTATTCTTTTACTGTCAGCAACCTCTGTCTTAGGTTATGCATTTGTCTATACAATGTCAGCTGGTAATCACTAGGCATGAATTTACCCTTCAACTTGGCCATCATTGTGGTCCAGCTCTTGATAGGTTGCTTGCCAACTCTCCTCCTTTCTGCCTGCACTCCATCCCACCAAAGTGCAGCATGTCCCTTCAGCTTTATCACTACAAACTTGACCTTCTTGTCTTCGCTTATCTCTTCATAATCGAAGCACTTGTTCAATTCATTTATCCAATCCACCATCTCCTCTGGATTCAGTCCCCCTGCTTAGCTTGATACTTCAATTCTGGGTTTAACTGCAGACCCCAGAATAGTCCTAAGGAGCCTCATGTTAGGAGGAATTTCAACATGTTCTTCTGTCTCAGGCTTGCTGATGTCTTCAGGATCTCTGGGCTGTCTTTGCTCCATGGTATCTATTTTGGCCTTGACCCTCTGCAACATCCCCAACACCTCAGCGTTGGCAACAGGTCTCCTTCTGCCATCACCTATACCAACTCGGATCGCCATGTCAGCAAAACAACTTCAACTTCCCGATATGATACCACAAATGACGCAGCAACAAGGTGAAGTTGGATTCCAAGGAGAATTTGGTCAGCTGTGACGTGGCCCTGGTTGCCTTTTCTTTCTTCTACGTGGTCTTTTTTTTTATCTCTCGAAAAATTTATTTATCAATTTTAGAAAAATTGATAAATAAATAGGATTGACAGCTTTTGAATGTTATATCATAATTCCCGGCTTATGTAATGGTCTCCAAAATTTATGTAACTGTTCGATCCTTCATAACCTTTGTTTTAATACTCCACACTTTATAAACAAACCTTTATAATAGAGCCTTTGGACCGGCCCCACCTATACATATGCATGCATCGTACCTTGATTAACCTCCGGCCTCTTTTATTAAACTTCACACATCTTCAACAAACAGCCACCATCCGATCGCCTTTGCCCAGATCAACGGTTTGTATGCATTTCGCTCGGCGTCCAACATCGATCTTTAACACGCGAAGGCATAGGTTAACGGGTGGTTTGGAACAGTGGCCCAAGCCACGTGTCCAACAGTCTATGGAATCGCTCGCCCTCCAGATAATACCGCTTACGGTCGAAAGGTGGTGCGGAATGGGGCAATCCGCCCTCCAAAACCACTCGTTGTTTTTTACAGGGATTAATTATGGTTACGGCGGGTTTTCACCATCCTTTGTATGTCTTTAACTCGGGGCCTGACTCTGGTTAGGGTTCAAATTCTGTAAAACAGGAGGATTCTCTTCAGGCGGGAATCTCACCAACAATTAATTCGGATTCACAACTATGATTTCTCTACACGGCCTCGCCTGCGGCGGGATTGAATTCACCGGGTTATCCAATAGGGTGCAGGATTCAAGACAGAGAACGGAATCTCCAATATGCAATTGCTTCAGAATCAAACGAACATCCACACAATTAAAATTTCAAGACATTTAGACAATCAACAGGACTGAAATTCCTTTAATTGGGAGCAATCGATAATGCACCAAGTTTTATTGCAGGAATCTCTCTAATTCCCCCCTCTCTCTGTCTACATCCGGAGGATATAATTATATACATTACAGAGTGACTCTTCGGTTCCTCAGTGGGGACCATTTTGGAAATTCAACAGTCTAATTACAATAATTCAATTAACTGAAATATGACAGCTAGAAAAACTGAGCTATTCGACTTCCTATGACTCTAATTAATCTAAATAATACAATCAACTAAGGTATTAACACCTAGCTGTTACAATTCAGATGTTTCGAACCCTACTAGCCACAACATGTGGACAAAACTTCCTACATTGCTGGCTAGGGTCTAATGCCCCTGCATCATAATGCGTACCTTTTGTATGTTTTGCACATTATTGAGATCAAAATATTGCTCCATCTGTAGTATCCATGTTACGGGGTCCTTGCCATCAAACTTCCTCATATCCATCTTTGGAATATGGTGGTTCTTCCATCCAACATTAGAGTTTATGACATCACGATTAAAATTTATTTTGTTCTCATCATGAGTTTCCTCTACTATCTTTTCACCATTAGGAAACATTTCTTGTATCAACTTTTCCAAACCTTTGATATCTACTTTTAGATCATTCTTCATGTTTTCCATGTTGTCTTTCATTTTTTCATCAATATTAGCTTCCATGTCATCCATCTTAGCTTCCATGCGCACTTCCATGCCATTCGTCTTAGCTTCCAATCATTCATCTTAGCTTCCATGCGTTTCTTCAAACCATCCATCTTAGTTTCCATGCCTTTCTTCAAAACTTCCATTTCATTTTTTGTTGCTCTTTGCGATAGAGAAATTTGGTGCACTTGCTCTTGTAATTTTGATATCTCATGTTGTGTTTCTTCTTCTTCATGAGTCATAGTAGAGCCTTATGAAGGCTTAATGGGTGTTGAATTCTTTTTGGGGGGGATTTTAGAACCCAATACTGATATCTATTCTTCAATATGCCCTTGGAATAAATTCAAACTATATTTTTTCAAACGAGACTTATGTAATTCGAAAAAAATACACACATTTTTCTTGCTTTTGAAGAGCTCGATATTGAAACTGAATTATCTCTGTGATTTTGGATCTTCAATAGCTGAAATTTGGGCCTGAATTAGCCCTCTAAATATTCTTTTGAATGTCAGAGGTCTGACTTGATTTGGTTTCTTCAAGATAAAGGTATGCCCAATATCCCACGATGACCTAATTATGGTCTAGTTCAGTAGAGAGAAATTTTACGACTTGCCACGTGTCACTGTTTCCTCCTTTGGTCTGAAATTGATATTCTGAAAACTATAGTCCATGTACTTTTAGCCACCTTTTACAGAATCCCAATCCGACGCTCATAGAGAGAGTTATGATGTTTTTCCCACGGTCGCCTCTTTGAAATGAAATTTAGGAGCCTGAAACAATCCTAACTTCCACAGATCATATCTCAAACAATATTGCAAACCAAGATCCAAAATTTTTACATGAGGTTCCTCAGGATTTCAGCTTCTTTCTATGAAAATTTTGGCTTCTGAAACCTCGTAGAAAAAAGTTATAGTGAAAATTCCACGATGACCTATTTAGGTTAAATTTAGGAGCATGTAAAAAGACCTAACTTACACAGATCATATCTCTGAAAATATTGCGAACCAAGCTATGAAATGTTGCGATGATGTTCCTCAGGAGTTCATCTTCGCACTCTAAAAATTTCAGCTTTTGAACCTTCATAGAAAACAAGTTATAGTGAAAATTCCACGATAACCTGTTTGAAGCAGCGAAACCCTAGAATCCAAAGCTCTGATTCCAAATGTTGTGAAACCAACTCCAAAAATATAAGAAAAGAGAGATCAACATCTTAGAAATCAGCCACTTCGGGGGGGGGGGGGGGGAACCTCCAATACATTACATAAATCAAGAATTCTTGGATGATACAAATGACAAAACCTCATTTCTATATATAGGAGTCTGTGGGGCCACGATGTAATCTTAGTGGGGTCAAAATGTAATCATAGCCAACCTAAAAATATTAATTTAAGGGCACAATAATAACAATATGGGGGTTATAGTGGTACAACAATAATAATAAGGGGGTTACACTAATAATAATAAGGGACTATACTAGTAATATAAGGACCTAACACATTTTGACCCTATTGAGCCTTAGTTGCAGGAATATAAGGGAAAGGGAGAAGATATAGACCCTTAGCCGTGGGATAGCCTTGGCAAGGTAGTGGCCATAGACCCAAACAGTCAATTCTGTGCCTACAAATCTGAGATTTGTGCGACATTTTCAGCCCTAATCCCAGATCAATGCTCAAAACTTTTTGTAACTTCAGGAGAGGATAAATAACATTAAAACAAATACATTGAAGCAACCACATCATTAGGAACTCCTAAAACCCCACCCAACCATGACAATAATTTCGTCAAAAATGTCACAAACATTGCATCTACATTTGTAAATGAAAGATTTAAACATGGGGGTCTCTTAAAAATATGACAATAGATAAGAAGCATTTCTCCCATACATCATAAGCTACAATAAAATATTTTTAACCATAGATACATTATGCATTCATTTATAGGTAAAACATAGATATAGACATACATCATCATTGGTCAAATACATACTTATAACTAACATAATAACAACGAAAAATGCAATGAATATAATATCAAATAAATCCATACATAAACCAATACATTTGAATGTTGAATGCCATAGGAATGAGATATTTATTACTGAATGTAAAAACCAACTAGAGATGGGACTTCCACATTCAACACGACCATAGATTGGTTGAGCCAAATATCTCTTTATCCAATCACCCCCGTGCCAAATTCCAAGCATGAATTTGGGACTCACAACCAACCGAAAAGGTACCAAAAAAACATGGATGATACTGGAGTTCTCCACCTACCCAATGAGGAATTTGAGTGCCTCATAGTCTCTTAGGATTTAATGTAACCCACAGTCCTATCCAGGGGTCACTAGGCCTTACATTAAGACCATCTCTCTAGGATTTATTGTACATCCCATCCTGGGACTACTAGGCCCAATGGAGAGAAATCCACCTCTTGGCTTTACCGTATATCCTGCAATTCACCAACAAGGATTCCTAGGCCCACCGAGGCACACAATATGGCTTTACCACAACCCAAAATCTAGCTGTAGGGCTACTGGGCCAACATATTTACCATGATCCACAACCTTTTGCAAGGACCACTAGGCCATGTGTTTTTCATTTCGGAGATCCACCCCACTTATATTCGAATCCATCCAGCAATCTAGCTCAACCGAGGTATGAGAAACCCATCTCATCAAAGCTATATGGAAATGGCAAGGCTAGGCTAAAAAAAATGTCACACCTAGAAAACCTAGGGCTAAGACAACAAGAAACCACACGCAATACCATGGATGCTAGATCTAGCAAGGAAATCACATATGAAAATCAATACCTACAAAGAATCCTTCTATAGCTACTTTATCCTACTCTTCCTTTCTTTCTCTAATGCCCAAGTGCTCCAAGAAATTTCTAGGTGTCCGAGAGTGAGAGAGAGAGAGAGAATAATAAGAGAGACAAAAAAATGTGAGAAAAATATTACCCACTGATCCTCAAAATAATTTATATTAACGAGGCTTCTATTTTCTTCATTTTCCATTATTTTCCTTCATTTTCCTCCTCACATGCAACCTATGACCTTTCACCTTCATTTTCTCCTATTTTCCATTATTTTCATTAAAAAATGTGCCAAAAATTCCATTTTTCCTTTCCAAAGCCTTTCCCTTTTCCTTTTCCAATTTCTTTAGCCATAATAAACCAATGAACAACCACACTACAATGTTTTTCCCAACATTCAACTTGCAATATGTGTCCCATCAACCGTGGTTATTATTTTTTACTTTTATTACCTGGAATTTTCACCAAGGTTGTTACAAAACCCTCTCCCTTGGGGCACACCGTCCTCGGTGTTCAACCACACATATACCTCAGCAAAACCGCTGAAAAGAAAAAAAAATACCCATGGAACTTTATAACTTAGCTCCTTTTAGTATTTACAATGAATAACCTTCTCAAAATAAAAAACAATCATGAAAATCATACCCTGTATCGGAGCTTTATAACACAGCTCATTACGATATTTAAAATAATATACACATATACACATTTTATCAATCGATAAATAAAAGGATACAATGCCCATATCAACATCAATGGAATCTAGAGGCTCACACCTCCACCCTCAAAGTAGTACTGGGATTCACTTCCTTCCCAGGAAGTCCATAATCCACTGTCAGAGCCAAGGCTACATCCAATGTCTAGCACTACAATCTTGTGCCACAATACCCTCAATGAATAGTTACTAGCTCATTGTTCCAGGTCACACTCTCAATGTGTATATGATTCCATCTGGAAATGCTAATGACAAAAACAAATCCATCCTAGACCTTCCCTTCTTGGACACACATTCCCTTGGGTAATTCAGAAATCCCCTTATGTATAGTCACTCACCTTCCAAGTTCTCTGGCATCCCCTATCACGATCGATCCATCCCTTGGCAAGGCTTCCTGGCATCAGAAGATATAGAAACCAAGGTATATACCAGCCTAAAAATAATCATACTGGTCATAGCATGCTCATGGAAATCAATGGACACTATTTGTTATTGGTGTCCCACAATGGCCTTGCTCCTTAAATGCTTTACCAACATACTGATACATGTTCCAATTCCTTTTGCTGATGCTACTAATTCTTGTAGTCAATTCCAATCACCCAACCGATAATTTTCGTGCTTCCTGTACCAAGCACATAATTTCCATTAGATTCAAAACAAATCGAAATAAACTCAAATCATACCTCATTGGTAGCTCTTCGATAAGGTACACTTTTCACCCTATTTGATTCCTGTCACAACAAGTCAAAATAGTTGTTTGGTCAAATCATCATGTATAAACATATCACCTCTGGTTAGCTGAAAATACAACCATCATAATCACATGAAATCATGATAAATGATAATCATAAATCTCATGTAACCATCATAAGTAATATCACATGCATAACATAAATGGAATAAAATATTGATACTTATCCTTCACCGATCCTTAATTCTGCCTTTTTTCTTTATGTACACACACCAAATCGGTTTCCATATCTAGCAAGCACACAATTCCTTTTATTTTCTTCAATCATATACACACAGTGAATAACACGTGCACCACACAAGGTGTACAACACCACAAAATACATACACTCACACCCGCTGTACAACACAACACAATACATAAACCCACACTCAGTGTACAACACAACAAAATACATGTACCTACATCCAGTGTAAAAAAAAACACATACACCTACACCCGGTGTACTACACAACACAATACATATGCCTATACTAGCATATAGCACATACACCTTCACCTAGTATACAATACAAAAAAATACATATACATATACATAGTACCACTTAACGAATACACATGTCACGATAATGTGACTACACCATGCACATACATAGTATCACATTCCCTCAACACATGTACGACATGCACATGATACCACATGTATGCCAGTACCATATGCACAACATGTACACAGTACCACATGTACACAACACTACCTACACAATTTGTGCACAACATAACATGTACATGACACCAACTGTAGGATATGTACAAAACACCAAATGTACAATGCACCACCTTTACAATGTGTATGCAATATCAAATGTACACAACACCACATGCACGACATGTACACAATGCCACATGCACGACATGTACATGACACCACCTGCACACAACGCCTCTTGTACAACATGTACATAGCACCATCTATACCTAGCACTACATATGAAATATACACACAACACCATATATACAACATGCATGCAACATCATAGGTGTTATCACCAAAATCATACCTGATTGGCTGCTGGTCATATAACTTCAGTGTAACTATTTCAAACCAATCTTGTGACTGAGGCTTAGCCTCCTCAATATGAGAGGGCTCTCTCAAGGGTTAATGATATTGAATAAAGATGTAGATAGATGGCTAAATCTATGTTTGTGTCTTTATTTTATATGTTTACAGGTTGATAAAATGAAGGCTTGATACCATTGGGCTATGGAGTCAGTGACAGGGATAAAGATAAAAATGGCTTTTCTTCTGGAAACTGAGGCTTGCATATACTTCAATGAAGGAGTGATACATTCAGGAAAATCCCAATAACTTGAGGTTCAAAGGATGTTAAAGCATATGATACATGAATTCTGAGTAATGATACATCAAGGTATTGAAAGAAAAATATTAAAAGAGATTCATCAAAACTCAACACTTAAAGGAAGTCAGAGCATGAAACACCATGAATTTTAAGTGATAAGCATTAAGATATTGAAGAAAACCTTTCAAATATAGGACCTAAAACTCATTTGACTATATTTTAACACTTAAAGGAAGTTAGAGCATGAAAAACCATGAATTATGAGTATTAAGCATTAAAAATATGGAAGGAAAACATTTCAAAGATAAGATATAAAATCATTGAAATACATGAAGAATATCAGGTGAAGAAAAACTATATTGCCTCTGTATATATCAGTAAATCCAAAGCTTTACAAAAGTAGTCTGTTGAGATAACATTTTCCAACCCCCCATACATCGAAGTATTCACTACTTATAGGCATCTAGCCTTTACATCCAATCTACTAAGTGGCTAGACCATTAAACTCTATTACTGACACAAAATCTGACCACTAACTATTTTTTTACAACTATAACTGACACCTTTCGAATTAGGAGTTAGAGTCCTACTATGACTCAAACACCTACTTATTACATTTAAACTAAAGATGATCTAAATATTCCTTGAAAGGAATCATGCCTTTCAACCATGCTGGCCATAAACAAGACATTAATACTCTAATTGTCTTCGTGGAGATGCTCTGCCAACTATTAAGGAGTTGTCAGTTTGATGATATGGCAATATAATGAACTGGTATCTTTGAACTGTTTTTTTAATAAAATATCCCCACTTAGAAAACCAATGATTTGATACTCTTTGTCATTTCCCTGATACTCTTTTTCATTATCATTGAGAACAAATTTAAAATACATGTTTACCTTTCTCCTTCTTCCAAAATTAACCACCAAATCAACCTTACTATCAAAACAGAGTTTTTAGCTACTTTCGTAGCACAAACAAAAAATGTGATATGTGGTAATATTATGCTATTATCAACCATTGGAGGATGTTAAGTAGTCAAAAGCAATTAAACAAAGCCTTCAAAACCCTTCATCCCTATCATTTTAAATTCCTTAAAACCAAAAAGGATTCTTTAGAATTCCACAGCAGAAAATGGGCTTTAAGCATGGCATACGCCGCAGAATTGCCTAACATTTCAGAGTTTTGAAAAAACTTAGGATCTGAACTTTTGATAGATCCATGAATGTACCTGCATGTAAGTCATGATAATATAATAAAAAAAGTTTTATAATCCATTGTTACCTCCTTATTTACCAGCAATTTCTTCATGAGCAGTTTTAATAATTTTGTCTACATTTCCTCTTTCCAAATCTTTCTTCTCTAATTATGTCTTCATCATCTCCATATTTTCTTTCAACTCTTTGACTTGTCCCTGAAGACTTCTCCTCTCTGCCTGTAACCATAAATTTCTGTTCCTTGTGCGTGTCATCATGATGCGTAAAGGCTGTGATTTCTTCAACAAATTCTTGGCCTTTCCAATAGACTTTTCAAAATGGGTAACCTAATCATTCAATTTCTTTTCCACCTCATCTATCATTTGTCTATCTTGCTTGTATCTTTCCAGCTCTCTCTTTGTTTCAGACAACTCTTCTCTAACTTCTCTTAACTGTTCTTCAAGAGTCTCTTTTTCAATTTTCTCTGTAGATTTTTCCTTTCCCTTTCTCTGTTTGACTGTTTCTTCTTTGTCTTTAGGCTGTCCCTTTGGAAAATCCGCTTCAGATTTCTTGAGAACCTTTCTTTTAGGTTGACCTTTATTTTCTTTATTAACCTTTGTCTCAATAGGAGATATGACTATGACTTCTTGTACTGTTGCCTTTTTTCCTTTATCTTCTTTCTGATGCTTATTTCCAACAGTAGTAGTTTCAGAAATCTATGATCTAGTGAAAGGCTTTATAGGTTTGAAAAGAAAACCTAAATCTTCTGAAGAAAAATCTATCTTCTTGGCTATAAGTCCCTTCCCTTTAGCCTTGGATCCTTTAACCTCATTTGATTTCACTACAAGGGTTTCAACAATGTCTATAGCCTCTAAGATGTCTTCATGCCTGCCTTTTCCTCCAGTGGTTTCCTTTGTGCCTATTTTAGACCTTTTTGCTGCAGGTTTGGTCTTATTGTCTATGAAATGCTTCTTATCTTGCTTGCTAGTTGCTGGATGTGATGCTGTCTCTTGAATGAAATTAGCTTCTTCTACCACGTTTTTAGGTGTAGATATTAAACCCTCTTGTTGATTTCCTTTTAATTTTACAGTGGCACTCAGCTCTTGCCTAGAAAAAGAAGTTTTGAGTTTAGAGGCTTTCCTTGGAGATAAAACATCCATTTCATACCCTTTCATAAACAAGAGGGATGCCTAGTCTCTATCTAGTTTACTTAATTCTTCCAATACTAGTAATTTCATCAATCCATGGTGAAATATGGAAGTTTCACTTCTTTCAGGTCTTCCTTGCACTTTGTCTGCCATCTTTCCAAGACTTCTAAAAAGGTAAAAAGGAATATCTATCAACTTTTTCCCTGTAAAATAAAAAAACAGTTTGAAGTGATACATGTAGATTGTTTGGAACCCCTACAGGCAAGTTTTGGGAACCCCTACAGTCATATTTATCCCTACATGTTCAGGCCTTAGATAATCATCACAAGTTTTCAAGTTAAACTTGGTAGCTTTAAACCATTCTTCTCCGGTCCTCGGAATCCCTATAGCTTTAGAAATGCTATCAGGTGGAATTAGCACATGAAGAAAACCGACCTTTGTATATGTACCTTTGAAATTGAGTACGACACCTTGTGAGACCTGTTTGTGATGACCTTGCAACCCTTGACAGAACTGAATGTAGCCTGCTCTTGTAAAAACCTCAATGAAATATGGATCCTCCACGATTAAACTTGGACTTGTAGGCTCATACCTGAATGGCAGACCTCCTTTATTAACTTTCTTTGTTGTAGCCATTTATTCTTGTTCTGCAGCGGTGGCCTTCTTTAGGAATTTACACCTGTTCAGGAAAAAACTTTGATGACAGTGAGTTGTTATGGTAGAAAAAGGCTAGCATGACATAGGATTTCTACGGGAGATGTTGATGATAGCAAGCTACTTTGGTAGCAACTTACAAGGTGGAAAAGAAAGTGTAAGAAATGAGGGATGAATTTGAAAAGAAAAATGAGATGAGATTTATTTAGAAAATGATGGTTGATGCTAAAACATGCCTAACTTTCAAATGATAACTCAACTCTAACAGCATGACCTCGAAACCCTCAAAGTTTAACCACTCATCATTATGCAGAAAACCATTATAGGATGACACAGATTTCGTAGTGCATTTAGTTTTACAAGTGTCAGTTTTACTACGTAATTACTAGGTGTTTCTGCAGCAAAAACTGTTAATTTTGTACCAAAATCGCTGTGGACTCAGAAAAATTCTGACAGGTGGCCAGATTTGAGATTTTAGGTTGATTTGAAGTCTTTACCCAAAATCTATTCCTTTGATATGACTTAAGATCATCCCTAACAACTTAAAGCAAACTTTCAGACCTATGTTAATCATAAAATTTATCATTTCACGATGTTATGCAACCTAATCAATCTAAATACAAACTTGACACATTTCAAGTTATGATTTTGAAATTTTAGGGTGTGATAACAATAGGTACACAATAATACATATGTTACATGTACAAATTTCCTAGGTAAAATCATTGAATATAAAACATGCACAACATACACACAACAATAATGTTGCAAATCCATATATCACACACCGACCCCACAAGCAACCTTCTAGTGTATTTCCACTATCCATGCTTATTCTAGCATGCCACAGACCACTCTACTTTCACTTCGCTGATGTACCCCTTAACTTTACCTGTCCATAACATAAACACAGGCATAGTACAAGCATATAATATCAATTCATGTCCACATGATACTTACCTTATATATTTGTCATGGTTACTCTTCCCACTTGATTCCTCATACGACCAAGAACCTCTTCATGCCATTCTCCTGCATAAGCAATTATGCCTCCACAAGAATGATCCTTGAAAATCCTGTCATATAGTGACATAGATACATAGATACATACACATATATAATCATTAGCATAAATCATTCATGATCCGTGGCGACCCTATCAGACATGACATACATACATACATACATACATACATACATACATACATACATACATACATACATGTATACATAGATAAACATCAACATAATCATGATCACAACACGTTACTAGATATCATAAGGTTTATGTTAAGATAACCCCCTTTATGCATGCATAGTACGCAAAACATTGAGAAAAATAGTTCCCAACATACCAAGGAATCTGATGCCTCAAATCCACTTACTTTACCTTTTCAGTTACCATCCTCATAAATGCTCTTCCAATGTCCATTTACCACAATGGAGCCACGCAGTCCAACCGACTGTCATATTCTTAGCTTCTGTTGCGCTTACTCATGCACTAAGCTTCATCTGTGTCTTGCATATCCTGTTGGGTACCACACAAATATCCCCTAGCTCCATTAACTTTCCACTTTCCCAACCAATTCCCAGACTCTCAAACAAAAGGAAAGAAAAAGAAACAAAAAGAATAAAACCATGAAAAACCAAAAGAAATACAACTTTGTGAGAAAGTGGCAAGGCCTTGCAACAGACATAAACAAAACTGCAAATCAAGCGCAAGAAAATCATAAAATATCGAAAGCACGAGACTAGAAACAAACACCATGACTCAATCCCCCATGGGTTCCCAATGCTTCCAAAGGAAATATTAGCCTGAGTATTCTTCAAGGCTCGATAATAGTTTCTTGCCATGCAATCCCCTGCATCATATTGGCATAGACATATAACTTCCAGTGCATAAATAAATATAAAAATATACCAGTTATCTTACCTCGTTGTGTCAAGCACGATGACCTATAACTAAACACACATGACATCCATATGTACCAAACATCAATACAACATATCTACCAATTCAAAATCAACTTTTACCAAGACCAACAATTATGTCATAATCAACAATCAACTCACATTCATCGGTCATAATACATAATGTTACAACTATCACCTACTTACACTCAAGTATATACAAAATATATCAAAACATATGTGTTAGCACAGCCATATTAAATCAAGATCATTCCTTCATGAAATCTTACGGACACATATACTCATATCATGCAATTAATGAAACATTCAGATAACTTGCAAACATACCATGTTAAATAAATCAACTAGATGACGTAATAGACACCAAATCACTCAAGCACCATATGGATGACATAATCAAACATTCAAGTACAAAGTAGATGACATAAGAAAACTCACAACTTAATGTATCTCAGGGGATGCTATATTTTCTGAAAAATCAATATGGATTAACACGATATAACTTCACAACATATCAACCCAATCATAAAAAGGCCATAATATCCATAACCATATCTAGCTAACATGTTCACACCATAAACTCATAAACAATTTTCATTCATGCATAACAATCACATATGCACAGTCAACCTAGATTAGTACAATACAATGTCACAAATATATTGACTCATACATGAACGTAATAACCCTAACCATATGCATAAGTCAATCCAAAGCAATAAGATACGTATAACATCAAGATCGTGATGAAATAACCGTAATAATCAAGTTACTAGCATATAACAACAATAAGCTATATATCATGCTCATCAACAACTTGTAACCTAATCATCAAGCTAACTATCATACAAAAACAACAAGTTAACCTATATCATACTCATCAATAACATATAACGTAACTAACATAAAACAACAATAGCAATGTATACCACCACATGTTGCTCTAATTCATGACTCTTTGACGCATGTACATATAACCGCACTAATCCACTAGCATCTATAATGTATGTAACCATAACACCAATATAATGAAAGGATTACTCATAACCATAATAAATATAACAATCCTTAACCTAGATACCTAGATGCCCAACATCCAAATATGTATGATGACATGATCATTCCTCGAGTTCCAATGCTTCAAATTCACTTTGATGGTATGCATATCTTGCTCTATCTTATCCAACACATTAGCATCATAACATATCAATATCATCATGATGACCTAATTGCATACAATGACCTTATGCACAACAACCTCAATCAAACCAATGAAAACTTGACCATATGCACCCACTTGAGATGTATAACCAATAATGAACGGCTAATGCATGCTCAACATATGACATTACACAAGAAATCATACATAGATAACACTGAATCATGACAAATATGTAACCCTAGCATGCAAAATATGTAACAATATGTAAGAAAGTGTGCACGAAAAATACACAAGCATGAGAAACACATAACCAATAATACACTCACAACAACATGTTGAAAACAACACCATCATCACTTCCATTGTGACACCATTGCCACCAAGGCCAACACAACACATATGAAACCAACATAAATGCATGATCAACACATCACCCATCAGTCTGAGAGTTGAACCATGCTTTGATACCACTCTGTAAGACCCTCTTCCCACATCTACCCAAGTAACTAGCCAACTGGGGTAAACAAGTGACGAGAGGCTACTAATATGAGATTCAACCTCCTATATGACCTTAAGCAAGTAGAACTGACATAAACATGACAAACACACCTTACACAACATCAACAACACCTAGAGGAGGTAAACCACCCTCCCAAACCCCTGAAACTTGAAGGGGGAATGCATTTCGACCCTCTTGAGACTTATACGTGGGCGTATAAGGGTAAGGGAGCAGCTATAAACCCTTAACTGTAGGCTAGCCTTGGAAAGCTAGCAGCCACATCCCCAAAAAGTCAACTTTGTGCCTGTAGCTCCAAGACTTATGCCACATTTTCAGCCCCTGAGCCCAGGTCATTGCCCATAAATTCTTGTAACTTTAGGAAAGGATAAATAACATAAAAAAATACACGGAAGCAATCACATCACGAGGAACTCCTCTGACCCCACCCAACCATGACATGAATTTCATCAAACATGCCACAAACATTGTATCTACATGTGTAAACAACATATTTAAACATAGGGGTCTCTTACAAATATGAGAATAGATAAGAAGTATTTCTCCCCTACATCATAAGCTAAAATACCGTATTTTTAACCATAGATACATTGTGAATTAATTTACAGGTAAAAACATATCTAGACCCATACATCATCACTGGTCAAATACATGCTTATAACTAGCATAATAACAACAAAAATGAAATGGATATAATAACAAATAAATCCATACATAAACCAATACATTTGCATACCGAATACGAGAGGAATGAGCTCTTTATTACTAAATGTAAAACCAACCAGAGATAGGACTTCCACATTCCACCTGACCATATATTGGCTAATTCAAATATATATTTAGCCAATCAACCATGTGCCATATTCCAAGCATGGATGAGGGACTCATAACCAATCGAAAAGGAACCAAACAAGCATGGATGCTACCAGAGTTCTTCGCCTACATTGTGAGGAATTTGAGTGCCTCGTAGTCTCTTAGGATTTATCGTAACCCATAGTCTGATCCAGTGGTCACTAGGCCCTACATTGAGACCATCGCTTCAGGCCTTTCTGTACATCCCATCCCGAGACTACTAGGCCCAACAGAGAGAAATTCACCTCTTGGATTTACCGTATATCCTGTCATTCACTGAAAATGATTCCTAGGCCCACCGAGGCATATAATATGGCTTTTCTACAACCCACAATCTAGCTCAGGGGATACTATGCCAGTGGCTTTACCATGATCTAAAATATAGTTTAGGGGCCACTAGGCCATGTGTTTGTCATTTTGGATATCCATCCCACTCAACTTTGAATCCATCTGATGATCCAGCTAAACTGAAGTATGAGAAACCCATCTCATCAAAGAAATATAGAAATGGAAAGACTAGGATGAAAAAACTGTCACACCTTGAAAATCTCATGCCAAGGCAACAAGAAACCACATGCAATACCATGGATGATAGATCTAGTAAGGAAAACACATATGCAAATTTATACCTACAAAGAATCTTGTTGTAGTTACTTGATCCTGCTCTTGCTTGCTTTCTCCAATGCCTAAGTGCTACAAGAAAATTCTAAGTCTCCAAGAGTGAGAGAGAGAGAGAGATAATAATGAGATAGCTCCAAAAATGTGAGAAAACCATTTTCCACTTATCCTCAGAAGCCTTTTTATTAATGAGGCCTCTACTTTATTCATTTTCCATTACTTTCCTTCATTCTCTTCCTCACATGCAACCTACAACCTTTCACCTTATGATCCAAAATCTTTTGCTTTAAGATGTGCTAAAGAATTACATGTAAAATTGCATCTTTACCATGAAACTTAAAAGGAATAAAAATAAGGAGAGAGAGGCACATAAAATCATGGAAGAAGACACATAATTGATATTGGAGTTCGTCCAGGAGGGACTACGTCTCCAGGCCCTGCTTAATCAGTGGGGAGGCCCTCTTTCAGTAAATGGAAATAAAAATGAAAGTACAAGCATTAAATGAAAAATTACACCCTTATACCTCCATATCTGAAAGTGCTCAAAAATTGGAGACATATGATGAAGAAATAGACAACAATGTTGGATTCGTGGTGCCAATAGGTGCAAAATCCATATAAAATTTTCCTGATTCTAACAAAGTGAAAATCTAACCCCTATGGAAATAGCTCAGATCATGGTTCCTCCCCCCTCATGCAAAGTGCTCATGGCTCCACCCTATCTCGTAATCCGTGCCGCTCCTGGCTTGCATGGGTGCACTTATGAAATGCATGTTTAAATATTGGAGAGTGGGAGGACTTTACCAAGTCCGCCGTTGGCGAATTGGTTTGAGATACGATGTTTGAGGGAGGGGGTCTGGTGGTCAAACCTTGGCCCCCTCTGTATTAAGTTGGAATTTGTTTTACATAACCGTGGAGATATTTTTTCTTAAAACCCGCCCTAATAAATTTAATACAAGTGGCATATTGGAGGGGTCGGGCCCGCATTGGGCAGCCCGCCCCGCTACTTCCCCCAACACCGTATAATCATGGAGTAATGGTGGTTTGGGTTGGGCGATGGAGTTAACAACCCCCGCCCACCCATATTAACATATGGTTTTCGTATATTGTGGTCAGGTGGTTGGGAGGAGGGGTCATGACCATTGCCCACCCCCATAATAATACTTATTTTTATATCCGTTGGGTAGGGTCGGGGTCATGGCCCGCCCTGCCCTTTTTTAATATATATATATATATATATATATATATATATATATTTATCCTTTAAAACAAACTTTTTTTTTTGAAAATTTTGGAAATTAACTGAAGGAGTCAATTTAAGCATCCCACAATTTTCCCTAAAATTCAGCCACAATCCGGTGGACAGGTTTTTGCAAAATGTTTCACCTCTTTAGGCTTCCACATCACCAAGTCAACCCTCAAAATTTTACTGCTCTTAACTCCTTCATACAGAATTAGAATTGAGTACCGTCTGTGCCATTGGATTCAGAAAGATGAGATCTTCAACTTGACACTAAGTTTGCCACATTTACGACACTTTGATTTTTGTGCCTTTTTACTTAAGCCACTTGTACTTGGACCTGTATGATCCACCTGGATCATTCCTCCCCACTAAAGAGATTTTGGACCCCCAAAAGCCTTATCAATCAACAGGAAAGTGAGGGAATTGCTCCCTCACCTTCTTCTTTTCAAGCCATTTAGCTTTACTTGGGTGCATCCCTTTGAAACCAACATGGAGATATTCCACATCTCCTCGTCATGAAGTCTTGGTTCTTCGATAGAGAATTATTTCCTCTGGCAATTCATCGAGATAATCTGGTGCAAATTCATCCAATGTAGGCACTGATCGTACCTCCTCGGTGTCCATAATCAATGGTGGTTCATAAAGTTTTAGATTTTCGGCATTCATGACCGGGTACATCTGCATGTATACATGCAAATAGAGTTGGAAATCATTATTCCCAATCTTCTCTAATATAGTAAATGGACCATATTGGATTGGTCACAATTTCTTGCCTTCCCCTTCATTCAATCCTTGCTGATATGGAACCATACCTTGTCACCAAATTGAAATTGATGGTTGACTTAGTGCTTATCATGTCGGGCCTTATATCGAGCTTGAATCTTTTCCAACTACTCTTGCATTGCTTGATGAATTGTATGTATCTTTTGGATGAACCGCTATGCCTTGTCCTTGTCATCACGTCCATTGGAATCTTCATCCCTTCCATAGATCATGTCAAAAGGGTCCTTTGGTAGGTAACCAAAACATGTCTCAAATGGTGAACGATGCATAGAGGAATGCACTGCTCGGTTGTAGGCGTAATGCACATATGGAAGATGCTCATCCCACAACTTGGGATGTTTGCTACAATAGCCCCGCAACAAGTTTACCACGGTACGGTTGATGACCTCTGTTTGTCCATCGGTTTGTGGATGAAATGGCTTACTTCTCTTCAACTTGGTGTCCATCGTTCGACACAAGCTGGTCCAAAACTCTCCAAGGAAGCAAGAGTCTCGATCTGACACAATCAATGTGGGCAACCCAAAGTGGACCCAAACAAACTAAAAGAAAAGATAAGCAGTCTGCTCAGTAGTGACCTACTTTTTACAAGGCATTAATATGCACATTTTACTAAAGTGGTCTACGACAACATAAAAATAGTCATGACCCTTTCTAGACATAGAAAAAACTTCTACAAAGTTCATCGACACACTTTCCCATGGACGACCCAGAATAGGTAGTGGTGTGTAGAGCTTGATTTTTCTATTAGAGGGCTTTGAAACAGAACACATCACACATCCCTTTACAAATTGGGTTATAATTTTTTTCATATGAGGCCAAAAGAAAAACCTTTTCAAATGACATAAGGTTTTCTCGACACCAAAGTGACTTGACACAAGAGAGGTATGCACCTCTCAAATTACATGTACCCTTTCTACTATGGGTATGCAAAATTATCAAAGGTGATACAACAGCTTCCCCTGCAAATGATAGTTTTCCACCTGTGATCCATGAGTTAGTTTTTCATATATTGCTTTAAAGTCATCATTAATAGCGTATTGTTCAACATAAATTTCAAAAGACAACGAAGCATTATGAAAAATAATAGAATCAACAATAGAAGGGTGAGCGTATATCTACTACTTTGTTACTAGTTCCCTTATTATGCTTTATTACCAAATGAAACTGATGTAGAAACCCCATCCACCTTGTAATATCCCAAATGGGAAAATCTCTGCAATGCCGAGAATATCTTGAGATATTCCTATTTTC
This sequence comes from Pinus albicaulis, assembly GCA_034641835.2. Classification (NCBI taxonomy): domain Eukaryota; kingdom Viridiplantae; phylum Streptophyta; class Pinopsida; order Pinales; family Pinaceae; genus Pinus; species Pinus albicaulis. The sequence continues at coordinate 1,088,727,964 of CM076575.1, forward strand.
CAACTCCGGGAGTATTAACAATAAACACTGAACTATTTCAGAGATTGATTGTTGGGGAATTTACTCGATATGTCACCTTTGCAAGGAAGGATGAGATAGAGAGGCTACCTGGCCCACTAGCAGACTCTGACAATAGAACTTGTCAAAGGCTAATAATTCCCTTCAAGGAATTTCTACAACAACTATCCATGAGGACGCTATATAAGGAAGCCCATGTGGAAATAAGGCCATCCAGTGCCGGGACACCTTATAATACATCTGATACAAACCCCCTGCAGAATATGAGCTCAAAGAAATAACCTTAAGCAGGTTATTCAGATCTCCCACCGACAAGTGTACTGAAATAGTGCCCAATGAGAAACCCTTCAGCAGTATTAAAACTTCAATATGTAACAAAAGTGAAATAATGCCTCATGTAATGTAAGAAGAGTAAAAATCTGATATATAATATGCAGCAGCAAATTTAATACAAATTCCTTGAGGAAAATTCCTCTCAAGGTGAGCTCAAATCAGCCTCAAAGGGAAATGTACATGCAATGAAGGAAACACACTGCTACATGATCCAACTACTCTATAACTACGCAGTCCATGAGGGAAAATGACTGCAAACTGATATACGTGAGAAGATATGACATTATATGCTCAAATAAATATGGGGGAGCAAGATCTCAACCCCAAGAAACATTATTACATCAATCCTCCAAGGGATTGGCTAAAATACATAAAATAATAAATTGCCAGAGTTGCAGTGTAGCTACTGCAGCTCAAATATAATACAACATTAGAGAAGGAAGTGGATGCTGCAATAAAAAATGGTACCTCCTCCAATGATCTCCAAGTGAAGGGTCTGATCCCCTTACTGAAGATTGCACTCCATAGTGCACAAAATGAACTCCTTCGACAAACCCTCTCTGAATATAACGCTATAAGAAGAAGGGACTGCGCTGGGCATGAGAGAAACACATATGGCCTGATGAAAAATCTGCAATAAAGCTCTGATATCGTCCTTTTCTGATCTCCTAGAGAAGTAATGAGCTTCCTCTCTACAAACCAGCTCCGGAAGTGGTGATGAAGGTCCCTCACTGCAACACCAACAACTCTAGCGTTCTCTTGCTGCAAGAATAACGCAGTAGCTGCAAATGATTGCCTTGGCCTCAAGCCATGATGTGAGGAATATGAAGAGAAATCTCTCCATGGCCTCCCATGGAAGAGAAAGGAATTCCTAAATAGGAATCCCTCTTGTGCTAAGCAGCACAAAGTTGAAGAGAGCTTCAACCTCCAAATTCTTTCTCTAAAGATGAAACCCCAACAATGGCTCTCCTTCATCTTTTATACAAGGAATGCTTCTTTGCCATGGACCCCACTCACATTAGGGTTTCTCCCATTTTTAATTTCCCTCCATCCAACTACGCAATCTTCTTGTACAAGCTTCCCCTCTTGGGTATGTTGTTGACTTTAGTCAACCATGGTCTAGCTCACTTGATTTTGGCCCCTTTTCACACTTGGGCTGCTAACTTAAGCCACTTAATTGAATTTTTACACCTTAGGAGTGATTATTAATTTTCTACATGCGCTCCCTCACCCATTTTATTACTTTTATTAAAATATAAGCAAGATTAATGTTCCAAATACCTATTTGAAAAATTTGGAACATTACAGTCCTCCCCTCCCAAAACTTGCTTGTCCTCAAGCAAGAGCAAGAATGAACTGCAAAAAGAACCTCCACTCAAGGCATGGATTCTGAAATATCCCCATGTAGATCCTCCACCCTCAAGAAATCAACCAAGAAAAATGAGTCACCCTCCAACTAGGCAACTCCTAAAACTACTCCTCCAACTTGTGCTCATGAGAAATAGGTGGGCTGAATTTCTGAACTTGGTAAGCTTCATAGCCTACCCCATGCTGTCCTCTTCTCCACTTATGATGAATGTGGAGTGAAATCTGAACTTGGGCTGCAATAGTGTTGCCTTCAAGAGGCAGAATGAAGTTTAGATCCCCCAAGGACCTCTCCTCCAACGTTGCAAAACAAGCTGGCCCATATCATCTCATATGTGATGAGTTGGATTTCACCAACATATGGAATCCAAACATTCATATGGTTCACCTCATGGAAAAACACATGGCTGAACATGGTGACCATATCATCTTCCATACTCCCCTTGGAGCATGTGCTGCAAAAAGAATGGAGGTCTTCTCTCTCAAAGGGCACATCCACCCAATGAGTCTCTCCCTCCTCATGATACATATGGGGCTGTTGTTGATATATGGCTGAAAATGAGAGACCCAAGCCACCGCTTCAATCATACAATCCATGAAATGCCTCTCCCAAAAATTTGAGCTCTCCAAATAACTCCTCCTACATGAAGGAAAGAGCTGAAACTTTGGCAATCATGGGATTCCCATTGTTTCTCCTTAAACATACATCATGAAAAATAGGGAGAATCATACTCCCAATGGGCATCTTCAATTCATTTTCCTCCTTCAAAATGATGGTTCCCTTGGACAGCGTTCTATTGGTGAAACATGGAGGCATAAACTTGTGAAAGTAAGGAGGTGAAATATGGCTCCATGGATGAAGCCAATGCAGGGTACCATTGGCCTACCTCAAAATAACTTGCAACAAGTGCCTTTGCAGCCACTTGTTTGCTGCCACATCCATTTTGCAAAATGATATCATGAAAACAAAATTTGGTGCCAAGGGTGCACACCAAAACTATGTGGCTTTTTCCCCCACAATCCACCCATAAGATGGCCATCATTCTTGCTGCAATAGATCATAAGTATAGCCAAACATAATGTGCAAGAAGGAAATATCCTCCTTGATATAACATGTTGGTCATAAGAATAAGAGAGCATAAGACATAGAACAATTGGTTACCTCCCTCATCATGCACTTTGGTCTTTGAGCTGAAAGTGGCTCAAGTGAAAGTTCCCCCTTACTGCAACATAGTAGAGAAGTGGTTGTGCCAATCCTCTCTTCATTTCTTGGGCTATGCATCTGTCCATATGCTGATATGCAACCATTAAGTTGCCCTCCCAAGTGGAATCGTCCATCCATGAAACATATGCATGGAAATGCATGAAAGAAGAACCCAAAATTACTGCATGTAGATTCCTCTTCTTGTGCTTGTGCAACCAAGCCAAGAAAGTCAAAATGTAGTAGGAGTGCTCTCCTCCATTAATCCTTCATGCTCATCACCTACATGCCTACAAAGTACATCACTTGTGAAGTGACTTGGAAGGCACTCCAACAAGTAACTCAAACTCTCAAGTGGCAGCGCTGTTGGCCTTTGGAGTAGGGCCACTATCATCTCAAGGCTCCCTTATTTGACATGAATCTTGCCAAAGAATCCTCCCACCATGTTGCTACAAATGTCGAGCTCCTCCCATGAAGAAGGTGCTACTTTGCATCCAATATCAAAGAGAAATCCTCTTGCACTATGCTAGTGCCTCCCTTTCTCCCGCAACATCCAAACAAAATCTGAGCAACAAGAATGTTTGTTGCTCCCCTATACTTCCACCATTCCTGATCTGCAATGGGAGAATAATGAGTGGTGAGAGAAATGCCATCCCATCATGATGCACCTATGCTCTCCTCTTTTCCATCAAGAGAAACAATTGTGAAATGATCCTAGGACCTTTGGGTTATGGATCCTCCACATTTCCGCTGGGCACACTCCATCCATAAGGCTCTTCTCTTTGGTGCAAGTATCCTGCCACTTGGTACCTCTTTCACAAGAGCTACCATTGTCCCAAAACAAATTTCTTCTTTTGCATTTCATGGGACATTGAAATGAAATCTCCTCCATGGTCCACGCCTCAAACCCCAACCTCATGTGTGGTGAATGACTCATCATGGGTGTCTGAGACTAAGGCATAGCGCAGTGAAAGTTCCCTCCTCAAGACAATCAACATGCAATAATGTAAAATCCTCCATGATAGATGCAAACTCATGCATACCTTGGAAGAATTTGGAAGAATCTTGTGTTGATGCAAGAGTCTCTTCCTCAAGTGTGGTGGCTGCCTCAATAGCTGAAGGTGGAGGTTGCTCCTCCATGAATGTAATAGTGCTAGCATGTGCCTCTGGTGGTGAGGGTTCCTCCCTCCTTTGGCCAAATCTTCTGATTAAGATCTGAGAAAAATCAGCAAGAGTAGAAACCCTTGCATGCTTCCCATGGATGAACCACGAAGTTCTTTCCTCTTTTTGCTGAACAAGTGTGAAAAAGATAGAGTCTCTTGGAAGACTCTAGGGTTGGATCCATATTCAGCAAGATTCTCACTTAGAATTTCGAATTCCAAGTGCTCTCCATGCTTCTTCTCTTCTGCTCTATGAGAATAGGAAGTGCATGGTCCTTCCTCTTCTCCTTTCTCTGTCTCCTCAACCTCCTTGGAGAGGTTGTTGGTGGATCTGAAAATTGATGAGATCAATCTCATCCACTGCATCATTCTAGCCTCTTATTCTTTGAAATTCAAACTTCATAGGCTGAGCCAAGTTTGAAGCTCTGATACCACTGTAATATCCCAAATGGGAAAATTTCTGCAATGCTGGGAATATCTTGAGATATTCCTATTTTCCAACTCCGGGAGTATTAACAATCAACACTGAACTATTTTAGAGATTGAATACTGGGGAATTTAATGGATATGTCACCTTCTTAAGGAAGGATGAGATATAGAGGCTACCTGGCCCACTAGCAGACTCTGACAATAGAACTTGTCAAAGGCTAATAATTCCCTTCAAGGAATTTCTGCAACAACTGTCCATGAGGACGCTGTATAAGGAAGCCCATGTGGAAATAAGGCCATCCAGTGCTGGGATGCCTTAGAATACATCTGATAAAAATCCCCTACAGAATATAAGCTCAAAGAACTAACCTTAAGCAGGTTATTCAGATCTCCCACCGACAAGTGTACTGAAATAGTGCCCAATGAGAAACCCTTCAGCAATATTAAAAATTCAATATGTAACAGAAGTGAAATAATGCCTCATGAAATTTAAGAAGAGTAAAAATATGATATATAATATGCAGCAGAAAATGTAATACAAATTCCTTAAGGAAAATGCCTCTCAAGGTGAGCTCAAATCAGTCTCAAAGGGAAATGTACATGCAATGAAGGAAACACACTGCTACATGATCTAGCAACTATATAACTGTGCAGTCCATGAGGGAAAATGACTAAAAACTGATATACATGAGAAAATATGACATTATATGCTCAAATAATGATGGGGGAGCAAGATATCAACCCCAGGAAACATTATTACATCAATCCTCCAAGGGATTGGCTAAAATACATAAAACAGTAAATTGGCGGAGTTGTAGTGTAGCTGTTGCAACTCAAATATAATACAACATCAGAGAAGGAAGAAGATGTTGAAATAAACAATGGTACCTCCTCCAATGATCTCGAAGTGAAGGGGCTGATCCCCTTACTGAAGATTTCACTCCATAGTGCACAAAATGAACTCCTTCGATAAACCCTCTCTGAATATAACGCTGTAAGAAGAAGGGACTGTGCTGGGCATGAGAGAAACACATATGGCCTGATGCCAAGTATAAAATAAAGCTTTGATATGGTCCTTTTCTGATCTCCTAGAGAATGAATCATCTTCCTCTCTACAAACCAGCTCCGGAAGTGGTGATGAAGGTCCCTCATTGCAACACCAGCAACCCCAGCGATCTCTTGCTGCAAGAATAATGCAGTAGCTGCAAATGAATGCCTTGGCTTCAAGCCATGATGTGAGGAATATGAAGAGCAATCTCACCATGGCCTCCCATGGAAGAGAAAGGAATTCCTAAACAGAAATCCCTCTTGTGCTAAGCAACATAAAGTTGAAGAGAGCTTCAACCTCCAAATTCTTTCTCTAAAGATGAAACCCCAACAATGGCTCTCCTTCATATTTTATACAAGGAATGCTTCCTTGCCATGGACCCCACTCGCATTAGGGTTTCTCCCATTTTTAATTTCCCTCCATCCAACTATGCAATCTTCTTGTGCAAGATTCCCCTCTTGGGTACGTTGTTGACTTTAGTCAACCATGGTCTAGCTCACTTTCTTTTGGCCCCTTTTCATAGTTGGGCTGCTAATTTAAGCCTATTAAGTGACTTTTTGCACCTTAGGAGTGATTATTAATTTGCTACATGGGCTCCCTCACCCATTTTATTACTTTTATTAAAATAAAAGCAATATTAATGTTCCAAATACCTATTTTCAAAATTTGGAACATTACACACCTAAAATGACAAGACTGTTGTAGCTTGGTTTATGACTGAAGGTATTTCAAGGGGTGGTGATCCGTATGGATAATGGTTTCCTTGCCGATCAGGTACTGTTTCCAATTTTTCACACTTTGGACCAAGGCATACAGTTCCTTTTCGTAAGTGGCGTAATTGATGACAGCTTGGGAGAAATTCTCTGAATGGTAACATATCGGCTTCTTTTGCTGCAACAATACAACTCCCATGGTGTACCCACTGGCATCAGTTTCGATCTCAAAATGCTGCTAGAGATCGGATAAAGCTAGGACTGATGTGGTGCTAATTTTCTCTTTTAGTGCTTCGAAGGAATTCTGATGCTTTCCTCTCCACTAAAAGGCTTGTTTCAGACACGTCAGTGTGTGTAAGGGTGATGCAATAACGGAGAAGTTTGCAATGAATCTCCTCATGTACTGTACTGCACGTAGAAAACTATAGACCTCTCTTACATTAGTAGGCTTAGGCCATTTTACAATCACCTCAACTTTGGACGGGTCTATTTTTAATTGACCATTACAGACAATATGACCTAGGTAAACGAAACAGTATTTCTGGAACTCGCATTTTGACAATTTTACATACAATTCTTCCATTTTTAATACTTCAAGCACTTTCTTTACATGGCATACATGTTCACCCCAAGTTCTACTAAAGACAAGAATATCATCTAAATACACAAGAAAAAATTCATCAATGAAAGGCCTAAAAAGATCATTCATGACCCTCATGAATGTGGCTGGAGCATTGCATAGTCCAAATGGAATCACCATCCATTCGAACTACCCCTGTTTGGTCTTAAAGGCTGTTTTCCACATGTCCTGCTCTATAATTATGACCTAGTGCTAACCACTACACAAATCCAATTTGGTGAAATAGATAGCATTCTTTAATTGATCTAACAAATAATTAATGTGAGGGAGAGGGTATCGATTTTTCACCGTGATTTTGTTTAGTGCCCGATAATCCACGCACATCCTCCATGTGCCATCTTTCTTGGGTACTAACACGATTGGTGAGCCGCATGGAGAAATACTTGGCCGGATGACTCCTTGGTTCAACAATTCCTGTACCTTCCTTTTGATCTCCTCCATTTCAATAGATGACATCTTGTACATACCAATGTTTGGCAATGGAGCATCATGTTGCAAATGGATCTCATTTTGGATTTCTCGTTTTGGAGGCAATCCTCTGGGTTCTTGAAAAAACTCATCATAGTTAGAAATAAATTCAAATAATTCTAGTTTATGAGTTGGATCACATCCTTGGAAAGCATCAGATGTTTCTGCATCTTTTGGTCTCACAACCATGAGAAAACACCCCTTGTTGTAATTCACTAATCTCTTCATATGTTCTGCACTTACAATACTGGCACTGATATTGGTTTGACGAGATCATACAATATACTCTACCCCATCTTTTGTGATTTTTTATTTATTTTCATGTCAGAAGAAAATTGCATTCCTGTCGTAAAGATAGGGGCTCCCTAACACAATACCACAGATATCCAATGGTATGACATCCTGTTCTACTTCATCAACAAGTTTAGAAGCAATTACAAATTTAACCTTACATTGCTAGGTTACATTTAGTTTTACTTTGTCATGTATCCATCCAAGTGGATAAGGTTTTAAATGAGGCTTAACTTCTAAGCCTAACTTTTAAACCAAGGATTCTGAGGTTAAATTTTCTTGAGAGCCTGAATCAAATGGAGTTTCTACTTTTGTATGATTTATGACAACTCTAATATGAAACGAATCAAATCTCTTTCGTTCATTAGGAAGAGGCTCATCTATTGAACTAGTGCTTCCATAAGATTTAGAATTAACATGAAGAGAAAGAGTACCTTTTGTGCCTACTACTGTGATCAATTCCTCATTTCCAGATTCGGATCCAAGGTCTTGCTGCGCGGTTGCTACTGTCTTTTGCTTACCCTTTCCACCATAACTCTTTGGCTTCTTCTCTAGGTACAACTTCCACCAATGATCTTCGTCATGACCTTCCTTTTTGTAGTGAGTGCAATAAGGATTTTCTCCTTCATCTTTCTTCATTGATGCCGTCTTCTTTTCTTTTCCCTTTCCTTTCCCTTTGGATTTTCCATTTGAAGGTTTGAAAGGTGGTTTCTTTGAATGATAATATTTATCATTTCTGCCCCTGTTTTCAAGATGAATGGAATTTACATTGGCCAAGTCAATAGTAGTAGGTTCAAGCATTAACAATGAATGTATAATGTAACTATGTAATGACCCAATATACTTAGTTACCAATTCAGGTGAATCTAATGAAATGCCCAAAATTAGTGCTTTTTTTCTAAATTCCTCGGTAAAGATTTTCACATTTTGTCCTTGTTGGAACGGGGCTCCCTAAGCTATGAATTTTGTATATTTTGGTATTAATTAATCTTTCGTAGGGGTTTTGGGGTGGGTCAAAGCCCCTAATTTTTTGTAATGGGTTAAAGGATAGACCTAGGGTCCGCAAACCATGGGATAGATAGGCCATGTTGATATAAATAGATGAATAGTTGGAGTCTAAAGATAGGCATGAATTAAGATTGATGCTACATGTGAATTGTTAGATCTGTTTTGAGTTTTTCAGGTAAGGACTCCTGTTGGCTATGTGCACGGAGAACCTCAGTCCTACTGTGTGTGGACCCTGCTAGCTGTGTGCGCAAGCTATGTTTTGGGTTGTAACTGGGTTTTTGGATGCTAATATATGCTGATATAGTTGAAGTATCTCTGTGTTATCTAGATCTAATGTGTTACTGTTGATGTGAATCTTTGGAATCTGTTTGATGCTGCGAATACCTCTGTGCTATCTGTTTAGACTGTGAATGTATCTGTGTTATGGTATAAAGTATATCTGTGATCTGTTATAGATGCGTTTATGATATTATGTGTTGGTAATTACTGATACGCACGTGGATGCGGAGGTACTAACTAGATCTATGCATGGTAATAGCTCTGTTATGATTAACTACGGATTATACTGTTAAAGAACTTGCGAATAGACCTGTTTTGTGTGAATCCGATAGGTTGTGAACACAGATTTGCCTTGATTACCTACTCTCTCTCTCAGGGTGTAGAAACATGGTTCCAGCACCCTCCCTTACTGCTTCGGGTGAGACTTTGGCCTGCGCAAATAGGTCATTGCCGAAAGGGCCAGTAGTATAGGGGTTTGTTGGAAAACCTTAACCTACAAACCTGGGTCAGGACCCCTCAAGCCAACAAATGATTCCATTTCTGGTACACAGATGGGTACCTTATTATTTGCATGAAAGATGATGTGAAAATTCCAGGCTGCCACCATCCCTACGTATGTAATTCAACTAGCGGGCCGATGCGAAAAGGGGGTTTGCTTCAACTGGGCCCAGTATCTGTGCAACGAAATTATGGAAAATGTACGTGAAGCTCAAGACTAGGGGCACACATTTTGTTACTCTTGGCAGCTGATTTTCATCGATTTGGTCACATGGTAAGCCCTGGAAGATTCGGTACACCCTGAGCTCACGCCCGATATGTGCGAAGGAGAACAATACGCAAATTTGTGGGACTCCAAGGATGCGTAGTGTATTGAGGACAACCAAGTCTTTTGGGCTCTCTTTTAGAGTGGGCTTGGAGCAGAAATCAACTCCCTGCCACGCTTGTCACCACCAGTATATGAAAAATACAAGAACATCGCGACGTTTCAGGGAACTATGCATAGTGTCAAAATCAGAGTCCACAAGGATCTAGCATGGGTGTCACTCCCATACATGGTTGCTGATGAAGACATTGACCACCTAATTGCGACTTGGCCTCTACACTAGAAGCTGGGCTTCAAATTAGGTATAAAGGACTCTACAGGGACAGGCACCATGAAGGTCACCCCACCTGTCATCACCAAAGAAGCAAGAGGATAGTGTAAATTTATTGGGAAGGAAGCGGACCCGAGATCACATAAGGGTTTGCAGTAGGGCAAGAGTACTGGGAAAGGCACATAACAGGCATTGCAGAAGGATTCGTAGCAGGATTTGGGTTCAGAAGGTCAGGAGATGGGAGCTGGTGACTCCAAAATCATTTTCTTTGAGATGTGTTAAAGAATTACATGTAAAATTGCATCTTAACCATGAAACTTAAAAGGCATAAACATAAGGAGAGAGAAGCACATAAAATCATGCAATAAGACACATAATTGATATTGGAGTTCATCTTGGAGGGACTATGTCTTTGGGCCCTACTCAATTAGTGGGGAGGCCCTATTTTATTAAGTGGCAATAAGAATGAAAGTACAAGCATTAAATGCAAAATTACACCCTTATACCTCCATAGCTGAAAATTCCCGAAAAGTGGAGACCTATAATGAATAAATGGACAATGTCATTGGATTCGTGGCACCGAGAGGTGTAGAACCCATATAAAATTTTCCGGATTCTGACAAAGTGAAAATCTGACCCCTCTGAAATGGCTCAAATCATGGTTCCATCCCTCTCCTGCAAAGCGTTCATGGTTCCACCCTGTCTCGTACTCCGTGCCACTCCTGGCCTGCCTAGGCACACTTATGAAACATAGGTTTAAATATTGGAGTGTGGGCTGAATTTACCAAGCCCGCCGTTGGAGAATTGGTTTGAGATCCAACCTTTGAGGGAGGGGGCGAGGTGGTCAAACCCTGCCCCCTCCGTATTAAGTCTAACTTTGTTTTACATAACCGTGGTTCTCTTTTTTTTAAAAACATGTCGTAATAAATTTAATACAATTGGAATGTATGGGGGGTAATAAAAAAGAAAGGGGCCCATGATTGAAACTCAGTTAGAAAAAGGACTTAAAAGATTAAACCTAATCATCCAAACTAGCACAAAAGGAAGACACAAAAGAGGTTACCCTAGTTGAGATGTATGGGATGAGAAGACCCCATAGAAGGTCCACAAATAATCTTAGGCCCAACTCTAAATTGTAGCAGAACCTAAATTTTAAAGATAAAGTCATTTTTATTGATGATATACCTATGAAGGATTTGCTAATCAATAAGGTGGAAGCATCAAGTTCCTCTAAGATGAAGAAGACCCATAAACATAATAAAAGAGAAAAACGGGGCCACATTGCCAAAAAAGGAAAAAGTACAAAATATATTGGAAGAAGAAACATGGACCTTTTGTTAAACGCAGTAGAAAAATTTAAATAAGTATCTCAAAGATAACGCTATTAAATGTTCTAGAAACATTGATTTTTTATTTATTTTTTATAACACTATCAGATGTTTTGGTAGAGATGACCGTTGATCTTTTTTTGACACCGCTGCCAAATGTTTCAACAATGGTTTCACTATTTTTATTTTGACAACACATATACCTAGATATTATGTTAACGCTTGAATCATACTCCTTGGAAACAAAGTTTTGAAGGTAATAAGGGTATGGATTTTGTCAAAACATTTTTGGAGGATATCTATTGCACAAAAAGCACTCTCTTGATAAGGAAAAAACAAAGATAAAAGGGAAATTTCCATTTTGAGTGGACCAGTCAACATCAAACTAGGATTTTGGGGTGAGAAACAGGGGATTCTCTATATTTTTCTGCAGTTTATCAATGACTTGTTTTGATCCACATATTTAGTAGACTTCATAGCTACAAGGCCAATTTTTGTTGCCATGAATTATCATAGCATAAAATTGTCCTTGTAAATGTATTTTTAGTTTTAGTTTTAATAAATTAAATATATATACGTATATATTTAGCATTTTGTAATTGAAACCATCTAAAAACTATGGATTTCAGTTTGTAAACTTATATAAATCTGTGAAAAACAAAGAACCAAGGGTTTTTTTTTCTTAAAAAAAAGTATATTGTGGTTGCTTTATTTTTTAGATTAATAACATTTTTAAGGCATAGATTCCTTTTGTGGTGTTTATCACTTTGTTTCCTTAGTTTTGTTTCTTTCTTGTGCGAGATTTCATGGATGTTAAGTCTTCATATTTGATCTAAAGTTATGTTTTGTGGAATTCATCTCTATTGAGATGCTCTACTATTATGAGATTCAAATATTTTCTCCTTTTTTTCTAAAGTTGCATAGAACTCATTATGATGCTCTGTTGTAATGGTTTGTTCTCTTTTCCTAACTGCCAGCTTAATAATCAACGGTCTAAGTAAGCATTATCATGTTTTCTCTAAATGATGACATACATTTAAGTCTTATCTCATATTTAGAGAAAACCTATATTTATCTCATCAACATGGATCATTGTGAATAAATATAAAAGAAAACAATGATGCCTCTATAACTCGAGATTGTTTCCAATGCAATTCATTAATCAATTTTCAATGCAATGAAATTCATTATTTAGCAAAAATGAGTAAATTTTTCATTAAGTCCGCACCCCGTTGTGGAAAATACTTCGGATATTTACATTGCTGATTTTCTCTTGGTCATTTTGAATTCCAAATTTCATCTATCAACCCCATCCAAAATTACAACAAAATACCCAAACCAACTAAGTACTCTTATTTTTCTAAAATTATACTCACAAAAAAAATGGAATATCATCCATGTACACTTAACTCCTACTATTACAATTAAGTCGGATTAGAATCCCCAACAAGACAATTAAGATCAAATCCCCAAGGATGATAACCTTGAGGGCTCGAAGGAAAACTGAGTTAGAAGTGCAAGTCCGTGATAGTGTTTCATAGAGCATCCACTTCATCCTTCAACTGACTAATTTACTTTTTCTCGCCTACATTAATTTTGTTTGGACTTTATCCATCTCGTGCGGCTCATACATTAGGACCTAAAATTAATATACCTCCGCATTCATCTCTTCATGGGCCCTACGACAATGGTCACAGATAGTGGAGACATAAGAGTCAGTCTCAGAACTAGAATCCATAGGTCATAGATGCCATGACACAAATCAAATACATGAAAAGTATTTGAAAATGGACGATATAGCACATCTACCCACGTCAAAGGAAAATACTTGACCAATCAAGGAAAGAAAAATAAGACCATATCACTTGTTCCAAAAACCGCACTTTGACCTTGCTCTAGATTATAATTCAAAATTTTAGGAACCACAAGGTTTTTTCGATGGAGCACCAAGGAAATTGAGCCAACAATGGAGAATTTTACCTTTGAATAAACAAAAACATTTTTCCTTCCATTCTCGACATAGTCAAGTTTGGAATTCCTCTTGAGATATGAAATCCACAAAAGCAGAAGTGCCTTTGGAAGCTCCATAGAAAATTCCCAGTACTCCCAAGTGTTCACCATTCAGTGAAACAAAGCCACCTTTCTCTCAAGTCTCAAAGATTCAACGACCCTTTCTCAGTGCTGCTTATTTGAAATTGAGGAATCTAAGCCTCCTATCCACCATTTTAACTCTATTCAGAAGAACATATCCATGTGTGACTGCAAACTCACCTCACCTGAGCTAGGTTCCCAAAGTTGGAAAATTAACTTCCCATTCTCTGAAGAGAAATTTTCCTTGCTGGCCATGGTATTTTTGTAACTCGCTTGTCTAATATTCCTAAAATCTCATGGGAATGGAATGCTAGAGAAGGTAATTAAAATGAGAGTCGTAGATGTTGAGTGAAGGATGAAGAGAGCCATGGTTAATGAAAATGAATGCCACACATTTGCATGTATTTAAGCCCTGTAGGTTTCCACAATTTCCGGGTATGGGAGGATTCCTTCCATCATGGCATATGTCACCATATTTTTTAGGACGCTAATTAATCCATAGTCTAACGATGCCAATGATTAAACATTTAGGAATGAAGGGGGAGTGAAGGTATGGGAATTGGGGGAGAAAATTTCCACTAGTTAACTTGGTTTTCACAAAGAATCACCTCACCTAAGTCAAGTTCCCAAAGATGGACAATTAACTTCCCATTCCCTAAATATAAATTTTCCTTTCTTGTCATTGTATTTGTGTCACTCTCATGTTTAATATTCCATAGGTCCCATGGGAATGACATGCTAGAGAGGGCAATTAAAATGATATTCATAGATGTTGAGTGAATTATGAAGAGATCCATGGTTAATGCCAATGAATGGAAAAAATTTTCATGTATTCAAGCCCTATAGGTTTTGACAATTACCCAGTAAGACATGAGTCCTTCTATCATTGAAAATGTCACCATATTTTAGAGGAGACTAATTAAGCCATAGTATAACAATGCCAATTCTTAAAGGTTGAGGAATGTGAGGGTAGTGAAGATATGGGAATTGGGGGAACACATTTCCATCGGTTAACTTAATTTCAACAAAATGGAGAAGCCATGGGATAAGGGAGGGGTAATAAATATACTTCATAGATGTTAGGTCCCTATAATAATAGTGTATCCCCTTATTGTTATTATTAGTGTAGCCCCCTTATTGTTATTGTTATGCCCATGTAGTCCCCATATTGTTATTATGTTTCCCCATATAAGCCCACTATTTTTATTGTTGTGCCCTTACATTGTTATTTTTATGTCAAATAGGATTATATTGTGACCACTTGGACTCCTATATATAGAAAGGAGGTTTTTTCATTTGTATCATCCAAGAATTGTTCATCTATGTGATTTAAATGAGTTTTCCCCCTCGAAGAGGCTGATTTATAATTCGCTGATCTATCATTTCTTCTATTTCGTGAGCTAGTTTCATAACATTTGGTATCAGACCTTGGGATTCTAGGGTTTCGCTTCTTCAAACAATCTCCAAAATTTCATCTCAAACAGGTGTCTGAAGGAAAATCTTCATAACTTTCGTTTCAAGCATAGAATTTGAATTCTCTAAAAAGTGGCTAAAATTGCATGGAATTTAGTTTATTTTGTATTGATTTCAGAGTTGAAGGTCAAAACAGTGATACGTCACACCATACAAGCTCACGCTACTGAATGAGTCCATAATTAGGTAATTGTGGGAGATGAGGCATAAATTTATCTTGAAGAATCCAAATTAGGTCAGATCCGTGGAATTGGAAAGGAGGTTCAGAGGGATACTACAGGACCGAAGTTCAAATCTTTTGGATCCAAAATCACAGAAATACATGAGTTTCAATATCAAGCTCCTCAAAAGAAAGAAAAAGGTTTGTAATCCCCTTTTTTTTTAAATTGCATAACTTTTTTTTGAAAAATAAGTTTGAAGTGATTCCAAGGGAAAATTTAAGCATTTATATCAATATTGGGTTCTAAAAGGCCTCCCAAAAATAATTCCACATCCATTAATCCCTCAGAAAACTCTACTATGACACATGAAGAGGAAGAAGTGCACTATGATATATCAAAATTACGGTACCAAGTGCAACAAATTTCTCTCTCACAAAGACCAACCAAAGAAGAACTAAAGGGAGACATGAATGGTTTAAAATCAAACATGTATGGTTTGAAGAATGGCATGGAAGGTATAGAAGAAGAACTGAAAGGCAACATGGAATATTTGAAGAAATACATAGAAGGTTTGAAAGAAGGTTTGACAAAGTTGCTACAAGAAAATATTCCTAATGGACAAAATGTTGTAGAGGAAACTCACGATGAGAAAAAAATAAATGTTAATCATGATTTCACAGGCTCTAATATTGGATTGAAGACCCACCATATTAAAAATATCGATATGAGGAAGTTTGATGGCAAGGATCCCGTAACATGGATACTACAAATGGAGCAATATTTTGATCTCCATAATGTGAAAAACACAGAAAAGGTACACATTGCAACTTTATATTTAGAATCCGATACATTTGTATGTTATCAATGGATTTTTTCTCGTAAAAAATTTGTCACTTGGTCAATTTTTGCGGAGGAAATGATAGCACATTATGAGGATACAATGAGAAACACCTTCTTTATCCAATTGATAAATCTCAAACAAAAGGGTTTAATGGTGGAGCACATTGAGGACTTCCAAAAATTGAATATAAGGGTAACTGATATTTCAGAGGAAAATATGATTGATGTCTTCATAGTGGCTTTAAAGGATAACATCCAACATGAGGTTCTCCTTTGGGAGCATGATTCATTGAAGAAGGAATTCAAGTTGGCAAGAAAAATTGAAATAAAAATTATGGCGATAAGGAAGCATACGACTCACAACTGTAAAGATGGAAGTGTTTCTACTCCTAGAATTTCAAAACCTACAAGGTTGACACCACAACAATTGGAAGAAAAATATCAAAAGGGATTTTCTATAGTTTTGATATAAAATACACTAAAGGTCATGTGTCGAGAAGAAATTATTTTATAGAGATTATGAAGAGGAGGAAGAAAATGAACAAGAAACTTCAAAAGAAGAGGATATAGACCAGGAACTAACCCTAGAGAAATAAGAAATGAATTTGACCATATCTTGTAATGCATTGGCAGGAATTACCACTACTCAAAATCTCAATATAGAAGGACATATACAAAAGAAAAATGTAATAGTGTTGATTTATCCGGGTAGTACCCACAATTGTATTCATTGTAAGGTAGCCAAGGAATTTAATTTCTTCCTATACCCTGCACTAGAGTGTCAAGTGATGGTTTCAAATGTAGGAACTATAAATTTATTTGGAAAGTGCCATAATATCAAGCTAAATATGGGGGAATATGTATTGAATAGTAAAATTCTCTCTGTTCCAAAGGGTTGTGCTGATGTTGTACTAAGAGTACAATGGTTACAATACTTGGGGATGATAAATTTTAATTTTCAAGAACGTTTCTTGAAATTTTTTTTGGGAAGGAAAGGAAGTTGAATCATGGGGTATCGCAGGGAAGTCGGGAAAGATAATCAAATTTAATTTCATGACAAGGCTTTTGAAGAAATAAAAATGAGGCGTAATTGCACAATTATGCTCACTAGAGGTTCAAACATCAAAATCATCTATTTCTCCAGATCTCCAAAAAATATTGGACAATCATTCCAAGGTGTTTGAAACTCCCAAAGGACTCCCACCTATTTGTGATCATGATCATTCTATTCATTTGATTCTAGGAAGTGTTACTCCAAGCATCAAGCCTTATAGATATCCTTATTCCCAAAGTGAGATTGAACGTTTGGCTGCAGAAATCCTAGAGGATGGTATTATTAAACCTAGTCAAAGTTCTTTCTCTACTTCGGTATTATTGGTGCATAAGAAGGATGGATCATGGCGTATGTGTCTGGATTATATGGAGCTCAACAAGCTCACTATTAGAGATAAATTTCTCATCCCTGTCATTGATGAATTATTGAATGAATTACATGGAGAAATTTACTTCACCGAGCTGCATCTTTGTTCTGGATATCATCAAATTAGAATGAAGATTGAAGACATTCCGAAAACAACATTCATAACTCATGAGGGTCATTATGAATTTTTGGTCATGCCTTTGGGGCTTACTAATGCACCTTCCAAATTTCAAGGTTTGATGAATTTGATTTTCAAACCCTTCTTTATAAAATTTGTGTTATTATTTTTTGATGATATACTAATCTACAATAAGTCATGGAAGCATCATGTTCAACATGTTGACATGGTGATCAAACTATTAGAGGAGAAACAATTATATGAAAAAACCTCCAAATGTTTCTTTGTAGTACAGGAGGTGGAATATTTGGGTCATATTTTATCTAATGAGGGTGTGAAGGTAGACCCTAAAAAAATTAAATCCATTAGGGAATGGAAAATCCCTACAACCATAAAGCATTTTTGAGCATTTCTGGGCTTAACATGGTATTATCGCAAGTTTGCTAAGAATTATAGGAGAATATCGACACCTCTAACATCATTACAGAAGAAAGATGGGTTTTCTTGGAATCTTGAAGCAACTAAAGCTTTTGAACATCTTAAAGAGGCAATGTGCCAAGCACCAGTGTTAACTACGCCAGAATTCACAAAAACCTTTATTGTATAATGTGATGCCTCAAGAAATGGAATTGGTGCAGTTTTAATACAAGAAGGAAGACCCATTGCTTTTGAAAGTCTTCCAATCAAAGGAAAGTATTTATAGAAACCTATTTATGAGAAGGAAATATTGGCAATACTACATGCACTAAAGCAATGGCAAACTTACCTAATGGGAATACACTTCCAGGTAAAAAAATATCACGATAGTCTTAAATAATTTTTTGAACAAATATTATCTTCAGAAGAGCAGAAAAAATGGGTCTCAAATATGTTGGGTTATGACTTTGAAATCATCTACAAAAAGGGAAGCAAATTTTTTTTGCAGATGCAATCTCAATAAAGGATGAGGATGTGAAAGCATTGGTTTGTGCCATTTCTATTATCCAACCTGAGTGGATAATTGAAGAAAGGGATGAATGGAAGAATGATGAACATGTGTGGAAACTCATTCAAATGTTGCAGCAAGATCCCAATACATCTGAAAATTTTATGGTACAAATATCACTTATATATAAGAATTCCCAACTCGAATAAAAGATTCTTTTGGAATTGCACACTTCTCTCTTAGGAGAGCACTCAGGATTTTAAAAAACTTACCACAGGGTCAAGAAAGATTTTTTTTGGGATGAACTTAAATCTGATATTCAAAATTTTATGGCGGAATGTTTGGTTTTCCGACAAAATAAAGTTGAGACAATTAAGACCTCAAGTATGTTACAACCTTTATCCATTCCAAGTCAATGTTGGGAGGAGGTTTCAATGGATTTTATGATAAGTTTACCCAAGTCCGAAGGAAAGACTGTCATCATGGTGGTAGTTGATAGGCTTACTATATATGCACACGTTTGTGCATTATATCATCCATTTAAAGCCAGTACAATTTCTACTTCATTTATGGAAACAATTCAAAATCTACATGGAAACCCAAAGATTATTGTAAGCAATAGAGATCCCATTTTTACAAGAAATTTTTGGACGAAATTATTTTCTTGTTTAGGTACTCAATTAGCTCATAGATCATCAGATCATCCTTAATTTTATGGGAAAAATGAGATAGTGAACAAATGTTTGGAAGGATATCTTCATTTCTTTATATCTGATAAACAGACACAATGGGTCAAGTGGTTACCTCTAGCGGAATGGTGGTATAACACTTCCTTCCATACTGAAGAAAAAATGACCCCATTTATGACACTTTATGGATACATCTACCATCCATCAGATCAAATTTAAGAGAAAATGATAAGGTTCAAGCAGTGGAATATCACATCAATCATAAACAAAAAGTTCTCCAGCTCTTAAAGGATAACCACACTCTGGCACAGAATCAGATGAAACGAATGATAGATCAACATCGCATCAAAAGAGATTTTGACGCAGGTGACTATGTATTTTTACAACCACAACCATACAAATAAATGTCCCTCAAGTAAGCTAAGAAGGATAATGAATTATTACCAAAGTATTATGGTCCTTACAAGGTGTTGCAAAATATTGGTACTATGGCATACAAATTGGAGATTCCTGCATCTTCCCGAGTGCACCCATATTTCCATTTTTCATGCTTAAAGAAGGTTATATGTGACAATATCCCAGTTCAAACAATATTTCTATAACTTAATGAGGAAGGAAAAATCATATTGGAACCTGAAACAGTCACGAAAACAAGAACTCGACAACTATGAAATCAATCAATTTCAAATTATCTAATCAAGTGGAAGGAATTACCCACTAAAGATTCGATATGGGAGGATGAGAATTTTATACATAAGCATATAAAACTACTAAAGCATTGGGGACAACACTTTTTTGAAGGAAAGGGGCATGCTAGGTCCATATAATACTAGTGTATCCCCTTATTTTTATTGTTAGTGTAGCCCCCTTATTGTTATTTTTGTGCCCATGTAGTCCCCATATTTTTATCATTGTGCCCCATAGAACCACACTATTGTTATTGTTGTGACCTTACATTATTATTGTTATGTCGGCTCGGATTATATTGTGACCCCTTGGACTCCTATATATAGAAAGGAGGTTTTTTAATTTGTATCATCCAAGAATTGTTCATTTATGTAACGTAAAGGGGGTTTCCCCCTTGAAGAGGCTAATTTCTAAGTCATTGATCTATATTTTATTATATTTTGTGAGTCAGTTTCATAATAGTAGATATCGATTAAGGGATGATATTTTGGTCAATTATTCCATTTATTTCTACTTGTCCTTCCTCTAAGAGGTAGGCTCTGTTGGCCAAGAGGTCAACACCACTATTGAGACTCTGGAGGATGTCGTAGGGTGAGTAGTTAGAGAAAGACCCAATATTACTAATGATGTGATCAAATAACAAACTTGGAATATTATCAATTGGGGGAGTCTTTGTTCTAAGATTGCGAATAATTAGGAAGGATTCACCTAGGATAATTATATATTTGATTCCCCTTTTGGATGCTAAGGTTAGCCCTAAGAAAAGATCGCACATATCTTCCTGATTGTTGGATTTTTTGCCAAGCTCCCAAGAGAATGTTTCTATAACTATTCCCTCAAGATTCAAAAGAATCCCCCCCCCTCATGCTAGCATTGGTTTAATTAAATTGTTAATTGTTAATCACATTAGGAAAATTGGTGGAACTTGGGAGCATCTCTTATTTTGGGGTTGCTTTTTTGAGTCATTTTTTTCCAAACCTAAAACGAGAAAAAGAAAGAAACAAGGAAAGGTTTACAACCTTGTCCAAACTGTTGAAATTCCAAAATAATCAACCTCCTCTCCCCTTAACAGAAATATAAATAAATATTCTGTGGAAAAATTCATTGAAAACCATGTTTTGATTCCTGTGGTCGAAAGGGTATATGTAAGAAAGGTTAAGAGGGTTCTTGAGGAAAATCCTTCAACCTCCCATTAAGAAAATTTTCTATAGTTTTCTAGAAGTGAACCTTATTGATATGTTCTGTAGTGTTAAACATGAAGAGGGTTTACAAGTAAAGCTCAATGAAACAAGGTATTTAGAGGGTCAAACCAAATTATTCAAACCTCTACAGATAAAGAAGGAAAAAAAGGTTACTTTAGCTAAGATGTATGGGATGAGAAAACCCTATACAAGGCTACAAATAAGCTTACGCTCAACTCCAAATTGTACCAAAACCAAACCTTGAAGGATCAAGTCATTGATATTGATGATACACCTTTCAGGGACTCAACAATCAAAAAATAGGAAGCTTCAAGGTCCTTTAAAAAAAAATAAGATCCAGAAATAGAGTAAAGGAGAAAAACAAGGTCTTAAGGCCAAGAAAAGAAAAAATACAAACAAATTAAATCAAGCAATGTGGATAATTTGTTAGAAGCAACAAAAGCATTAAAATAAGAATTTAAAAGGTAGTGCTGCTAGATGTTTTGACATTGTTGATATTTTATTTTTCTTTTTACAGCGTTGCCAGATAGTTTGGCAACACTTTCACTGTTTTTATTTTGACAATGTATGCCTAGATGTTTTGTTAGTGCCCAAATAGTACTCTTTGGAAACACAGTTTTGACAATGATAAGGATATAGATTTTGTCAAATATTTATAGAGACTATATTTATATAGTAAGAATTATCTTGGAAAGAAGGGGTAAAGATAGGGAAAAGATCTAAAGGAAATTTCTATTTCGAGCATATCAATCAATATCAAATCAGGATATTGGGGCTATAAGCAGGGGGTTTTCCAAATTTTGTTCCAGATTGTTAATAGCTAGTTTCGGATCCACATCTTCAATAGATTTCATAGCTACATGACTACTTTTTTTCCACCATGGATTTTGTTTCAAAGTGTCAACACATCACTTTTTCATTACAAATGTATTTTTCAGGTTAATTTAAAGTCATCAAGATATGTATATATTTTTATTATTTTCTAATTAAAACTTTCCAAATATTATGGATCTCAAATCTTATATAATATTTGTATAAATTAGATGAAAAAGTAGAGAAAAGGGTTGGTTTCTAAAGGAAAATACTTGTGGTGTATCTGACTCCATTTTGAGATTAATAGAGATTTCAAGGAAGGATTATTTAAACTATTATATCAGAGATTCTTTTAGTGATGCTTATCAGTCAGTTTTCCTAGTGATGTGTTTCCTATGCAATTACATAAGTGTTTTTAGTCTTCATATTTGAAAAAAAAGTCATATAAGTTTGCAAAATTAATTTGGTGCTTTTCTTTACAAGTTTCAAGTACTGTCACTATTTATTCTAATATCAAACATAATTCAATATGATGCTATGTATTGATGTTTGTTTCCTTTTTCACCTATCAACATGATAATCACAGATCTAAATAAGCGTTATTCATCCTACCCCTGAGCTCTGACTGTTCTCCCACCAGATCTTGAAATCTTCATTGGAATGACATCTTAGTTGTAACTTATTTGAAATTTTATTATCCTGTGTACTTTGATATGATGTAATATGATTGTCGTTTCATTTCATATGTACCA
Source organism: Pinus albicaulis (assembly GCA_034641835.2). NCBI lineage: Eukaryota > Viridiplantae > Streptophyta > Pinopsida > Pinales > Pinaceae > Pinus > Pinus albicaulis. The sequence continues at coordinate 1,088,750,510 of CM076575.1, forward strand.
AATATACACTCAACAATTTTGTTAAATACCTTAAACTATATACCAGACAAAAATACTTAGCATACTGACAATGATAGCAAATTTGTGTAGTATGAATTAAGAATTCATTATTTGAAGGAAATATTTTGAATAGAATCCCAAACCATCTCTACCATGCTGGAGACTTCCCTTAAAACTGTTGTATTATCTCTAGAAGTACAAGAAAGGAAGTAACACTTTATTCTTCTCTAAGACGAGCCACTAGACTGAGTATCGCTTTCCACACTTAACAAACCAACAAGAAAATGGTATCATTTACTTTTAACAATAAATTCATGTTTGTGGCTAAATTAATATATTTCATGACATAGGTTAGCTTTAGTACTAATTGACATGCATGCCAAAAAAATATTATTGCACTACACTTTTTTAAAAGCCAAATAATGACGCCTTTCAATGTACATTATTAATGCTCATTGTTTGGTTTTTATTCTTTCAATTTGTGCACAAAAGTTGTGGAATTTTAAGTTAAACAAAAAATTTATGCACGTTTTCATTTACAAACTGCACTCATATGTAATTTTTTACTGCACAACTAACCACATGGGGATAAATTACGGGGAATATGAAGCATGTCGATGATTCTTGAGTTATAAAATTTTTAAGGCTGCCTTTATCCATAGGACTAGTAAAAATGATAAACAACGTGGGAATGCACACAATTTTAGTTGAAATTGTCTCTCTGTTTACTCTGTCGTAGTAGCAGGAGCTAGAGCAGAAGACATTGATCTTCAAATACATGATGGCTGGGGTACTAGTGCCTTAAAACATATTGATTCCCCTCTAGAGGAACTGTTAAAGATTAAATTTAGTTAAATAATTAGTTTGTAGAATCAATTAGGAGTTAGTTAAACATATTTTATAACTGTCGATCTAGTGTATATATTCATCTCCAAAATGAAACAAATTCAGTGTGGTTGATCTCAAAAATTCGATGTGTGTTTCTCATATATTTTCTATTTATAGTCTCTTTGCTTCTTAAATTTGTGATGATATCAGAGCCTTGGAAAGGTGCCCTTTTCTTCCTGAGTCTTGGAGCCTTATCGTCGCCTGTCACTAGTTGAAAAGGAAGAGGACATAAAGAGGAAAGTGTTGCGCCTTCGAACCTGCCGCTGCCAGAGAGAAGCTGTGATTTGTGAAGAGGATGGAAAATCCACTAGGGAGAAGGAATTTCACCCTTTGTTTCTCATTCACTGGCCCTTCGCATTCACCACAACCGAATTCGAAAGTTCTGCCGCCAAAACGTCTGCCACTACTGTGGTTAAGCCTTGTCGTCGATTTCAAGTCTTTCGTTCTGAGATCAGGTTTGTGCAGAACTACTTAAAGGAAGTTTTATTGTGGATGGGTTAAACTTTGGCTACCATGCGAAGAATTTCTGGTGTTTTCTGGACTTTTTTTTTCCAGAAATACATTAAAAAAATATATATCTAATGATATTTCAGCGGTATCAATTTAAAATTAAAAAATTAAATCTCAGTTGAGGATATCATCCCTCATATATTTGATGAGTGTGAGTTTCCATAAAAGGATATTTTTAAATATATTCTTCGCTGCCTTGTTTTGCTGGAAAAATATTCGGCCTATCTAAGAGTTTTATTGTTAGGGAGTCGCTACCTTGATTTGTCGGAAAAAGATTCAGCCTATCTAAGATTTTTTTGGTTAGTGTGTTTTTCTGCATTCTGAAAAGAAAGTTTTTTATTTTATTTTATTTTATTTTTATTTTTATGATAATCATGCCAGAAAGATATCAAGTTAAGATATAATATTTACAGAAAAATATCTCATGGTTATTGCATTATTTGTTTCTTTAGCAGTGTAGAGGCTCTTGTTTTCTACTTCTGGTAGAGGGTGAAAGAGAGTACAAGTTTTTTAAAAGGTGTCAGATTTTTTATTGTTTTAAACATGGCTTCAACAAGTCAGTTCTAATCCCTACGCCATTATTTAGTGGAAAAATATGATTTTTGGAGTCTTAAAATGCAAGCATGCTTACAAGGTTTAAGTTGTTGGGAAACTGTAGAATTGAGGTTTCCAAAACCTGATGCAAATGTAATTGCTACAATGATTGTTGCTCAAAGAAAAAAATTGATGAAATTAAATAGAAAGAAGGTATAGCTAAGTCCTGCATTTTAAATTCTTTAGATGACTCTATTTTTCCTAAAATTTCTGCTACTACGAAATCAATGTGGGATATACTTAAGGTTTCTTATCAAGGTAATGACAAAGTAAAGATGGTAAAATTACAAACTCTTAGAACACAATTTGGAACACTTAAAATGACTGAATCAAAAACAATTGATCAGTTCATGACTAAATTTATCGGTGTTGTTAATCAACTTCGAATGAATGGTGAAGAACTAGAAGATCAATGAATTGTTGAGAAGGTTCTTAGATGTTTTCCCAAAACATTTGAGATGATAGTTATTGTTTTGAGTCGAGAGAATTAACAAAATTTTCTGTGGAAGAATTAACTAGTTCTTTATTGGCTCATGAAGCAAGAATTAATTTAGATGTCAGTACTTTATATCATGCTTTCAAATCTAAAGCTTCTATAGATAGAGGTAGAGGCAGAGGTTTTCGTGGTATGAGAGGAAAAGGAAGAGGACAATCTCAGTTAGACGATAGATCACAAGTAACCCAAACACATTCAGAGAAATATCAAACTGATCATGGTTGTAGGTGGATAGATAAATAAAAAAATCAATGTCACTATTGTAAAAAATATGGCCATTATAAGTCTAGATGTTGAAAATTACAGTTTTTTTAAGTAAAAACAAAGCCAATTTCACAAACATTGAATGTGAAACATCAGATGCTTTATTTATGGCACGCCAAGTGACTGTGCAAGTATATAATAAGGATGTTTTGTTGGTAGACAATGGATGTAGTAATCATATTAATGGTCATAGTGATTTTTTTTCATATATTGATACTTCTTTCATTTCCTGTATTGGTTTATTGGTTTGGGTGATGATCATCAGGTCAAAGCTTTAGGAAATGGTGTTGTGCCTATCTTAAGAATAAAAAATGTTGTGAAGAATATATATGATGTTTACTATGTACCAAATTTCAAGCATATTTTTTCGAGTGTTGGTGAGTTAGATGCACATGGTTATGATGTTAGATTTCACAACTCTACTTGCACGATTTCTGATCAACATAAATCTCTTGTTGCAAATATTCCTATGACAAAGAACAGGTTGTATCAATTACAAATGAAAAGTGAGAAGTTGTATGCATATAATGTTTCAACACCAAATGACATTGACTTGTGGCAATTGTAATATGGTAATTTACCTATCAAAAGTATGAGTCTATTGCAAACATAATCTATGGTGAAAGGTTTGACTTATTTTTCTAACCATATCTCTTCCTGTACAAGTTGTATAATGGGTAAACATAAGTGAGATAGTTTTTCATCAGCCTCTTATAGAGCCAAAGAACAACTAGAGTTAGTGCATACAGATTTGTGCGGTCCTATGCAAGAAAAATCAATAAGTGGAAGACTCTATTTTCTTACATTTGTTGATGAATTTAGCAGGAAATTTTGGGTGTATTTCATCAAATACAAATCCAAAACATTTTCCAAGTTCAAGGAGTTCAAATTTGAGGCTAAAAAAAAAGAGTGGAAAGTTTATTAAAGTTCTCAGGTCTGATAAAGGAGGTGAGTATGAATCTAATGAATTCATTTATTTTTGTAAACAACATGGTATTAAAAAACATATGACAACCAATTATACTCCACAACATAATAGAGTCACGGAAAGAAAGAATCAGACAATTATGAATATGGCTCGAAGTTTTCTCAAAACATGAGATTTATCTAAAGATTTATGGGCTAAAGCAGTTGCATGTTCTATATATATTTTGAATAGATTTCCAATGATTAGAGGCTCAATATTTAGATAAAAAATGAAATTGCTCATAAATGCTCCAAACCAGAACGACCATGTAGAGCTCTCACCAGGATTCTGGCACAATTTGTTTCGTCAAAATCTGACTCCTCGTGAAGAAGTTATGACCTACTGTCCATTTTCTCAATAGGTAAAAAATTGAGCAGAATAGTTATAGACTGATGACATGGAATTCCAGTCATCACTTCAGGTATATCCAAGGAATATTATCCAATTTTAGTCCAATGACACTGTGACAAGTGTCGCAATCAGATTCTCCAGTGAACTTTGGAAGTGAATTTTTTTTACATCTATTTCTAAGGTTGAATGAGAATTTTTTTTAGGTTAGAGTAGTCCAGCTAGGGATGGACACGTGATGCAACCAGGGGCCGCCACGTGCCCCCCTTGGTATGGACCCATCCAACCTTGGGGTAATTTCGAATTCATTTATATTACCATGGTTTTGGATTTGGGTTAACCTAAGGTTCAACTATCGGATTGTTGAATAGACATATTTTATTGGGTTGAAATATTTTGATTTCACTAAGGTCTAAACCTAGAATATCTATGGTAGACAGAAAAAAACTACATATGGCGGGGAGACATCTATTATGGTGGCCAGGCTTTATTATGGCAGAGGTATTAACATAGCGGAGGATAGGCTTATACATATGGCAGAGGTTGTACTATGGTGGACAGGTATGATATGTGGTGAGCGGAGCAAACCAAGGTTATGGAGATGATTCAAGTTCAAAATACAGGTTAATGCATTGCAATATGTAAATAAATATTGGTGCAAGGGTCGGGGTCGAACCCATGACCACCCCTGTGCTAATCCTCTGCCTTACCTCTCTTCGATACGATGGGTCTTAACCCATATAGTTCACCACCACTATTTGAATTGTATCAGTGCCGATGATGCGGGTCCGGAGGGGGCGAGGTCCGTGGGCCAACCCCCTCCCATGTGGCTTCATCAAATGACCACAGTGCCAGGGCTCAATGAACCAATGGGAAACTATGTTAAATAAACCTGCTTAATTAAATGCTAATCTGAGCTTAACGTTAAACTAATCTTCCCATAACACAACTGGATAACACGCAGTTAATGATGCGCTTATCCAACTAAGCCATCATTAACTATTTGTTAATCCAATCTTAAACTGGCGGAAAATTTGGTGGCAACACATTTTTAGGTGGAATTTCTAAATTTAGCAGGGTTAGATGGTTTTTTTCCAGATTTGGAGGAGAAATTGTAGGGAAAATGATTTTTTCCATAACTGAGCCAATTTGCGACCAATTTTGGCTCAAGAAGAGTCATTCTTGGTATATTTTGATGTTTTGAAGCCATTGGAGCAGGTTGCAGAGGCAACAAGAGACTATACATAACATTTTTGGATAATTTAAGGTAATACAAAGGTCCATGCCATGGAAGCTGGACCAAGGAGATGTAGCCCAGGAGGGGTGAACTCCTTCATCAAAACAATGTGTTATTGATTCAATTGTCATGGTTTTCTGTGTGTTTAAATGTTGTTGTTCAACATTTAGTTTCCATGCTTTTATGTTCATGAATTCAACTTAATCTCACAAGTTTAATTGTTTATTAATCATAAGCACTTCCATAAACCCTTGTACAAGAAGAAAACTTAAACACTTTTATTATAATATGAAGCTGATATTATCACAACAAAAACTAACAATCAAATTCATATCAAGATGGTATCAGAGCAAAGGTTATTAACTTATTTTTCTTGAGATTGTGTAAGAAGGGTTTTAATAGTTGCAATTTTCTGATGCTTACAAGGTTGAAGTTGCAGAGAGGAGAAGGGAAGATATTGGTTGCTAGTCCTGATGTTAGGACCAGAAGAAGGAGAGCTGAGAGAATATCATCTTCACCCAAAGTTACACTCTTATATGCACTTGAATAACCTCAATTTCTATCTCCAAAAGTTGAGATTGAAGATGTACAAATTGCACAAGAAGCTGAATTGATTGAAAAGGTACAAGCCTTAGAAGTTGAGCTTGAATCCTTAGCCATCATGTCAGGTGTTGGAGTGTCCCAAGGAAATTCAAAAGAGGAAGATGTCAAGGGAGACTTCAATGACATTAAGAGGATGGTTAAAATCATGTTTACTGCATCCACTGCTAAAAGGGTAGGATAAGGTTCTAAACCTCCACATTGAGAAGGACCTTCATATGATAAGAAGGATGGAGAGAAGAGTTCGAAGGGCAGTGGAGAAAATCCACCTCCATCTCCACCATACTCATCCTCATCATCTTCATCAACATCATCTTCCACTTCCACCATAAAAACCACCCACACTCATTCAAAAACCCCAAAATGAAAAAATCCATTATTCAAATTGGAAATTAAGTTTGAAGTTACCATGTACAATGGTGAGGTAAATGCCGAGAAGTTTGAAAATTGGATCCATCAATTTGAGGTATAGTATAGAATTCACAATCTACAAGAGGATGACATCAAGATCTAGTTGGCTTCATTGAGGCTAGAAGGAGCAGCATTGGTCTGGTGGGAAGCAAAGGCTCAAGAGGAAATGTGAATTCATGGTAAGATATCCATTTCTTGGGTTGAATTTATTTCTTTCATTAAAATAAAATTTTAACCATTAGCCTATATGCAAAAAGAAATTATGATTTGGAAAAACTTTAGGCAACTCAAGGGTCAAACAATTCAAGAGTATACCTAGGAGTTTAGAAATATTTCTTTGTTGTTAGGAGTAAACTTGAATTCCCAAGACACACTCTTGAAATACATTGGGGGTTTACATTCCTATTTGAAACATATTATGCTTATTTTTAACCCAAGAAATTTAGATGAGGTATGTGTGTAAGCCACACATCTTGAAGCAAGGGGAAAGAAAATTCAGGAAGAGGGTAGTAAGAAGAAGCCACTCAAGGGTAAGGGAAAAGAGAACGGAGGAAAATGGAAGGGAAAGAAGAATGTAAGAATTAATAAATAAGGGGAGAAAACTACATGAAAACATTGTTCCAAATAAGGGCATGATGAAGCCCACCATTGGAAACTAAATCCCAAACTAAGGCCTAAGAAACCAAACAAAAAGGGGAAAGAAAATATGAGTGCCACCACACAACATGATCTTGGATCTGATTTCGGTGATGAGACCCAGATCGTAGCCATGGTCAAAAAGGGAAAAGAAGCCATATCAAGTACTAGTTCCTCAAATTTTCACAACAACACTCCAAATGAAGACACAAGAATATAATTTTTCCATGTAAGAGTGATTTCAAATCATACAAAGGTTGGTGCATTGTTTGATAGTGGGTCAAAAGAAAACCTGATTTCAAAATACTTGGTAAAAAGGCTTAACCTTGAAACCATACCACGTCATAAACCATACCCTTTGGGTTGGATAGTTAAGAATTCCAATTTACAGGTTAAAAGGAAATGCATATTTCGATTTTCCATTACTTCAAACTTTGTTGATGAAGTCAAGTTAGATGTGGTTCCACTTGACATTTCCAGGATTATCTTGGGAAGTCCATATTTGTATGACAGGAAAGTGGTATTTTATCGCCATGATAACAAATGTCATTTTATTAAGGATGGGGTGGAGTATATTGTGAGAGCTCATCACAAAAGCTAAATATTCCTTTATTTAATGCAAGGCAGATGAAGAGACTAGTTAATGCAAGTAAAAGTTTTGTGCTTCTCATGATCAAGAAAAAGGATGATGTTGACTATGAATATTTTGAAGGATGTGATTAAAAATTAAAATCTCATTTGTTTGATGTGGTAAGACAGCATGGCGAGATATTTCAAGAACGAAGTGGGTTACCTCCCAATAGGGGAATTCAACATGAGATTTAGTTGTAGCAGGATGTTCCACTTCAAAAAATTGGTATGTATCACATGTCAATTATGGAGACTTTAGAAATTAATAATAAAATCCAAGATTTCTGATCAAAGGTATCATACACCCATCTACTTTGCCATGTTTTTCACCAATTGGTTTGGTACAAAATTAGGAAGGGACTTGGCGCATGTGCATAGATTTCCGTGCATTGAATAAAATCACGGTAAAGGATCGATATCCACTCCCACGCATTGATGATTTTCTTGATCAGTTAAGGTATGCCAATTATTCCACTAAGCTAGACTTATGAAGTGGTTATCATCAAGTTAGAATAGTTGAGGATGACATTTGGGAAACTGCATTTAAAACTAGACAAGAATTGTTTGAGTGGCTAGTTATGCCATTCAGTCTAACGAATGCTCTAGCTACTTTCATGAGGGTTATGAATGATTTTATACGAAAATTTCTAGATCAATTAATAATTTTTTACTTAGATGATATTTTTATATTCAACAAATCAAGAGATGAACATGTCATGCATGTGAACAAGGTACTTGATGTCTTGAAAAAAAAGCAGTTTTTTTTAAAGATGTTGAAGTGTGAGTTTGGAAAGACTTATTTAGTGTATTTGGGACACATTGTTGGAAGAGGTGAGTTGAAGATAGACCCTTCCAAATTAGAGGTCATTATGAATTGGCCCAAACCTAATAGAGTTACGGAGGTAAGAATATTTCTTGGGGTAGCACAGTATTGGAGGAAATTCATTGCTAATTTTTCTTCCATTGCAGCTTCATTACATGAATTGAAAAGTGTCAAGAAAGTCTTTCATTGGGGAGATATACAGCAAAAATAATTTTATGCTTTAAGAAAAAATATCAGTTCAACACCGGTATTGGCTCTTCTGGATCTAGACAATCATTTGAGATCCAAATAGATGCAAGTGATTGCGCCATGGGAGAAGTTCTAATGTAGCATGGTAAGCGTATTACGTTTCATTCTTAAATTTTTAATGGAGATGTGACTAACTATCCCACCTATGAAAAAGAGTTATATGCATTGGTACAAAGTGTAGATAAATGGAAGCACTATTTGATGGGGGAAGAGACCATTATCCATATAGACCATCAACCATTGCAGTAGTTACAATCATAGTCAAAGTTGCAAAAATCAAGACATTTCAGATGGATGGGATTTTTACAACAATTTTATTTGGTTATCAAGTATAAAAAGGGAATCTACAATAAGTTAGTTGATATGCTCTCTAGGCCTATTGTAAATTCATTTGTTATACTCAAGCACAATTTAGTTATGCATGAAAGTTACATTGAACAATATGCATATGATAGTGATTTTCAAGATGTGTATGAAAGATTGAGTCAAGGAAACCAAATTGAAGAGTTAGATAATCATGTGCATAAAAATTATTTGTATCACTTGGGCAAGTTATGTATTCCACAAGGAGAAAGAAACAGTATCATAAGGGAGGCGCACACTTCAATGATTGCTGGACATTTCAGTGTAGGCAAGACGATAGTGATTCTTCAAAGGTATTGTTATTGGCCATGCATGATTGATAGTGTATCTCGTTTTATTAGAGGATATTATTTGTGTGCAATAAGTAAGCCTAGTAATAGGAAACTTGGATTGTACACTTCACTTTCGGTTTCTTCACATCCTTGGGAGAGTATCTCAATGGATTTTGTAGGAGGTCTTCCAATGTTAAGGAAAAGTCATGATTACTTGTATGTTGTGGTAGATAGGTTTATAGAAATGTGTCCTTTTATGCCATGTAAAAAACAAATTACAACTGAACAAACAAATCATATTTTCTTTCAAAATTTATGGGTTCATTTTGGTCTTCCTAATTCTATTGTAAGTGATTGAGATTCTCGGTTTGTTGGGAATTTTTGGTCAAAATTGTGGGACATGATGGACACAAAGTTGAAGAAAAGTACAAAAGTTCATCCACAAATAGATGGACAGACCAAGGTGGTTAACATGATATCCATTCATCTTCTTATAGGTTATTGCAGCAAATATCCCAAGTTGTGGGATGAATAGTTGCATTACATTCATCATGCATACAACACAGCAAAGCATTCTTCCACAAACACATGTCCATTTGAGGTATGTCTTGGGTACTTTCCAAGATCGCCTTTGGACTTCATCTTTGAGAAAGATGTCGCTATATATGGTCATAGTGACATAGATAAGGCAAGGAATTTCATTGAGTAAATTCAGTTGGTACATCACACGGTGCAAGAACAACTTGAAAAGAGTCAAAGAAGTTACAAAGAAAGGCATGATAAACACCATGTTGATCACAAATTCCAGATTGGAGATGAAGTTTGGTTATATATCAGCAAAGAAATATTGAAAGGGGAAGGTAAAAAGCTTAAGCCAATCTGCTATGGTCCTTTTAAAATTCTGGAAAATATTGGTAGCAATGCATTTAAGCTATACTTGCCTCCTTATATGCAAATATATTCTATCATTAATGTTGAGAATTTGAGATTGTTTGAGCCTCCTTTGATTGATGATCAAGGAGAGAATGTTAAGCTGCCATAAATATATTATTTCTCGCCAGAATATCTTGATGAAATTCAACAAGATCTAAAACTTGACAGAAGAACTAGAACTTCAAGGAGAAGGAATGTCGAATACCTTAGAGTGGGACTCAAGGGGAAAAATCCTTCGAAGGCCAAATGGATGGATATTGAAAGGGTGAGGGAGTTGTACCCTCACTTGCTGAAAAATTGATAGTATCTTTTGGGGTATAAAAGGCTTCTAGTGAGGAGGAATGATCAAAGGCTTAGTATTTAGCTTAAAAATTGAAGTGCTCAGAAATGCTCCAAACCAGAATGACCGCATAGCGCTCATCACTAGGATCCTGGCACAATTAGTTTCGTCCAAATCCGACTCTAGATGAAGAAGTTATGATCTATTGTCCATTTTCCCAAATAGGTAAAAAATGAGCAGAACAATGACAGGCTGATGACATGGGAGTCCAGTCAACACTTCAGGTATATCTAGGGAATACTATCCAATTTTATCCCAATTACATTGTGACAAGTGCCATAGTCAGATTCACCAGTGAACTTTGGAAGTGAAATTTTTTTATTTCTAAGGTTGAATGAGAATTTTTTTTTGGTCGGAGTAGTCCAACCAGAGTTGGACATGTGGTGCAGCCAGTGGCCGTCACATGCCCCCTCTAGTGTGGACCCATCCAACCTTGGGATAATTTTGAATTCATTTATATTACCATAGTTCTGGATTCGGGTTAACCTAAGGTTCAACTATCAGATTTTTGGACAGACATATTTTATTAGGTTGAAATATTGTTATTTCCCTAAGGTATGAACCTAGACTATCTATGGTAGACAGATAGACTCTACATATGGCAGGGAGTCATCTATTATGGTGGACATGCTCTATTCTGGCGGTGGTATTAACATAGCAAAGGACATGCTTCCACATATTGCATATATTATACTATGGTGGACAGGTATGATATGTGGTGCGTGGAGCAAACCAAGGTTATGGAGATGATTCAAGTTCAAACAACGAGTTAATTCATTGCAATGTGTAACAAAATATTGGTGTGGGGTTCGGGGTCGAACCCACGACCACCCCCACACTAATCCTCCACCTTACCACTCTTCCATATGATGGGTCTTAACCCATATAGTTCACCACCACTATTTGAATTGTATCGACGCTGATGACAAGGGTCTGGAGGGCTTCATCAAATGACCATGATGCAAGGGCTCAACAAACTGGTGGGAAATTATGTTAAATAAACCTTTTTAATTAAATGCTAATTCGAGCTTAATATTAAACTAATCCACCCATAATACAATTGGATAACGCGCAATTAATGACGCGCTTATCCAACTAAGTAATCATTAACTGTTTGTTAATATGCTCTTAAACTGGTGGAAAACTTAGTGGCAACGCCTTTTTAGGCGAAATTTCCAAATTTAGCGGGATTAGCTAGATTTTGTCCAGATTTGGAGGAGAAATAGTACAGAAAATGGTTTTTTCCATAATTGAGCCAATTTTTGACCAATTTTGGCTCAGGAAGAGTCATTCTTGGTATATTTTGATGTTTTGGAGCCATTGGAGTAGGTTGCATAGGCAACAGGAGATTTTAAGCACCATTTTTTCACAATTTAAGCTAATAAAAAGGCCCATGCCATGGAAGATGGACCAAGGAGATGTAGCGTAGGAGGGGTGAACTCCTTGATGAAAACAATGTGTTATTGATTCAGTTGTCATGGTTTGTTGTGTGTTTATATGTTGCTATTCAGAATTCAGTTTCCATGCTTTTATGTTCATGAATTCAACTTATTCTCAAAAGTTTACTTGTTTATCAATCATAAGCACTTCCATAACCCCTTGTACAAGAAGCAAACATAAGCACTTTTATCATAAATATGAAACCAATATTAGCACAACAAAAACTAACAATCAAATTCAGATCAACAAACTTCCAATGTTCAAAGTATTTTACCTGAAGACGCATGGAGTGGACAAAAGGTAATTGTTTCACACTTTCGAGTGTTTGGTTGTATTGCTTTCACTCATGTTCTAGAAAAATCAAGAAAGAAACTTGACTATAAAAGCTAAATGTATATCTTTATAGGGTATAGTGACCAATATAAAGAATATATATTGTTTAACCCTATAACTAAGAAGTTTGTCGTAACTCGAGATGTGAAATTTATGGAAGAAAAATCTTGGAATGAAATGGTGAACAATACTTGTCCTAATCCTTTCATTATGTTACACAAACATCAAGCACCTACAACAAGCACTCCAATATTATAGGTTCAAGAAGAAACTAGTAGTAGTTCATCAAGCAATATCATTTCATCATATTTAAATGGGTTTGATTATGATAATCCAAAAATAAGAAGCTGAAGTGATATTTATACACAAGACAATGTTGATGATGTTGTAAATTTTTCGTTTCTCTCATTTCAACCTACTTGTTTTTAAGAGGCTATAAAGGATAAAGAATGGGTAGATGCAATGAATATTGAAATCGATGCTATCGAAAGAAATCAAACTTGGGATTTTTTCAACCTTCCTAATGATAAGAATTCTATAGGTGTCAAATGGGTTTATAAAACTAAGTTAAATGAGAGAGGTGAAGTTGATAAACACAAAGCAAGATTAGTTTTCAAAGGTTTTTCACAACAACTTGGCATAGATTATGGTGAAACATTTACACCTGTAGAAAGAATTAATACTGTTTGATTTGTATTAGCTATACAAGCACAAAACAAGTGGACAATTTAATAAATGGAGGTAAAGTATGCCTTTTTAAATAGTGTTTTGAATGAAGAAGTGTATTTTGATCATCCACCTAGTTTTGAAAGAAAAAATAAAAAATATAAGGTGTACAGGTTGAAGAAAGCATTGTATGGCTTGAAGCAAGCTCGAAGAGCTTGTTACAGCTGAATAGACCATTACTTGTTAAGTAATGTTTCAGAAGGAGTGACCATGAACCCACTTTTTATATCAAGAATGATCATCAAGGTAATATGCTTATACTATGTCTTTATGTTGATGACATAATTTATGCAGGTAACACGTAGTTAAATGAACTTAAAGTTGTAATGAAAAATGAATTTGAAATGAAAGACACTGGATTAATGAGATACTTCTTAGGTATTGACGTGAAACAAACACGTGATGGTATGTTTATGAGTCAACAAAAGTATGCTATAGACATTTTGAAAAAGTTTAATATGGACAGGTGTAAACCGATGGATAATCCTATTGAAGTTGATACAAATTTAAGTAAAGATGATGTGGGTACTGTTGTTAATTCGATTTTGCATTAGAAACTTGCTGGTAGTATTATGTATCTAACTGCTACTAGACCTTATATAGAATTTGTAGCTAGTTATATTTCCAGGATTATGGAATCTCCTAAAGACTTTCATTGGAAAGCTGGAAAAATGGTGTTAAGATACATTATCGGTACATATACTTATGGTTTATCATATGCAACCTCTACAGACAGTAAAATTGTGGGTTATACATATAGTGATTATTTATTTGGAAGAAACTTGATCTCATAAACATCCAAAAAGCATCCCATAGTTGTGTTATCTTCAATAGAGGCTGAGTACATTGCAGCAAATTCGGCACCATGTCAAGTAGGGTGGCTGAAGAGACTTCTCTCTGACTTCGGATATACAAAAATGAACCTATTTCAATGTTTTATGACAACACTTGCATTATTTCCTTGTCAAAGAACAATTTATTTCATCACAAAATCAAACATATCGACACTCGTTTTCACTTCATCCGTGAACTCGTTAAGAATGGTGATATTGTTCTCAAATTTTGTGATTCCAACGAACACTTAACAAATATCTTCACCAAAACTCTAGGAAAATTTAATTTTGAATTTCAATGTAAAAAGTTAGGTATTAAAATAATGTAGCCCTCAAGATTAAGAGGGAGTGTTAAAGATTAATCTTAGTTACAGAATTAGTTTGTAGAATCACTTAGGAGTTAGTTGAAAATATTTTATAACTGTCGATCTGGTGTATATATTCATCTCCAGAATGAAAAAAATTCAGTGTGGTTACTCTCAGAAATTTGATGTGTGTTTCTCATCTATTTTGTGTTTAGCTTTCCTCTACTTCGTAAATTTGTTAGGAAAATCAATAGTTTCTCTTGTTTAATAGTAATTGGATCGACCCTTCATTCCAAATGTAACCTCCATATAAACTTTGATATATGTCATACATATCTTGGTCTATATGATTTGTTTATTTGGTAGGATAAATGATGTTTCTGTGGGTTGGAGCTCTTTTGATATTGGTTTTGTGGCCAAAAATGTCTATCCAGAGCTAGGAACATGCCACAAAATAGATGGGAAGAAATGGCCTTGTTCCAATGATTTCATTCCTAACCAAAAGGATTGTGAATGACACATGAACATAGGTCATCACCATTCAGGAAAGCCCGTGGAAGTCCAGAATCCTCACCAAAATCATTTCACCACTGCACAGTCCTCTATGAGTGGCACCACAAACAATTCTTCATCTACATCGAGTCTGGTAGTGTGAAATTCTTGTAGCGCTACTACTACTACTACTACTAATACAAGTGCTAATGCATCATCTATGTCATGACAGACCAATTTTATCCATCCTTCGATCAAAATAAAGCTCTCCATGTTTCCTAATTTTTTGTTTTTCAGTGGTGGTGTAGCATCTCCTTCCAATCTGTAAACCCTTTTCAAGTCCCTCTTAACATCGAAAGGTACATTGCTGGCCTCAATAAGATTCAGAATATTTAAATTTGAACCTTAGTTTTTGTATATTTTATACGTCTGAGGTTCTCCAAGGTTTATATGCTTGAATCGTCACATGGGCATAAGGATTCAATTTTTTTTATTCCTCATGAGGATAAAATTAAAGATAAAATTAAATATTGACTAGTGATAAAGTCTACATGAAGAGAGAGAGTATGGAGAAGTTGATTGTGTGGGAGTGCAGAGGAAATACATTTATTCGAACTCCCGCATAATCAACTTCTCCACACAAGGGAAATGAGAAGGCAATTCCTATATACAACGGTAGGGAATTTCTTTAGAAATGGAATTTACATGTAGTACGTAATGTGGGCACTCTATCCACTGCACCCTATTTTCTATATAATAATCAGGTAGGAATTTTCTATTGTGTGAATGGACGGACCTAATAGAATTATGGGAGGTGCATAATTCAATATATTGATACACCTTGCTATAATAGCCTCATAAAAATGCATGCAATATCCTTGTATTTTAATTTAATGTTTATAAATGGTTTTTATTTTTAATAGAAAGTGATCCAAGAAAGATTTGCTTTGAAATTTAACATAATAATTGTTATCCATCACATTAAAAATAATATGCGGAAGTTCAATGTGCAGAGGACCTCTGCACAATGAACTTCGGCACAACATCCTCGACCTTGGCCATGCCGCAAAACTTTCCACTTTTGAAGTTGATCATCTTTGGAATCTTTAGTCATGAATTTCATAAACCATTAAAGTCATATTAAAATATCAAGGAGGAGGAGGCTAAGATTCAGATATTCATCAATGGATTTCTAGTAGCACATAGAGATCATATTCAGTTTGATGAGCCTAGATCGTTGGAATACGCCATCCAGAAATTGAAGCATTTTTATGAGAAATCAAAGTGAAAAGATGAGCCTTAGAGTGATTTCAAAGGAAATGAGAAATTTAAACATAAGTGGACACCAAAGCGGGGAAGACCTCAAGATGCAGGTGAGAAATAAAATGTGGTTCCTTACAATAATTTCAATACAGTTGAGAAGGGACATGGGTCCCAACCTGGAGAGTAGCAGATTAGAGGTGATGGTAGAGTACCGTTGTAGTGGTGAATATATGGGAAAGATAATCGTAAGAAGGATTTTCCATTGTACCAGGGAGGTAGGCCTAAGATCTATAGTGCTTAGGAGGTACAAATAGTTGGGTATGTTGGTCATAGTATTCCTCGAATTTATGCAGTTGTGGAAAACAAACATATGAATCAAAATGAATCTATTATTGAGATGGATGATAAACTTTGTGATCAAGTTATTTATATTTTTATTGATCCTAGATCTAATTATAGTTATGTTAATCCTGACCTGGTGTGTTATCACCAAAATCGTACCTAACTGGTTGCTAATCAGACAACTTCAATGTAACTGTTTCAAACCAGATTTTGACTGAAGCTTAGCCTCTTCAGTCTGAGAGGGCTCTCTCAAGGGGGTTTTATGATTTAGATAATGATAAATATAGATGGATAACTCTATGATTTATGTATTGGTTTTGAATGTTTTCAAGTTGGAAAGATGAAGGCTAATACTACCATTGGGCTATGGAGTGAGTGATAGGGCTCTCAATAACAAAGGCTTTCCTTGTGGAAGATGAGGCTTGTATATACTTCAATGAAAGAGTAAAGCATTCAGGAAAATCCCAATAACTTGAGGTTCAAAAGAAGTCAGAGCATGCGATACATGAATTCTAAGTAATGAGACATTAAGGTATTGAAAGGAAAATATTAAAAAAGATTCACCATAGCTCAATACTTAAAGGAAGTCAGAGCATGAACAGTCATGAATTCTGAGTAATAAGCATTAAGATATTGAAGAAAACCTTTCATAGATAGGACCTAAAACTCATTTGACCATAACTTAATACTTAAAGGAAGACAGAGCATGAAAAATGATGAATTATGAGTAATAATCATTAAGACTTTGGAAGAAAAACATTTCAAAAGATACGACATAAACTCATTGAAATATCATAAGAATCCGAGGTGAAGGAAAGTGGCATTGTTACTATATATATCAGAAACTCCAAAAAGCTTTGCAACAAAATAGTCTGCTGAGATAACATTTTCTAGCCTGTAGATTGAAAATAATACCAGCATATAGACATTGGGCTTATGGAATCAACACCTTCAGTGATTTAGTGAGTTCACTTGACCTGGAAGTTGAGGCAATTCATAGTTTTTAGTAGTAGGACATACACACATGAAACCTGAAAATACACAGTCAATTCAATCATAAAGGAATTCAGAGCATCTCATGGATGAATTATGAGTAATATAAATGAAAACGATTGTAAGAGAGATGCATAAAAGGTATAGATAGAATAATTAAGGACCAAAAACTCCTTCAGAATCTCAAGCTGGTCAAGTAACAATCTTTGTATTGCTGAAACAATCAATTTATAATAGGCTGCAATTTTGCCAAAAATCTCCAACCCTTGACAAATTCGACCCCATGGCCTTTAATAGACATCTTACCTCATCATATGATCTGCATCTAGGATAGATACATCAAATTTTTTCCTAATGACACCTTGCATAACCATAAAACATCAACTTTAATGATAAACAGACACCTATCCTACTTGACAGTCCTATTTCAAATAGGACTCAAACTACTCTTTATTATCTTTAACAAACTTATCTACTAAAATAAATTACATCTTTGACAAGTATACATTCACATTATCAAATTTAGATGATGGGCTTCATCCCTTTATGACCACTTAGCCGACCTCCTCAAAACTAGGAAAACAAACACTGTTTTTTAGGCAAATGGTCTTCTTCTTTTTTGTTAACATTTTTGGCTGTCATTTAATCTTCAATTCGTGGTACTTGAATGTAGAATTATGGCTTGAAATGTTTTATTATTCTTCCATAACCTCCAACTATCCAAAATTCTCTTCAAAACCTGCTCAAAAGGATGAAATGCAGTGCGCTACAAAAGTAAGGCAGTTTTGTAGCGCTGCAAAATAAGCCTTTGTATTCAACCATTTCAACTCTTTCCTTTTGCATCAAATTTATCATCATCCAACACAAGTGTCATAACAATTTCAGCTCTCAACACCCTCCATAACTAGTCAAAAAGACAAAAACGTAGCTACAACAATTTCGTAGCACATTGCTCCCCTTCAAGCCCGGAGGCGTTACGAAACTGCTGAAAATGTAGATTTTTGCATAATTTTGAAAACTGAAACCTATGAGTGGAAAAAAATTGTAGCTAATCATGTCATAAAACTCAAAAAACCATAAATCAACTCACCTAAGAGTCTTGAGGCGTCAATCTCACCTTTCATATTTAAGACATCATTGCGGATTTTTCCTGTTTTTTCCTCAAAATTAAGTCTTGGAACAGAGCCTATATCTTATAATACATGCTGTATTTTGACAAAATGAAGGATTTTGTTTTATTTTATTATGTATTGAAGAAAAACCTCTCTTGGGTTTTTGAAACACGTCTCCAGCTGTCCAAAAACTGCATTTGTAAAACATGTGTAAGACAGCAAAACTCTGTTTTCTGAAAATATGGCTTCAAAGAAATCCTTGTATTGCCCAACGGATAAAATCTGTGAGAAAAGTGAGAGATATTATTGTTATTTGATATGTTTGTGAAAATAACCTCTCTCAGTTTCTTAAAATACCTTTTTTTTTCTTCCCAAAAACCACCTTTGAAGTTGACTTCTCAAAGTCAGAAAATAGAATTTTGCTTCATATTTCGCTACAAAACGTTCAGCAGTTTCGTAGCAAAAAGTGACTTTTTACAGTGTAATGTGCTGTGAAACTGTGGTTTCTTGGCTAATTTGGCACTTTTGGTACAAAAACCTTTGGAAAATGAAACGAATCAGAAAATTATGAATGATGTGACATGAAGGAGTTTGAAGATGAGTGTGTTTAAACCTTAGGGTAAGCTCAAACTATAAAAAATTTAATACTTCCCTTGATCAAACTTAAAATGACTCCTAAAACCCTATTTTGACCCATGAACCTATGTAACCTTGTCAAAATGATGTTTGAATTTTTTGAGTGATAACATGGTGGATAAGTGTGGCTTGAGAAAAGAAGTGCATACAGAGTCTTTGTTGGTGCAGTTGACTATAAGTACCAAGAAGACAATTAATCATTGGGTAAGAGTTTGAGCATTTGAGTTGACTGCCATTCCTACAACAACACATTTGAATATACTACCATTGGGATCATATAGTATGCTTTTGGGTGTGGATTGGTTGTATATTCATAGGACAAAAGTATATTGTTATGAAAATTTTATTGAGTGCTTGGATGAAAATGGGGAGAAGAGAATCTTGTAGGGAAATAAGAGGCCTACATCAGTGAGGATGGTCACAACTATGCAAGCTAAGAACAATTTTAGAAAAGGGTGTGTGATGTTTATTATTAATATTTCAATTTTGTAGTGACAAGGGTAAGGATGTTGAGGGTGCAAAAATCTTCAAGAGGTACCCTGTATTGCAACAGTTTCAGGATGTGTTTCCAATATAGATTCCATAGTTTCCTCCTCGTAGGGAAGTGGATTTTTCTATTAAGTTGGTACTAAGGGAAACACCATAACAAAGGCACCTTATAGGATGAGCACACCATAGTTTTTAGAGTTAAAGTTGCAGTTGAAGAAAATTCTTGATAAGGGATACATTAGGCCAAGTGTATCGCCTTGGGGTGCACCAATATTGTTCGTGAAGAAGAAAGATGGCACTCTCATATTGTGCATTGATTATAGGTAGATGAATAAGGTGACGATAAATAACATGTACCCATTTCCGAGGATTGATGACTTCTTTCATAAGTTGAAGGGAGCAACAATTTTCTCTAATATTGATTTGAGATCAGGATACCATCATGTACACATCAAAGAAGGGACATCTACAAGACTACTTTTAGTACTAGGTATGGGAATTATGAGTTTGTTGTAGTTCCATTAACTTTAACTAATGTTTCAAATACTTTTATGTGCTTGATGAATAGTGTGTTGCATTTTTATCTGGAAAAGTTTTTTATTGTATTCATTTGTGACATCCTGATATATTCGAAGAATGAGGAAGAGCATGCTGAGAATTTAGCAACAATGTTTAGATTTATAAGAGAGCATAAATTGTATGCCAAGCTTAGAAATTGCAGTTTCTTTCAGACAAAGGTACATTACTTGGGACATGTTGTTTCCAAGGATGACATAGCAGTAAATCTGGAAAAGATAAAATATATTATGGAATGGGAAACTCCTAGAAATGTGGATGAAGTCAGATCATTCATTGGGTTGGCAGGTTATTATAGGAGGTTCATCAGGAACTTCTCACACATTTCCTATCCTATTACATCATTGTAGAGGAAAGTTAAGAAGTTTGAATTGAAAGAGGAGTGTGCAACCAGTTTTGAGTAGTTGAAGTAGTTGTTGACAAATGCTCCCGTGTTAAATATTGCAGATCCGGATAAAGAGTTTGAAGTGGGTACAAATTCCTGCAAAAGAGGGTTTTGTGGAGTCCTGATGCAAGAGGGGTGGATGATATTATATGAGTCTAGGAAACTAAATAATCACAAGTAGAACTACGTGACTCATGATTTTGAGTTGACATGTATTATTCATGCTTTGAAGACGTGGAGACATTATCTTCTTGGTAGGAGGTTTGTGTTTATGAGCGATCACAGTGGGTTGAGATATTTGTTTGACCAAGGGTAAGGAGAACAAGGTTACATATGCTATCAGCAGGAAAGTGTAGTTAAACCATGTTGCAAGAGTGATCTCATATGGGACATATTTACAGGATCATATATTACAGGTAGGAAAACAGGATGATAGGTACAGGGAGCTCAGAAACATATTACAATAGGGTACAGGGGATCATGATGTGGATTATCATCTCATGATAGATGTTTTGGTGAGATTCAGGGACATGATCTATGTGTCGGATGACAATGGTCTCAAGAATCTTACATTGACGGAGTTTCATGTGAATCCATATTCAGGTCAACCAAGATACCAGTAGATGTTGACAACAATAAAAAAATTGTAATATTGGCCAAATATTAAGAAGGAAGTGGAAGAGTTCATGGCTAGATGTTTGGACTGTCAGCACGTGAAGGCAGAGTGTAAACATCCATGTGGTTTGCTTCAACCTATTCTAATTCCGGAATGGAAATGGGAGGTAATTCCCATGGATTTCATTATAGGTCTTCATAGGAAATCGAGGAAGCATGATTATATCATGTTTGTGGACACTAGGTTGAGCATGGCAACTCACTTGATTCTAGTAAAGACTACTTATTCAACTAGTGTGGTAGCATAGGTCTTCATCAGGGAGATTGTGAGATTTCATGATGTAAATATTGTGTCAGATAGGGATTCCAGGTTCACTTCCAAGTTTTGGAAGGAATTGTTTGAGGTTTTGGGACAGAGTTTGTATTAAATACAACTTATCATCCACATAGAAATTGACATACAAAGAGGGTCAACAAGATACTAGAGGATATGCTAAGGATGTATGTCATGCATCAACAAAGGATATGGGAGGAGTACCTTCCATTAGTCGAGTTTTCTTACAAGAATGGCTATTAGGAGTCATTAAGGATGAGTCTTTTTGAGGCACTCTATGGGTAGAGTTGTAATAATCCCATCAGTTGGAGTGATCTAGTGAAGACGATACTTATTGGACCAGACGAGTTGGCAGACATGGAACAATAAATGCAGGTTATAAAGAAGAATCTAAAGGAAACACAAGACACGGAGAAAATTTATGCAGACCAACACATGGAATTTAAGGAGTTTCATGTTGGAGAGCATGTGTATTTGTGTATCAAGCCCAATAATAGCTCCTTTAGGATTAGGTCATGTGCCAAGTTAGCACATCCTTAAGAAGATCGAACCAACGGCCTACAGAATTGTGACTACCTCCAATAGTAAAATTCCATGATTATTTTCATGTTTCTTTGCTTAAAATATATGTAAAGGATGTTTATCATGTTATTAATTGGTTCGTAATAGTGGAAACATCTTAGGCTATGGAAAAAATCAATCGAGTAGGTTAAAGTGCAGTGGAAGCACTTTGGGCCCAATGAAGCTACATGGGAGATGGTTGATGAAATGCAGGCTATGTATCCTTCATTGTTTTTTGGTGGAGTTAAATGATTTTTTGTATTTGTACATATTTATGCATGGTTTATATTATAAATAATGCAATGATTTGTGTTATAAAGCTCTAATGGTATGGTTGTCATGTTGTCATGTTTTTCATGATGTTTTTTTCTTTTAATCAGGTTGTTCATTGTAAATACTGCAACGAGCTAAGTTATAAAGCTTCATGGGAAGTATGTTTTGGTTTTCCATGTTTTTTCTGGTTGTAGGTGTCACAGAAAACCAAGGATGATGTTCCACTAAGGGGGAGGGGTCTGTAACAACCTCGGGTTAAAATTTCATGTAATGAAAGTTAATAAAGGAAAAAAATACCACGATCAAGGTGTTAGCCACCTATAAAATTTTTCCATGTCAACTGGTTGCTAAATCATTTTGGATAGCCTTCAAGAAACAATTTTTCTACCAAAATTGCTGATGCTTAAAGTCTTTATGAAGATATTCTATCCTTTGGTTAATCGTCACTGTTTTTCCCCTTTTGAACTCAGAAATTCTGTTGTTTTTCCATGAAGAAAATATTGTTGTAAAAATCCCATTTTCCCCTTCTTCACTCAAAACTAACCCCATATTTTTACCCCTTTATTCCCCACATAATTCCTCCATTTTTTATGATTTCCCTTCTTCCCTTCGTGAAAATCCATTTTACAAAGTCTAAAACTTATTTTTAGACTTTACCGAAACCCCCAAATCCATCAAAAACCTTGAAAAAATTCATAAAAAATAAGTTTGTTTAAACTATGGACTTAAGCCCCCTTGGGCTAAGTACTAAAACACTTCCCCACATGTGCCCAGGCGCTAGAACCAAGCTCTAAGCCCTTTCGACGCTTATCGCATCAGAGGAAACACAACGCGCAAGCTTTTTTCCTTTATTAAAATCTCCGATTGCGATTGGCCCTTTATTGCATAACCCTCGATCCTATTATCACCTCATATAAACCTTGTGCCGGCAATCGGGTGCTAAAACATTGTATAACTCATCTCCGATGCATTATTTTCCTTTTTAAAGTTCATAAACCCACTTTTTCCTAAGTTTGGTCTAAACACGCCCATGAAATGTTTTTTAAATATAAATGGGTAGATTGAAAAGCCCACATCAAAATTCCGATGCGATTGAGCCCCATTACATAAACACCGCTCTCCGCTTTACTCCATATAAATTGCGCCCAGGACCAAAAGTTAAAAGGTCCCCAAGTGCCAACCGCATTGGAGAAAATCTAAATGGGTAGATTGCAAAGCCCACAGGCTCGATCCGAAGTTTCGATTGCGATTGGCCCTTTATTATATACGCCCCGGGCCTATTATATTTCATATAGACCATTGGCCCCGCATTCGGGCGCCAGACCATTTCATATATATATATTCCACCTCGAGCCACCCAAACCTTTGCATTTCATTAATTTTTGGTTTTTATGTATTATAAAGGGTTTCTATTGGTGCAAGTGTTGAAACAATATCGACCATTGATCTAAAGCCGATCAATGATCAACGCATGATCACATCGCAAGTTTTTATCGAGTGCGTTAACATAATGCCACCCTTGATTGGTCAACCCCCGATGAGTTCTCCACCATCGATCTAATCTGCAGATCGACGGTCAGCAGTTAATTGCATCAGCGCCTCTCGAGTTTCTTCCCCCACCGATCTCCGAGCCCTGATTACATCTAGGCCGTCAACGTGTCTAGAACAGATGGTCCAGATCACATTCCTCAACTTTAGTTTAAAAACATGCTGCCTCGCTCCTAATGTTTTTTCGACCAATCTCGACCGTTGATCTCTGCAGATCAACGGTCCTTATTAACTCCTTCTCTGCCTTTGTATCTTTTTCATTTAAACCCTAGATTTAATCCTGGCCGTCGATCTTCCACATCCAATGGCTCATATTTGACCCGACAGGCCTGCCTCCTGCAGGTCCCACCTTTCTCAAGATTCGATCTCCACCGTCCAAATTTTTCATTCTACGGCTCAGATTGAAACCGCCCTATCTCCTATTCTCTGTGCATCATATCCATATCGCACTCATTCTCCTCCGTTGGATCTGAGGTCCCAGATCTGACAGTCCATGTTCCATATCGCATAACTTTCAGTGCGAAGGATAATTTCCCGAGGGTCATGCGACATTGGTGGTTTTGAAAGGCCACGTGTTGGGCAGGAATGCATATCGCGTTCAAAAAGGAAAAACCGCCTCCCCGCCCTTCCATTGCGCAAAAACAACTATTTTTCTCCCCAAAACCACTTTCCCTCTTTCCATTGTGTTTCATCGCGCGCGACTCCCACTGTTGATCTCTGCAGATCAACGGCCCAGATCTAATCTGGCCTTATAATATCGCCTTCCACCCTCACCAAAGGTTTTTAGCGTAAAATCTCCACCGTACATCTCGTGGGCCGTTATCATCTGACGGCCCACGATCATCTCGAAGCCCCAATTTCATTTCCTTTGCAATTTCCTCTGCCAAAGAATTTTTCCTCTTTCCTTTGTATTTTCTCACATTTTACGCCCGTATTATTATAAAGTGACCCATTCACTTTGTGTATTCACAACGGATCCCCACTATTGATCTTTGCTAGATCGACGGATCCGACTTAATTCTTCCTCGCTTTCCTTTTTAACCTCCCTGCAAATGAATCTCCACCATCGGATGTTGCCATCCAACAACCACGCTCTTCCCCAAAACCTCCTAAGCAGTTTTTTTTACCAAATATGCAGGATTTCTTAATGATTTTTGTATTTTTCAGGATTTAAAGGGCTTTCAAATATTTTAAAAAGAAAATGAGAGCCAAGGATGATGATCCTCCAGACTTTCATCTGTTAAAAGGGAAAGCCATATACAGGGTTCAATTTCACGTTTCATCAATGAGTCATGGGCATTGATGCCATGTGGACCTTGTACATACCTACACATCAAAAAGACACAAAGAATTAAATTAAATCAAAGAGTATCAGTGTCAAAGACCCACACACAACAGAAATGAAGGATTAAATATTAATTATACAGTTTAAAGGATTACGACTAAAAATCGATTATCAAAGGCCTAATCCATTGAATTAAACATAGTCAAAGACAAATCAAGGATATTTATCAGACTGCGGATGCCTCCACTACCTCGTCAGAGGAAAATTGACTCCTCTCAGCTACCAAATTTCCACCTGTGCCTTCACAACTTTTAAACGAAGGCCGATTAATGACCAGAGAAGAGCATATCTTCCCCTTGCAGCTGAATAGTTATTTTGAATCAAAGAAGCTAATATAAACTATCAGTAGAGTTATTGCAAAATATGACACAGAGCCTTAAAGTCAACATAAGCTTGTAGCAAAGCTTAAATACTTAATGTAAACCAATTAATACAAAAAAATATCTGTAAACTTCTCCCTAGAGCCCCTCAAAGGTCGAGAAGCATTAACTGTATTAATTGAACTCAGAAGATCTTTTCTCTCTTTCGACCTCCTCATTCCTCTATAAAACTTGTTGAGGAATCTATTGTAAACATTGTTGTTTGATTACTAGTTGTAATACTGAAACTCTCTGAAATAATACATAGTCTGTTGAAGTTGAAGAAGAAATTGAAGTCTTGGAAGCCCTGATGATGTTGTTGCATGTTTGTTCCTGAGAAGGCTCTATCATTGGATCCATGAGCTTGGCTGTTGGTGAAGTATTCTGAACTGTTTAATGTTTTCCCCTGTTTTCATTTTGTTCCATAAATTCTTGCTACAGTAGGGTGAAATTTTTAGGCTAAGAAATGACTCTTGGAAGCACCTTAGACCTGTTTATCCTTCATTGTTTTATGTTTTCTTCTGCTGAGGTATTTTAGAGTCTTTAATCTCTCTCTTTAGTCCTCATGCTTGTTTATTTCCTTAATAGTTCGAACAATTAGTTTCAACATGATTTATGGTTCTCCCTGCTTGTCTGCTACCACTTAAAGACTGTTACTGAAGTCTCCCTTTGAAGTTTCTTTGTTTACAGTAAGTCAAGGAGGTCTGTTCTGATCTTGCCCCTTGTCCTTGCTTGAAAAATTGGCTTAAAGGTCTTTATAGTTATGATCATAGATGTATTTAGGTGTTCCATCTTCTATGATCGTAATTATCAGTGAATATTTTATGTTTCTAAGTCATTTGAAATAAAATATTTGAGGAAATAGGGTATTCGCTGAATCTTAGATTTCATTTTAAAAGTTGTTTTGAAGTCATTATTTGCTTCAAGTGTGATTTTTGGCATTCATGGTTAGCCCTGTCTATCAAATAACTCTTTATTGTTCAAGTTGTGCTTTCAAATTCCCTTAGTTGAGAATTAAACTTCTCTTTCCAAATCATTGATGTCCATCTCATTCCAAAACCAAAGGATCCTACAGCCAAGTTAGATTTTCCCTTTGATATCCCACATCCATTTATAAGTTTGTCATGACCTCTTTTTGACTCCATTGCCCAATGAAGCTGACATTTCCCCTTTCTATCTATCTTTCCTAGACCTTTTATGTTCTACTGTATCAATTCAACCAAACAAATAAATAAACACTTGCACTTAATAGCTAGTCTAAAACCAAATTTCAAAGCACACAAGATAAAACTTTGCAAATAACAAACAATTTGAGAGATCCCTCTCTGAGAGCAAGAGGACTAGATCCTATAACTCTAAAGATTGGTTCTAATGTTGCCTTGTCTTTTGATTTGCCAAACTATCAAAACACGAGACACCAACATAATGGCGATCATGGTGGGACCCTGAGTAAAATCTATAAAACAAAACACTCCCCATCCAAGTATAACATAAGTAACCTTCTTCAAGCACTACCTAACAAAAATGGTAATCATGAAAGGACTTAATTGAATCAATGACAAACTAAGTGACCCTTAGGATTCCCCTAAGACCTTATCAAACCTTGGAGCAACCAGTTACTAAGCCATAAGAGCAAACTATGTCTGTTTGAACACCTTAGCTAAGTGAAAAATTAGACTTAGGACACTCTCTTAACCTATAAGACCGAAATATACTAGAAAAACCCAAAAAACATTTCAGTTTGGCTTCATAATAAACGTGGTGGTGGAACCATTCCATATTTTACCTTCATACAAGATAAATAGTTTCCACCTGGCGACTCCAATAGCTCCAGTAGGCCTATTACTCATATAGGTCCCTAAATATCTTTAGGACTGTGTTGACCAGCCTTGAAGAAGTTTAGAAGCCTAGTCCCATACTAGATAAGACATCTTGAGAGGTAAAACTCACAAAAAATAGTCCTTAAAAGTTTAAACCTCTCTCTTTTTTAAAAAACAGTCTGGCTTCACATAGGATCAGCACTAGATCCCATCCAGACCCAAATACTCCTTTAATCGTTGACAATATGGAGAGAATTCTGTGGCAAACGTCTAAATTTGTAGAATCAACTGCTAATAGGAGCCTCTTAAGAACAAAATCTGTCCCTGAAAACCTTGCTATCTTAGAGGATTTACACTTTGATTTACATCATACAAAGAACATCTTTAGAACTAGATCTCAAGGTGATTTAAACCAAACTGATCTTGACATTTCAGATTTGCAACAAAGCTTCAGTAGAGAAGCCTCACCTTCCACTCCTCCTGATTCCCAGATTCTTCATCACCTTAGCCTTTTCCATAACAAGTCTGCTCAGAATCAGTTTGCTGGCCCAAGTATTTCTTCCACTCCAATCCATACTACCATTGTGAAAAACACTCTTGTTTAGCCCACTTTCACTACTGTAAATCCACCCTTATTTCCAGCCATGGCAACATGGTATGACCCATTAGTGTTACCACAACCTCTACTTCCCTTACCAAATGATTACCAATCCAAAATCCCTCACTTCATTGGAAAAGAGTCTACAACAGCTCAACATCATGTAGATAGGATGGAAGATGCATTCGATTAAATGGAGATAGAAGAAGAAACTGTGAAGATTAGTATCTTCGCCCAAAGTTTAGGAGGAGATGTAAAGAAATGGTTTAAGAACCTACCTCCTAACAACATAAATGATCTCCCTGCTTTGCATAAAACATTCATCAACAAATGGGAACTCAAAAAGAACCCTCTCGAAATACTAGCAGAGTATAGTAGCCTCAAGATAAATCAAGGGGAGAGTGTTCATGACTACTCCACTAGGTTCAATAGTGTTTACAATGCTCTTCCACCTCACATGAAACCTCCCCAAGGCATGGCCTTGGTAAGGTATCCCGAAGGCCTTGATGCTGAAATGACTTATCAATTAAGGGAGAGAGATTACTTAACCTTAGAAGACATGCAGAAAGGATTTGTGAGCATAGAAGCAAACATAATTGAGAAAAGAAATAGGTTGAGATTAGAGAAGAGGGTAACTTATAAAGATGACCTACTACCCTCGACCTCAACTTCTGACACAAAAATTGACAACCTAGTGAAGGTGATGGAGAGGATGCTTGAAAAGATCAATCTGAATGATAGAGTGCCACCAAGAGAACCTCAAAATAACCAAAACAAAAATAGAAATCATAATTATAGGAGAGAAAACAATCGATATAAGCAAAAGGAAAGTGACCAACAAGTTAGACTTCCCTTCCAACAAAACTATGTAGATCAATATGAGGAAGATAGGGAGATGGAAAGGTTGGGAGAAGCTGATGTAAACTTGATTAGATCAGACAGTGGGGATGATGTTTTCCTCACTGAGGAAGAACAAGGTTTCTTCTCTGATCAAAGTAAAAACACCTATGAAGATTCTGATGATTATAGACTAGGGTTTGAAAATGAAATCATGGAGGTACACAAACATTATGATCTTAGGAGCAAAGGGAACGTAGACAATTCAAAGGATAAGAACACTAATATTGCTTTCAAGAAAAATGCAGAAAGTTAGCTTGAGAAGACAACAGACAAACCCATCATTTTGGCTAAAAACCAAAATTTAAACAAAGAGGAAAACATCCAGCCAAATGCGGAACAGAGTACCCCTAGCACCTCAGCTAGCAGTCCTAACAAAACAATTCCAATTACCAGTCCAAACAAAGTTTAGCAAATTAAAAATGATGAAAAGAATTCAATTGAAAAGATAGATGTAAATATCAACAAATCAATTGTTCCTTTTAGCCTTGAGGGAGAGATTTCCAAGATAAAGATTACCATCCCCCTAGCTGAACTTGTAACCCAAGAAGTGTACAAAAACCAAGTTTTAAAAGCTTTGAACTTAGGAAGTGATATTGACACCTTAAACTTGACAGATGACAAACCTGAGTTGTTGTTTGGTCCAGAGGTTGAAGGGAAATATCAAGAACGAGCTGTCCCTCCCTTCTACGTTAGTTTGAACATACATGAGAAAATTTTACACAATGCCATGCTATATTCTGGAGCTTCACACAATTTAATGCCCAAGGTAGTGATGGAAAGCTTAGGCTTAGAAATTAGTAAACCATACAAAGATTTGTATTCCTTTGACTCAAGCAGAGTCAAATATTTGGGTTTAATCAAAGATTTATGTGTTAACTTAGCTTAAATTCCTGCTAAGAGTCTAGTAATGGACATAGTTGTAGTTGACATTCCCCCTAAGTATGGCATGCTCTTATCAAGATAATGGGGAGCCAAACTTCAGGGAAGCCTTCAAATGGACATGTCTTATGCCACCATCCCTATTTTTAACCAAAACAGAAGACTATACAGGGAATCTCACATGAAGTACATGGTGTGCAACATAGACAAACCGAACAACTCTCCAATCCATTCCATTCAATCAAGTTTAGATTCCTTTACGTTATGCAACGAAGATGAAATTACTCAACAAGAAAAGGAAAAAATAGACCCAACCAATTCACCAGAACAATTAGAAATTCCTTCAAATCAGATACAAAACATTGGCAATCAACAACAACAAGAAAATGAAAATGAGGCAAATATACTTTGGACAATAAACTTCTATGGATCATGTAATAAAACGAGTGCAGGGGGAGGTGTTTGGATTCAAAATACGAATAAGAGTTTTTCATATAAATTAGATTTCCCATGCACTAACAATATTGCTGAGTATGAAGCACTTCTCCTAGGCTTACATCTGCTTAAACAATTAGAAGCCCAAAAGATATCAATCTTAAGAGATTCTGAACTTATCATAAGACAAATAAAAGGAGAATACTCAGCTAGAAATCCAATACTTAGGGAATATTGGAACACTGCCCTTGATTTATTGAAAACCTTTGAAAAGTATGAACTTATTTTCATTCCTAGAGCACTAAATCATCTAGCAAATGAACTTGCTTTCAATGCCAGCAATTGCCAAATACTTGAGATAAATGAACAACTTAGCGTAAAGGTAAAACACAGGCCTGCTGTGCCTGATAACGAAGATCACTGGAAAGTGTTTGACTCTGACAAGCACATAGATGATTTTCTAAAATTAGAAAATGATTTCGACATACCAGTATCAAAAACCAGTCATAAAGAAAACTGTTTGTATATTGAACAAATCCCAGAAGTTGAAATGACTTATTCTGCTAATATAAATCATTATGAGAATACTTTTGAAGCAGAGATAATTGATAACGTAGACCAAGAAGACTTGGAAGTTTTACAATGCAAGAATGATAAAATTCCAAGAGGTCTCACACCTTTAGAACACCTTTTCGACTTTAACGATGTAGCCAAAGAACTGAGAATGGAGCCTGTGGAAACAAATGTAGAAGAACATAAAATAGGCAACCTAGCAGAACCTAAGATGATTAAACTGTCCAGCACTCTCCCAGCTCACATAAAATTTCTATATATAGAGCTGTTCAAAGAGTTTAAAGACGTTTTTTCTTGGGGATACAAAGACCTGAAATCGTATGATACCAGCATCATTCAGCACAAAATCCCTCTTAAAGAAAATCAAAAGCCTTTCAAACAAAAGCTAAGGAGAATAAACCCTCTCTTACTACCTTTAGTTAAGGCAGAAATTGAAAAAATGCATGATGCTGGGATCATAGTACCTATTAGATATTCATAATGGGTATCAAACTTAGTTTCTGTTAGAAAGAAAATAGGGGAAATCAGGCTCTATATTGACTTCAGAAATTTAAATAGAGCCTCTTTAAAAGACAAATACACCTTACCCAAGATGGAACATATACTTCAAAGGGTAGTTGGGTAAAAAAGGATATCCCTCTTAGATGGGTTCTCAGGTTACAACCAGGTGTTAGTGCTTCCAAGTGATCAAATCAAAACTGCTTTTACCACACCTTGGGGCACCTTTATGTATGTCAAAATGCCTTTCGTATTAATGAATGTAGGGGCTACCTTCCAAAGGGCCATTGAAATAGCCTTTTATAAAGATATTGGCTATTTCATAATCATCTACCTTGATGACATAACCGTTTTCTCAAAAACTAACGAAGAACATTTGATTCACTTGAGAAATTTTTTTGAGAAGTGTAGGAAATTTGGCTTGTCATTGAATCCCAAGAAGACACTCTTTGGTCTCCAAGAAGGTAAACTTCTTGGCCATATAATTTCAGAAGAGGGAATCAAAATAGACCCCTCAAGGATAGATGGAATATTGCAGATCAGCCATCCAAGAAGCCTCAAAGAATTACAATCTTTCATTCAAAAAATTAATTTTCTGAGGAAGTTCATCCCCAACCTTGCTGAGATATTAAAAAAAATTACAAACATGCTTAAGAAAGATGTCGATGTAAAATGGACTTTACCAACTAAACAATCATTCGAGCTGGTCAAACAAGCTCTTACTCAAACACCAGTCCTGATTAGTCCATATTTCACCAAAGACTTTTATATCTTTTCTTTTGCATCTGAGCATACAATAGCTGTAGTGTTACTTCAAAAGAATTACTTGGGGCAAGAACAACCAATATCCTTCTTTAGTAGGGCCTTAAGAGATGCTCCTCTCAAATATATCATCATGGAGAAGCAAGCCTTAGCATTAGTGAAAGCTTTAAAGGACTTTAGGGTCTATATTTTACACTCTCACATAATTTCTTTTGTTCCACATACCATTGTCAAAGACATTCTAAGTTAAGACCCTGATGGTAAAAGGGGAAAATGGATTGCAACTATTCTTGAGTATGACTTAGAAATTAGGCCCACCAAACTAGTTAAAGGGCAAGGATTAGCGAAACTTATGGCTGAGTCTAACTTCCAAGCACTAGACATGAATATGGTAGATGTGTTGGAAGAAATAGAAGAATCTACTGCTCCTTTCATTGAAGAAACATTTCTGAATTCTCCTTGGTATGCTGACATTATTTATGTGCTTTTATATTTGAATGCCCCTCCTTCTTTGTCTAAAACTAAAGCTAGATTTCTGAAAAAAAAAAGCTTTGAGTTATTGTATCTTAGATGGGGTATTATATTGGAAAAATGCTGTTGGAATTTTTCTTAAATGTTTACTTGAAGATGATGCAAGAAAAATCATGCATGAATTGCATGACGGAGAATGTGGAGGACACCTCTACTGGAAGGCCACAACAAACAAAATTCTTAGATCTGGTCACTATTGGCCTACCCTTTTCCCAGATACTCAAAGGTTGGTCATGTCTTGCCATAAGTGTCAAATTTTTTATGGAAAAAGAAAACTCCTTCCCTTACCATTACATCCTATCAGAGTTGAGGCACCTTTCCAATAATGGGGTTTAGACTTCATTGGGGAAATTCACTCGTCTTCCTGAACCCAACATAAGTGGATCCTCACAGCCACTGACTTATTTACCAAGTGGATAGAATATATACCCTCCAGAAATGCTAATGACTCTGTCATTATCAAGTTTCTTGAAACAAATATCCTATCCAGATTTGGTTGTCCCAGAAAAATCATAACAAACAATGTTGCTTCTTTTAAATCTAAGAAAATGGTTGATTTATGTTACAAGTACCACATAACCTTGGGCCATTCTACTACCTACTATCCCCAAGGAAATGGATTAGCTGATTCTTCCAACAAGAGCCTCATCAATATCATCAAAAAACTGTTGGAACAGAATCTGAAATCATGGCACAGTAAGTTGGTTCATGCCTTATGGGCTGATAGGTTAACTACAAAGAAGTCAATAAATATGTCCCCCTATCAGCTGGTCTATGGCATGGATGCATTTTTTCCCTCCTCATTAGGAGTTCCAGTCATGAAACTCCTTCAAGAAGTGCAGGTCAAAGAGAATGATATGCAGAGGAGAATCAATCAAACCATCCATTTACAGCAAACCAGAGAAGAAGTCTATGAAAGGATGCAGTTAGTCTAAGAAAATGTAAAGAAACTATTTGATAAGAGGACTAAGGAAAACAATTTCCAGGTTGGAAATGTTGTTCTTAAATGGGATTCAAGGACAGAAGAGAAGGGAAAACATGGCAAGTTTGAGAACTTGTGGAAAGGTCCTTATATTGTTCATGCTGAGAGGGGTCACAATGCATTTTTCTTGAAAGAATTGAATGGAGAAGATATGTATGGAGGTCCTGTCAATGGCAGGATGCTAAAGCATTACTTCTGCCAGGAATCATGAGTTTCAAAGAATTTTATTTTTTCATTGTAAATATCATAGTCTGAACATTGCATTTAAAGTTATAAAAATAAAAATACAAAAACAGTAAAAGAAAGAAAAGAGGGCAGATTGTAAAAACAATAAAGGTACAACCCCATACCAAAAAAGAGAAGCAAAATCTGAAAGTGTGCAAGCTCAAATGCCACTACTGAAACACACTTCTAGTTAGCCATACAGCCTAATCATGGCTAATTAGTTTTAAATTAACTGCTGATAGGTTAGTGAATTCGATTTTCCAAACAGCTTAATCTTGGCTTATCAATAGGTAGATTAGGTTAGAAATTAAAGGTTCAAACATGCTCAAAATTTGAACCTTATTTATCAAAGAGAAGAATGAATCCAATCTGTTTTAATTCCTGAGTCAAAACAGAGGTGAAACTGGTTCCAATCAGCTTAAAATCTGAACCAGAGAACAAACAAAGAACAACTCAAACATAAGTGAAAACAGAGCTGAAAAAAGATGAAGGAAGTGCTTGAACTTTCAGATCTTAAGCCTTCCATTTTGTTTTAATTTTCTACAAAATAATTTCTATGTGCAGCTTGTTGTTTTATGCCATAGATCAGCAACAAGTTAGGTTGTCCAATCCTGACTTGTATTATTTTTAAATTTCTGTTTTAGAAATTAGTGAGTAAAAATTTGTTAGACTGTTTAATCCTAACAGATTAGTAGATTAGGTAGAGAATCATATGAACTAAACTGTTTAATCTGAGTTCATGGAGGCATAAGAAGTAGAATTATATTAGTTTCTTTCTTTCAAAAGAATAAAATGTTGTAAGAGAGTTTGCCAATCCAAGTGCACTCTACAGAAGAAAAAATGTTAGATCAGTAGGATTGGGTAGGTAGAAAGCTTGCGTTGATGAAAATCCATTATTTTTCATGGTTGATCATATTTTTCAGAGAAAAATAAGACCACCCAAATGAAGAAAGACAGCCCAATGGATTAGGCATTGATCAGCCTCCAGAGAATGCAAATCTGAAATTCTTGATGCCTTCAAAAAGGCACCATCTCCAAGTGGAGCCACTGTTAGCCGCCTATAAAATTTTGCAATGTCAAATGGTGGCTAAATCATTTTGGACAGCCTTCAAGAAACAATTTTGCTGCCAAAAATTTTGATGCTTAAAGTCTTTCTGAAGATATTCTATCCTTTGGTTAATCGTCACTGCTGTTCCCCTTTTGAACTCAGAAATTCTGTTGTTTTTCCATGAAGAAAAGACTGTTGTAAAAATCCCATTTCCCCCTTCTTCACTCAAAACTAACTTTTATTTTTACCCCTTTA
This sequence comes from Pinus albicaulis, assembly GCA_034641835.2. NCBI lineage: Eukaryota > Viridiplantae > Streptophyta > Pinopsida > Pinales > Pinaceae > Pinus > Pinus albicaulis. The sequence continues at coordinate 1,088,785,537 of CM076575.1, forward strand.
TTCCCCATAGAATTCATCCACTTTTTTATGATTTCCCTTCCCTTCGTGAAAATCTCTTTTACAAAGTCTAAAACTCATTTTTAGACTTTACCGAAACCCCCAAATCCATCAAAAACCTTGAAAAAATTCATAAAAAATAAGTTTGTTTAAACTATGGACTTAAGCCCCCTTGGGCTAAGTACTAAACCACTTCCCCACATGTGCCCAGGCGCTATAACCAAGCGCTAAGCCCTTTCGGTGCTTATCACATTGGAGGAAACTCATCGCACAAGTTTTTTCCTTTATTAAAATCTTCGATTGTGATTGGCCCTTTATTGCGTAACCCCCAATCCTATTATCGCCTCATATAAACCTTGTGCCCACAATTGGGAGCTAAAAAATTGTATAACTCATCTCTGATACATTATTTTCCTTTGTAAAGTTCATAAACCCACTTTTTCCTAAATTTGGTCTAAATGCGCCCATGCAATGTTTTTTAAATATAAATGGGTAGATTGAAAAGCCCGCATCAAAATTCTCATGCGATTGAGCCCCATTATATAAACCCCGCTCTCCACTTTACTCGATATAACTTGTGCCCGGGACCAACAGTTAAAAGGTCCCCAAGTGCCAATCGCATCGGAGAAAATCTAAATGGGTAGATTGCAAAGCCCACAGGCCCGATCTGAAGTTCCGATTGCGATTGGCCCTTTATTATATACGCCCTGGGCCTATTATATTTCATATAGACCACCGGCCCCGCAGTCGGGCACCAGACCATTTCATATATATATATTCCGCCCTGAGCCACCCAAACCTTTGTATTTAGTTAATTTTTAGTTTTTATGTATTATAAAGGGTTTCTGCCGGTGCAAGTGTTGAAACAATATCGACCATTGATCTAAAGCCGATCAACGATCAGCGCATGATCGCATCGCAAGTTTTTGTCAAGCGTGTTAACATAATGCCATCCCAGATTGGTCAACCCCCGATGAGTTCTCCGCTGTCGATCTGATCTGCAGATCGATGATCAGCAGTTAATCGCATCGGCGCCTCCCGAGTTTCTTCCCCCGCCGATCGCCGAGCCCCGATTGCATCTGAGCTGTCAACGTGTCCAGATCGAATGGTCCAGATTGTATTCCCCGACTTTGGTTTAAAAACATGTTGCCCCGCTCCTAATGTTTTTTCGACCAATCCCGACCGTTGATCTCTGTAGATCAACGGTCCTTATTAACTCCTTCTTTGCCTTTGTATATTTTTCATTTAAACCCCAGATTTAATCTTGGTCGTCGACCTTCCACATCCAATGACTCATATTTGACTCGACAGGCCTGCCTCCTGTAGGTCCCGCCTTTCTCAAGATTTGATCTCCGCCGTCCAATTTTTTCATCCTACCACTCAGATTGAAATCGCTCTATCTCTTATCCTCCGCACATCATATCCATATCGTGCTCATTCTCCTCCGTTGGATCTGAGGTCCCAGATCTGACGGTCCACGTTCCATATCGTGTAACTTTCAGCGCGAAGGATAATTTCCTGAGGGTCGCACGATATTGGTGGTTTTGAAAGGCCACGTGTCGGGTGGGAACGCATATCACGTTCAAAAAGGCAAAACCACCTCCCCGCCCTTCCACTACGCAAAAACAACTGTTTTGCTCCCCAAAACCACTTTCCCTCTTTCCATTGTGTTTCATCACGCGCGACTCCCACCGTTGATCTCTGTAGATCAACAAACGAGATCTAATCTGGCCTTATACTATCACCCTCCACCCACGCCAAAGGTTTTTAGCATAAAATCTCCACCATCCATCTCGTGGGCCGATCTCATCCGACGGCCCACGATCATCCCGAACCCCAATTTCATTTCCTTTGCAATTTCCTCCGCCAAAGGGATTTTTCCTCTTTCCTTTGTATTTTCTCACATTTTACGCCCATATTATTATAAAGTGACTCATTCACTTTGTGTATTCACAATGGATCCCCACCGTTGATCTTTTCTAGGTCGACGGATCCGACTTAATCCTTCCCCACTTTCCTTTTTAACCTCCCCACAAACGAATCTCCACCGTCGGATGTTGCCATCCAACAGCCACGCTCTTCCCCAGAACCTCCTAAGTAGTTTTTTTTACCAAATATGCATGATTTATTAATGATTTTTGTATTTTCCAGGATTTAAAGGGCTTTCAAATATTTTAAAAAGAAAATGAGAGCCGAGGATGACGATCCTGCAGACTTTCGTCCGTTAAGAGGGAAAGCCATATACATGGTTCAATTTCACGTTTCATCAATGACTCATGGTCATTGATGCCATGTGGAACTTGTACATACCTGCACATCAACAAGACACAAATAATTAAATTAAATCAAAGAGTATCAGTGTCGAAGATCCACACACAACAGAAATGAAGGATTAAATATTAATTATACAGTTTAAAGGATTACAGCTAAAAATCGATTTTCAAAGGTCTAATCCATTGAATTAAACACAGTCAAAGAAAAATCAAGGATATTTATCAGATTGAGGATGCCTCCACTACCTCATCAAAGGAAAATTGATTCCTCTCAGTTATCAGATTGCCACCTGTGCCTTCACAACTTTTAAACAAAGGCCGAGTAATGACCAAAACAGAGCATATTTTCCCCTTATAGCTGAATAGTTATTTCAAATCCAAGAAGCTAATATAAACTATCAACAGAGTTATTGAAAAAGATGACACAAAGCCTTAAAGTCAACATAAGCTTCCAGCAAATCTTAAATACTTAATGTAAACCAATTAATACAGGAAAATATCTGTAAAATTCTCCCTAGAGCCCCTCAAAGGCCGAGAAGCATTAACTGTATTAATTGAACTCAGAAGATCTTTTCTCTCTTTCGACCTCCTCATTCCTATATAAAACTTGTTGAGGAATCTATTGCAAATGTTGGTTGTTTGATTACTAGTTGTAATACTGAAACTCTTTGAAATAATACATAGTCTGTTGAAGTTGAAGAAGAAATTGAAGTCTTGGAAGCCCTGATGATGTTGTTGCATGTTTGTTCCTAAGAAGGCTCTATCATTGGATCCATGAGCTTGGTTGTTGGTGAAGTATTCTAAACTGTTTAATGTTTTCCCCTGTTTTCATTTTGTTCCATAAATTCTTGCTACAGTAGGGTGAAAGTTTTAGGCTAAGAAATGACTCTTGGAAGCACCTTAGACCTGTTTATCCTTCACTGTTTTATGTTTTCTTCTGCTCAGGTATTTTAGAGTCTTTAATATCTCTCTTTAGTCCTCATGCTTTTTTATTTCTTTAATAGTTCGAACAGTTGGTTTCAGCATGATTTATGGTTCTCCCTGCTTGTCTGCTGCGACTTAAAGACTGTTACTGAAGTCTCCCTTTGAAGTTTCTTTGTTTACAGTAAGTCAAGGAGGTCTATTCTGATCTTGATCCTTGTCCTTGCTTGAACAGTTGGATTAAAGGTCTTTATAGTAGTGATCATAGATGTATTTAGGTGTTCCCTCTTCTATGATTGTAATTATCAGTGAATCTTTTATGTTTCTAAGTCATTTGAAATAAAATCTTTGAGGAAATAGGGTGTTCCCTGAATCTTAGAGTTCATTTTAAAAGTTGTTTTGAAGTCATTATTTGCTTCAAGTGTGATTTGTAGAATTCATGGTTAGCCCTGTCTACCAAATAAATCTTTATTGTTCAAGGTGTTCTTTCAAATTCCCTTAGTTGAGAATTAAAATTCGCTTTCCAAATCATTGATGTCCATCTCATTCCAAAACCAAAGGTTCCTGCGGCCAAGTTAGATTTTCCCTTTGATATCCCACATCCATTGATAAGTTTTTCATGACCTCTTTTTGACTCCATTTCCCAATGAAGCTGATATTTCCCCTTTCTATCTATCTTTCCTAGACCTTTTATGTTCTGTTGTATCAATTCAACCAAACAAATAAATAAACACTTGCACTTAATAACTAGTCTAAAACCAATTTTCAAAGCACACAAGATAAACCTTTGCAAATAAAAAAAAATTTGAGAGATCCCTCTCTGAGAGCAGGAGGGCTAGATCCTGTAACTCTAAATATTGGTTCTGATGTTGCCTTGTCTTTTGATTTTCCAAACTATCAAAACACGGGACACCAGCACAAGGTACACTTATTCCAAGCTGAATGTTGGGAGAAAAATCGTAGTGAACATCACTTTTTGTGTTTATGGATTAGGGGGAATTGGAAAAGGCAATGGCTAAGGCTTTGAAATGGAAAAAATGTGTTTTTGGAATTTTATTTAAAAGAATTGAAATTAGGAGAAAAGGGAGGTGAAAGGTCATAGGTTGCATGTGAGGAGGAAAATGAAGGAAAATAATGCAAACTAATGAAAATAGAGGTCTAATTAATAAAAATAATTCAGAGCATTAGTTGGTAGCCTTTTGTCAGTTCAATTTTGGAATTATTCTCAGAGAGGAGAAGAGCACCAAGAGGATAACGAAAGCAAGGAATCAAAGGAAAGACAAGCAAGAAAAGGAAAGGAAAGGAAAGCAAATGAAAGCAAAGGAAAGTAAGGATCAAGCAAGGAAAATTTGGATCAGGTAGCTTCAATGGGATTACTTGCATGTAACAGGTTGAATGGATGATTTCCTAGCTAGTTTTGACATGCATGGTATGTGCATGTTGGTATTTGGTTCTTTTATTGTCATTGGCATCGGTTTTGTTGGATTAGACAGTGGATTTTATCCTTTCCTTGCCATTTCTGAATAGCTAGAGTGTGATGGGGTTGTTCTCAATTTGAGATTTGGATCGTCAGAAGATTTTGGTTATGGGTGAGGTGGTCTCGAGAAAATTCTAAAATTCTTAGGAATCCCTTGACCAATATTGGAAGGATACACGGTAAAGCCTGAGGGTGGATATGGGAAAATTTCTTAAGGTATTGGAGAAGAAATTTCGAGGAATCTAAGCTAGGTTTCGTTTTGTGATCTATGCACCAGTTTAGGTGAGATCATGATATATTTAGGGTGGAGGTGGTTTAACATATGGATTCCCTTGATTGATTTTGGATTGTTTTATCCCTTCAGATCTCGCATCCATGCTTGGAATGTGGCACGGGCGTGATTGGCTGAAAGAAATCATTATAGAAGTTTTGAGGTTTAAAATGGGTCTCTTAAGAAAAATGTAAAACCAAAATAAAATTTATAAGAAATAATAGGATTCAAGATGATGATGTCAACCATGGGGGATGATTCACCATTTTTGGAGTAAAAAAGTAAAAATATTAAAAAATAATAAAATAATAAAACTACTTTTTCAACTCGTATTTTCAACTTATCTCCCTAAGGTTTTACTCAAATTTCGAGCAAGAGTACTCGTTGGATGCAAAATTTGATTCCTCATCGAAGGCATACCCATGTTTCATACTTTCGATGAACCCTGGTACATGAAAAATGAGAAATACATGAAAAAATGTGATTGCAATCATGTTCTTCATGTATTTCTCATTTTTCATTTAGCAAGGCCCATTGAAAGTATGCAACATGGGTATTCCTTGGATGAGGAATCAAATATGCATCTAACGAGTGTTTTCTCTTGAAATTTGAGTAAACCCATAGGGAGATAAGTTGAAAAAATAGTTTTTTCTTTTTTTCCTCTAAAATTTGATGATGTAATATAATCTAGGACCTACAGGAGCAACCCAACCCCTCCAGGTGTCCAACCCTTGAAATAATTCTTTTTTTTTTACTGAACTAGAGCCTCAACCACTTCCTTTCCAAGGCATGAAAGTGGCTATAATCCTCCAGTCTCTCCCATAGGCCTACATGGCAATGGCTGTGGAATTTTCCAGTTAGTTCTATGCCAGTGACCCCTAATTCTGAACCAATTTTTTAGGCCTAGGACTCAGAACTCTACTCGGAACACAATGAGACTTAAAAAAATGATGAATGACATAGAAACAAGGCTTATTAACCAAAACTTGAAGCGATTTTTGAATTGACCTCTCCCAATTAGGACCAAAATTCCGTCAAACACTTGGTAAACATGCAAGCTACAGGTCATGAATGCATATTTGTACATAAGGATATGGAATCTTATCTAAGGTTTAACAATAAGGACCAATTCCTTCTCACAATATTTTTCATAACACCAATTAGGTCTTGCATTAGTTAGTCATTTAGTTACAAGTAAAAACATGCTGAGATCCATGACTAATATATGTCAAATAACCATGCTGATAACCAAAATATAACTAGATAAATAGCAATGATAGAACAACCATAAACTCTACAAAACAAAAAGTACATTTACTCATCAAAACAAGAGAATCTTATCTCTTATTAAACATAGGAAAAATTGAACCAGGTTCAGGAATTTCACGTACCACCCAACCATAGATTGGGCTGAACGAAATCTTATTTTAGCCAATCACCCTCGTGCCACATTCCAAGCATGAATGTGTGATCTAATGGGATAAAATAATCCATAAAAAACCAAAGGAATCGAGAATTTAAACCACCTCCACCCTCACCATACCATGATCTCAACTAAACCAGTCCCGAGATCACAAAACCAAACCGATCTCTGATGCCTCAGAATTCCTTTACCATCCCTTGAGGAATTTTCCTGTCTTAACCCACTGTTTGAGGGCTTCCTGGAGAAAACCATCTCCACCCCCAACCATTGGGATCTTTCTGAGACCACCTCACCTAGATCCAAAAACTTCCAGCAATCCAAAGCTAAATTGAGAAAGAATCCCATCACACCATGGCTATCCTGAAATAGAAAGGCAGGGCGAAAAGCATTGTAAAAAACCAGAAAAATACATGCCACCGACAACAAAAGAAAAAAATACCAACATGCAGATACCATGGATGTCAAAACCAACTATGAAATCATACATGCAACCTGTTACCTACAATTATTCTCATTGAAGCTTCTTGATCCAACTTTTCCTTGCTTGATCATTGCTTTCCTTTGCTTTCCTTGTCCTTCCTTTTCTTGCTCGGTTTTTTTCTCCTCTTAGTACTCTTCTCCTCTCTAAACCCATTTCCAAAAATAAACTGAAAAAGGTTGTGAACTGATCCTAAGAAACCTTTTTATCATTGTTGCCTCTAATTTCTTCATTTTTCCTCTATTTTCCTTCAATTTCCTCCTCACATGCAACCTATGACCTTTCACCTTCCTTTTCTCGTAATATTCTTTATTTTCATAAAATAAATGACAAAAATTCCTTTTATATTTTTAATGCCTTTTCCATTGCCTTTCCTAATTTCCCTTAGCCATAAACACATCAAGTGATGCCCACTAGTATATTTTTCCCAAAATTCATCTTGGAATATATGTCCCTTGACCTTGGTCTTATTTGCTCTTCATTAAATTTTATTACATGACATTTTAACCTGAGGTTGTTACAGAACCCTTCCCCTTAGGGGAACACTATCCTCGGTGTTCAATGACACCTACAACTAGCAAAACTGCTGAAAACCAAAACATACTTCCCATGGAGATTTATAACAAAGTTTGTTGTAATATTTACAATAAAAACCACATATACCTATGCACATTTGGTTCAACCAAACACTAACCATATTGTTTATGAAAATTTATAAATCCACCTCGATACAATATTTACAATATTATACACATATGCACATTTTCACAACCATCAATTAAAATGAGACGATGCCTGCATCCACAACAAGGGAATCCAGAGGCTCACACCTCCACCCTCAAAGTAATACCAGGATTCACCTCCTTTCGAGGAAGTCTAGAATCCACTGTGAAAGTCAAACCTGCATCTAATGTCTAATGCTACAATCCTGTGCTACCTGTTCCCTTAGTGAACAATTACCATCCCATTATTCCAGTGCACACTCCAAATGTGCATCTGATTCCATCTGTAAATACTAATGACAAAAAAAAATCCATTCCCCTGCCATCCCTTCTCTCCTATGGAGTCCCTCGGGAAATCTAGTCACCCCCTTCCATGCAATCTCTCACCTTCCAAGTTCCCCGACATCTCCTAACTTGGGAGATCCATTTCCTTGAAAGGTTTCCTCGCATCGGAAGGTCCAAAAACCAAGGAATATACTTTCCTCAAAACCATCATAGGGGTTATAACATGATCATGCAAATAAAAGGACACTATTGGGTACCAGTGTCCCATAAAGGCCCTGCTCTTGAAGTGATTTACCAACATATTGCTGCCTGTTTCAATTCCTTTTGTTGTTGCTGCTAATTCTTGCAATCAGTTTCCAACCACCCAAAACCTTTCATTTTCATGTTCCTGTGCCAAGCACATAACCACCATTAGACTAAAAGGAATTTAAATAAATTCAAATCATACCTCATTGGTGGCCCGTATATAAGGTACACTTGCAATTCTATTTACTTCCTATCACAACAAGTCAAGTGAGATCTTTGATCAAATCATCATGTATAAACATATCGCATCCGGTTAGCTCAACCCGCAACCATCATAAATCATAATCATAGATCACATGCATGATAAAAACTAAAATAAAATACTGATACTGATATTGATACTGATACTTTCCTTTGTCCTTTATCTTTTCCATACACACACTGAATCAGTTTCCATACTTGGAAAGCACTCAGTGCCTTCCCTTTAAGTAATAAGGGAATCCAAAAACTAAATTTCCTCCTCCCTCAATATCAACAACAAGGGTATCCTGAGAAAAAACAACCTTAACCCTCAATAAAAACAAGTGTATCTTGATAATAAACTGCCTCAACCCTCAATCAAAACAATAAGTGCATATAGAGACTAAATTTCTTCAACCCTCAATAACAACAAGGGTATTTAGAGACTAAATCGCCTCAACCATAAATAGCAACAGGAAGGGCCCAAAGAGTCCCATCCCTGTTTTTTTCATCACATTATACAATTCATACACATACACAATGTACAACACAACGCATACACCAAATCAAGGTGTACAACACAACACATACACCTACACCCATTGTACAACACCACATATACACCTACACATGGTGTACAACACAACATATATGCGTACACTACATACAATACGACAGATATGCATGTCGCAACACAATAACTACACAAAACTGTAACACAATACCCCATATACACAACACAACATGTATGACATGTACACAACACCACCTGTGAAACATGTACACAACACCCAATTTACAAAACACCACCTGCACAATGTGTACACAACACCCAATGTACACAAAAACACCTGTAAAATGTGTAGACAACACCCAATGTACACAACACCACCTACACAATGTGTACACAACACCACATGCACACAATGCCACATGTACAACATGTACACAACACCACATGCACAAAATACCAAATTTACAACATGAAAAAAACACTATATATATACATAGCACCACATATGCACATGCCCACGACACCATATATACACAACACCACATATATAATATTCCCATGACACCATATGTATTCCACTGCATATGCAACATGCACACAAGACCATATGTACATAGCAGCGCATAAACATGTACACAACACCATGTATACCAGCACTTCATAAACAACATGTACATAACATCATATACACATGACATTGCATGTACGCAACATCACATATACAACATGTACAACATAAACACAACAATGGTATTGTACATTTATAAACCGCACTGTCTCTACCACACAACCTTCTAGTGTCTTATCCATGCTTGTCCCAACATGTTATAGGTCACACTGATTTCACTCCATTGATGTATCCATCAACATTACCTGTGATAGCATAAAAATACACGTAGTATATTCACATAATATTAATTCATATCCACATGATACTAACCTCAAAGATATGTCAGGGATACTCTTTCCACTTGATTCCTCATAAGATTAAGAACCTCTTCATGCCATTCACCTACATAAGAAATCATTCCTCCACAAGCATGATATTTGATGACCTTGTTAGACAACATCATACATACATGCATATATACATATAAGATTAGTGTAAAAAAATCATGATCCTTGACGGCATTGTCAAACAATAGAATACATACAAATATAGACATATATAGACATCAACGTAAGACAATCATGATCCCTGACGACACTGTCAGAAAACGACATACATAAATACATGTATACATGAATAAACATTAGTATAATCATGATCACAACATAATTACCATATATCATAAGGTCAAGGTTAAGAGAAATTCCTTTATATGTGCACACCATGCAAAACATTGAGAACAATTGTTCCCAACATAGCCAAGGCATATGAAACCTCATATCCATTTACTTTACCTTCCTTTTCACCTTTCCTCATGACTTTCCTTCCACCATCCATTTATCCCAATGGACACAACCAATCCAACTGGTTATCACATTATTTCCTTTAGTTTCCCTTATACATGCATTGAGCTTTGTCTGAGTCTTACATTTCTTGATGGATTACACTCAGCTCTTCACAAGCTTCATTAATCTTCACCTTTCCCCAATGGGTTCCCAAGACCCTTAATTACATATCAATGCTCTGATACCACCCTGTAACACACTCCTCCCACATCGGGGTAAACATGAGCTGAGGTTCACTATGATAAGACTCAACCTCCTATATGACCTTAAGGAAATGGAGTTGACAACTTAAGACTTAACTGACTTCCCTAAGGTGTTACAAGACATCTAAGAGAAACCCAACCCCTCCAGATCTCCAACCCCTGAGATAAATCTTTTTTTTTTTAATGAACTAGAGCCTCGGGTGCTCCCTTTCCAAGGAATGCAAGTGACTATAACCATCTAGTGTAATAGACCTAGTTAAAAATCCATGTAAAAAAATATAAGACCAAGGTCATGGGACATGTATTCCAAGCTAAATGTTGGGAAAAACATCCTAGTGGGTTTTGATTTTGTTATCCAAAGGAAATTGGCAAAGGCAATGGAAAAGGACTTTTAAAGGCATGATGCATTAATTTACATTTTATTTATGAAAATAATTGAAAATAGGAGAAAAGGAATGTTAAAAGTCACAGAATGCATCTAAGGAGGAAAATAATGAAAAATAATGGAAAATGAAGAAATAGAGGCCTTATCAATAAAAAGGCTTTTGAGGATCAGTTGGCAAGATTTTTTCTTAAACCTTATGTTAGTTCTATGGTGGAGCTCACATTACTTCTCTCATACTCTTTTATGCTTAGAGTTTTCTTTGAGCACTCTTGGAGGAGTGTGGAATACTTTGGATTTGGATCAAGAAGGAAAAGGAAGAGTAGGAAAGCATAAGAAGATATTGAGAATAACAACTACAATGGATTATGTTTGTAGTAACTAAGTTGCATATGCATTTGGGTTCTTAGTCGTAATTTTCTATTTGAATGGAGGATTACCTAGATTGATAGTGGATTTTCCTAGCCTTTCCATTTCCTAGATAGCCATGTTGCCGTGGGTTCATTTCATTGCTTGTTTTTCTGGCTGGTTCTCATGTGCCTTTGGTTGTGGGTGGAGTTATTAGTTCCTGGAAGCCTTGGTTGAAAAAATGATCTGGAAGCCCTCTAACTGTTAGGTCCCTATATTACTAGTATAGTCCCTTATTGTTGTTAGTGTAACCCCCTTATTGTTATTATTGTACCCCTGTAACCCCCATATTGTTATTATTGTGCCCTTAAATTATTATTGTTAGGTCGGCTAAGATTACATTGTGGCCCCATGGACTCCTATATATAGAAAGGAGGTTTTGTAATTTGTATCATTCAAGAATTGTTCATTCATGTAATGTATTGGATATTTCCCCCTTGAAGTGGCTTATTTATAAGGCATTTATATCTCTTTTATTCTATTTTTGTAGATGGTTTCACAACATTTGGTATCAGAGCTTTGGATTCTAGGGTTTCACTACTCCAAACAGGCCATCGTGGAATTTTCGCTATAAAGTTTTTTCTACGAAGGCTCAGAAGCTGAAATTTTTAGAGTGTGAAGCCGAAATCATGAGGAACCTCTTTGAAAAATTTCAGAGCTTTTTTCACAATATTTTCAGAGATATGAGATGTGGAAGTTAGGGCTTTTTCCAGGCTCCTGAATTTCACTTAAAAAGGTCATCGCGGAATTTTCGCTATAATGTTTTTTCTACAAAGGTTCAAAAGATAAAATTGTTAGAGCGCGAAGCTGAGATCTAGAGGAACATCATCTCAAAATTTCAGAGCTTGGTTCACAATATTTTAGGAGATATGATCTGTGGAATTGAGGTCTTTTTCAGGCTCCTGAATTTCATCTCAAAGAGGTGATCGTGGGAAAATATTCATAAATCTCTCCTGAGCATCGGATTGGAATTATGTAAAAAGTGACTGGAAGTACACGGATTGTATTTTCCTATCTATAAATTTCAAAGCCAAAGGAGCAAACAGGGAGTCATGGAAAGTCGTACAAGTTCACTCTACTGAATCAGTCCATAATTAGGTCATTGTGGGAGATTGGACATAACCTTGCCTTGAAGAATCCAAATCAATTCAGACCTATGGCATTTGAAAGAAGCTTCAAAGGAAACTATAGGGCCGAATTTAAAATATTGAGGATTAGCAAGTATAGAGATAAGTCAATTTCAATATCGAGCTCCTCAAAAGCAAGTAAAAGGTGTGTATTTTTTTTTCCGAATTGCATAAGTCTTGTCTGAAGAATCAAGTTGAATTGATTCCAAGGGCATATTGTAGAATAGATATCAATATTAGATTCTAAAATGGCCCCTAAAAATAATTCAACACCAATTAAGACTTTAGAAGGCTCTACTATGACTCATGAAGATGAAGAACGACAACATGACATATAAAAATTACAAGAGCAAGTGCAAAACATTTTTCTCTCGCAAAGAGAAACAAAAAATGACATGGAAGTTTTGAAGAACAACGTGGAAACTAAGATGGATGGTTTGAAGAAAGGCATGGAATGTAATATAGATGGTTTGAAGAATGACATGGAAGCTAAGATGGATGGCATGGAAGCTGGCATGGAATCTAAGATGGATGACATGGAAGCTAAGATGGAAAACATGAAGAATGATCTAAAAGCAGACATGAAAGGTTTGACAAAGTTGATAGAAGAAATGTTTCCTAATGGTGAAAAGATAGTAGAGGAAACTCATGATGAGAACAAAATAAATATTAATCATGATTTCATAAACTCTAATGTTGGAGGGAAGAACCACCAATTCCAAAAATGGATATGAGGAAGTTTGATGGAAAGGATCCTGTAACATGGATACTACAAATGGAGCAATATTTTGATCTCAATAATGTGCAAAACACACAAAAGGTACGCATTTCAACTTTACAATTAGAACAAAATAAATTTGTATAGTATCGATGGCTTTGCTCCCGTAAAAAAATTGTCACTTGGTCAATTTTTACGGAGGAAATGATAGCACATTATGAGGATACAAAGAGAAACACTTTCTTTAGCCAATTGATAATTCTCAAACAAAAGTGTTTAGTGGGGGAGCACATTGAGGACTTCCAAAAATTGAATATAAGGGTAACTGATATTCCAGAGGAGCACAGGATTGATCTCTTCATAGGAACTTTAAAGGATAACATCCAACATGAAGTTCACGTTTTGGAACCTGATTCATTGGAGAAGGCATTCAGGTTGGCAAGAAAAATTGAATGTAAAATTATGGTGACAAGGAAGCCTACCACTCACTTTTATAAAGAAGGAAGTGTTGCTACGCCTAGATTTCCACAACCTACAAGGTTGACACCACAACAATTGGAAGAAAAAAGAGCAAAAGGGCTTTGCTACAATTTTGATAGCAAATACACTAAAGGTCATAAGTGTGCTGAGAAGAAATTATTTTACATAGATTGTGAAGAGGAAGAAGAAAATGAACAAGAAGAGGATATACACCAGGAACCAACACTAGAAGAGGAAGAAATGAATCCGACCATATCGTGTAATGCACTGGCAGGAATTACCACTCCTCAAACTCTCAAGATAGAAGGACATATTAAGAAGAAAAGGGTAATAGTGTTGATTGATTCAGGTAGCACCCATAATTTTATTCATTATAAGGTAGCCAAGGAATTAAATTGTTTCCTATACCCAGCACCAGAATGTCAAGTGATGGTTGCAAATGGAGGAACTATAAATTGCTCCGGAAAATGCCATAATATCAAGCTAACCATGGGGGAATATGTGTTGACTAGTCCAATGCTTTCCATTCCTATGGGAGGTGCTGATGTTGTACTAGGAGTACAATGGTTACAATCTTTGGGGACGGTAGCTTTTCATTTTCAAGAACTTTTCTTGAAATTCTTTTCAGAAGGAAAGGAAGTCGAATTACGGGGTATTGAAGGGAAGCCAGGAAGGATAATAAGCTCTAATGGCATGACAAAGCTTCTCAAGAAAGAACAACGAGGCGTAATTGCACAATTATGCTCACTAGAAGTTCCAACATCAAAATCATCTATTTCTGCAGATCTCCAACAAGTCTTGGACAATCAGTCCAAGGTGTTTGAAACTCCCAAAGGACTCCCACCTATTCGTGATCATGATCATGCTATTCATTTGATTCCAGGAAGTGTTCCTCCAAACATCAGGCCTTATAGATATCCTTACTTCCAAAAGAGCGAAATTGAACGTATGATTGCAGAAATGTTAGAGGCGGGTATAATTCAACCTAGTCAAAGTTCTTTCTCTGCTCCTGTAGTATTGGTACACAAGAAGGACGGATCATGGCGAATGTGTCCGGATTATAGGGAGCTCAATAAGCTCACCATTAAAGATAAATTTCCCATTCCTGTGATTGATGAATTATTGGATGAATTACATGGAGAAATTTATTTTACCATGTTGGATCTTCGTTCAGGATATCATCAAATTAGAATGAAGGCTGAAGATATTCCAAAAACAACATTTCGAACTCATGAGGGTCATTATGAATTTTTGGTCATGCCTTTTGGCCTTACCAATGCACCTTCTAAATTTCAAGGGTTGATGAATTCCATTTTCAAACCCTTCCTTAGAAAATTTGTGCTAGTATTTTTTGATGATATACTAATCTACAACGGGTCTTGGAAGGATCATGTTGAACATGTTGACAGGGTGCTCAAACTATTGCAGGAGAAACAATTATATGCAAAAAAATCCAAATGTTTCTTTGGAGTACAAGAGGTGGAATATCCGGGTCATATTGTATCTCACGAGGGTGTTAAAGTAGACCCTAACAAAATTAAAGCCATTAAGGAATGGAAAGTTCCCACAACCATAAAGCAGTTGCGAGGATTTCTCGGGTTAACAGGGTATTATCGCAAGTTTGTTAAGAATTATGGGAGAATAGCAGCACCTCTCACAACATTATTGAAGAAAGATGCATTTTCATGGACTCCTGAAGCAACTAAGGCCTTTGAACGTCTTAAAGAGGCAATGTGCCTAGCACCAGTCTTAGCTACACCAGACTTCACAAAAACCTTTATTGTGAAATGTGATGCCTCGGGAAATGGAATTGGTGCAGTTTTAATGCAGGAAGGAAGACCCATTGCTTTTGAAAGTCGTCCAATCAAAGGAAAGTATTTACAGAAACCTATTTATGAGAAGGAAATGTTAGCAATACTGCATGCACTAAAGAAATGGCGAACTTACCTAATGGGAAGACACTTCAAGGAAAAACCGATCATGATAGTCTTAAACACTTTTTGGAACAAAGACTATCGTCAGAAGAGCAGCAAAAATGGGTCACAAAGATGTTGGGTTATGACTTTGAAATAATCTACAAAAAAGGAAAGCTTAATGTTGTTGCAGATGCACTCTCAAGAAAGAATGAAGAGGTGGAAGCATTGCTTTGTGCCATTTCTATTATTCAACCAGATTGGATAACTGAAGCAAGAGATGAATGGAAGAAGGAAAAATATGTATGGACACTCATTCAAAAGTTGCAGCAAGATCCTAGTACATCTGATACATTTAGTTGGAAAAATGATTCCTTATGGTACAAAGATCGCTTATATATTTGTAATAATTCCCAACTAAAAGAAAATATTCTTTTGGAATTGCACACTTCTCCTTTAGGAGGACACTCACATTTTTTAAAAACTTACCACAGGGTGAAGACAATTTTTTTGGGATGGCCTTAAATCTGATATTCAAAAGTTTGTGGTGGAATGTTTGGTTTGGAAGCATAATAAAGTTGAGACAATTAAGCCCTTGGGTCTTCTACAACCTTTATCCATTCCATGTCAATGTTGGGAGGAGATTCAAATGGATTTTATCACAGGTTTACCTAAGCCCAAAGGAAAGAGTGTCGTCATGGTGGTAGTTGATAGACTTACCAAGTATGTACACTTTTGTGCATTATCTCATCCATTTAAAGTAAGTACAATTGCTACTACATTTATGGACACAATTTAAAAGCTACATGGAAAGCCAAGGGTTATTGTGAGCGACAGAGATCCCATTTTTACTGGAAATTTTTGGACGGATTTATTTTTTTGTTTGGGTACTCAATTAGCTCATACCTCATCTTATCATCCTCAATCCGATGGTCAAAATGAGATATTAAATAAATCTTTGGAAGGATATCTTCATTGTTTTGTATCTGATAGACAAACACAATGGGTCAAGTGGTTACCTCTCGCTGAATGGTGGTATAACACTTCCTTCCATACTGCAGCAAAAATTACCCTATTTATGGCACTTTATGAATATCATCCACCATCCATCACATCATATTTAAGAGAAAATTCGAAGGTTCAAGCAGTGGAAGATCACATCGAGCATCAACAAGAAGTTCTTCAACTCTTAAAGGATAACCTAAATTTGGCACAAAATCGAATGAAACAACAAGCAGATCAACATCGTAGAGAGAGAAGTTTTGATGTAGGAGACTGGGTATTTTTACGGCTACAACTATACAAACAAATTTCCCTCAAGCAAGCTAAGAAAGATAATAAATTATCGTCAAAGTACTATGGTCCTTACAAGGTGTTGCAAAATATTGGTACTATGGCATACAAATTGGAGCTTCCTGCTTCTTCATGAGTGCATCCAGTTTTCCATGTTTCATGCTTAAAGAAGGTTATAGTTGGAAATATTCCAGTTCAAACAATATTTCCAAAACTTGATGAGGAAGGAAAAATCATATTGGAGACTGAAGCGGTCATGAAAGAAAGAACTCGAAAACTATGAAATCGATCAATTTCAGAGTATCTCATCAAGTGGAACAACTTACCCACTGAAGATTCTACATGGGAGGATGAGAATTTTATACAGAAGTACCCAGAGCTACTCAAGCGTTCAAGACAACACTTTTTTGAAGGAGAGGGGCATGTTAGTTCCCTATGTTACTAGTATAGTCCCTTATTGTTGTTAGTGTAACCCCCTTATTGTTATTATTGTACCCCTATAACCCCCATATTGTTATTATTGTTCCCTTAAATTATTATTGTTAGGTCAGCTAGGATTACATTGTGGCCCCATGGACTCCTATATATAGAAAGGAGGTTTTTAAATTTGTATCATTCAAGAATTGTTCATTCATGTAATGTATTGGAGGTTTCCCCCTCGAAGTGGCTTATTTCTAAGGCGTTGATATCTTTTTTCTTCTATTTTTGGAGCTGGTTTCACAACACTAACAATTTGGGTTGAGTTAATAGCCCTAGAAGCCTTGGTTGGAAAAACACTTTGGAAGCTCTTGGTGGGTTGAGTTACTAGTCCTGGAAGCCTTGGTTGGAACAAACGTTATACAGCTCTCGACAACTTGGGTGGAGGTAAATCTGGTGATGGTTGTGATGTTCGACTGTGAGGTAAAATCATTGGTTGAGGGTTGAGGTGGTTTGGCCTTTGGAATCCATATTTTGGTTTTTGTTGATGAGTTTTATGAGATCCCAAATTAATGCTTCGAATATGGCATGGGGGTGACTGGATGAAGAGAGATTTGGGGTCTTACATGGTGTATTTCGATCCATCTAATTATACATGGTTAGATGACCAAAAATTGGTGTAGGAGATTTCCCCCCAACGTGTGAGTGTTAGGAGCTATTCGTATGGCCGAATTACGTTGTAAGAACACAATATCTAGACCCTGAAGGGGAGTCATGGAGAGAGAGATACATAGGCGAAGTGAATCAAGAGAGGATAATAACCCTGAGGGGGCGAGACCGACAACCATAAGTCTCCTTTAATAGTTGAGTACTTGTATCTAATGAGGTAGGGGATGCATACATATTCCCACTATGATAACAAAGTACAGATAATAATGGTTCATCTAGTAAAATGAAATTGAGTTAAAGTACATGATATGCTGGCATAAACATGGGCCAAAAAAAAATACAATGAATCCCACATACTTATTGTGCCTGGGAAGACAACTAGGACTGAATACAATAATATCTGAGTCCATGAGATATAATAACAACTAGAAAAGCCCTAATAAACAGGAAAGGGCTCTAAAAATATAAATGGATAATCTAAGTGAAATATGGATGCTAGAGGCACTGCAAGTGGTTGGGGCCGAACCCATCAAATTTGTGGAGCTGCATCTGAGGCTGTAGAAGAGAATGAGGTCATCCGGGCTTGTGGGGGGCTACTTGAAGGGGCACCCCCTCATGAGGTTTGAAACATCTCACACACATCCTAGAATCACTGGATTAATCAGCTGGATCACCGAACTATCGAGTATATGAATCTCGAACATGTTGAAGTGGAGTGGATGAGAAACAATCAATTCAAAGGGAAATAAGGAGTCCCTTTTCCTGATCCAAGGCACCAACAATGATGGAAGCTAGAATGAAGATAAACCGCCCTATAGACCTGTCTTCTGGAATGAATTTGCTGATGTCGACAGAAGGAGCTCCTCCATAGGTGAGGCAATGATGGCCCTCAACTAAGGCACAAGGGAACATAGTAGAGCAAATAATGGACTGATAATAGGGATGATTATGGAATGGGGGATACTAAGTAGCAAACATATGACTTCTCTTTTTAGAGCATAAAAAACATGGATGACATGGAAATGACTGAATCGAATTTTGAGGGGATGGGGGACTATGGGAATGGAGGCCAAAAAGGGCTACACGAGAGAGAGACAAGGCATCGATGGATGGAATACTATAATGGGAGGCAAAAGGGACTCAGGACAGACTCCATGAATGGGATGATGAATCAACTTAGATTCTCTTATCAAGGGAAAATTGTTGATGATTCCACACAGAATAGGCCCAATGGGAACCATATGTTAGTTTCAGTATATGCATTCTTCCATCAGTGATCAAAATTACTCTTTTTATATTCATTTTAGGGGTCCCACTCATAATTTTTTTATCATTCCATTAGGTGATGCAAAAAATTGATTGACTGATGGTGGCCCTAGTCATAAAACCTCACTCTCCCTCACAAATTCTCATTTTCTGGCCCACCTTGACGTCTTGCTGAGCATAAAAACACTTTTGAAAAGCTCATTTCACTATGTCATTATGTCAGTCAAAGTCAACATGGAGTCTAGTCATTAAAGGTCCATTTAGGTCACTAGGTTTCATTGTTCAAGTTCCAAAATGCACCATTTCATCTTAATAAGGCCAGAAAAAGGTGTGAGAGTGACTAAATAAAACATTTCATTATCATTTGCATTGGATTATCAGTATGTAAATATCCTTTTAAAGTTGTAATTTTAGTTTTAGAGTATGATTTTCATACTTAAATGTGATTTTATTCAAAAACAAAGTTTTTGAATTATTTCATTTTTTAATGTAATTTTATGCTTCATATGTGTAATAAGTTTTGTCCCTAGCTGCCAACTCAAATCACACATGCCAATCTAAAAGAGAAAAGTGTCAAACTCTAGCAAAATCATCCTGCAAGAAAGAAAAATCAGATGAAAGAGTAATCAACACAAGTTTTCAAAAAGTGAAATGAGACATTAGAAAAATGGGGTTTTCAATTCAAATTAAAATTCACTTAGATATTTATAACTCATTGACATCAATGAAATTTTGTTTTCCTCCTCCAAACATAAATAAAGCACTCCAAGAGACCAAACTTTCAAAATTTTGAGCGAAATTGGAAAAAGACTTGAGTTGAGGGTGAAAATGCTGAAGGCAGAGCGCAAACATTGAAACGATGGTGAAAATACTTAGCAGATAGTGAAAATGTATAGGCGAGGGTGAAAATGTGTAGGCAAGGGCACAAATAACTAGTCAAGGGTGAAAATGCTCCGTCCATGGCGCAAATGACCACCAAGCTTTAGAAAGTGTCCAAGTGGTGAAAAATTGTCTTCATATCTCCACAAAATCAGTCATTGACCTATAGCAAACTAGTAAGATGCTCATGCCATAAAAAAACATTTTCATAAGTTTATGTATTGAAGTCTTGTAAATTGAGGTTGTAATTTGGTGTTTAAATTGAGTAAAAACCCTAGTATCCCATTACACTTGTGAAAACTCCCTAAGTTACCCTTTGCATCCTTCCCACACTTATAAAACCCCATTCCTAAACTCTTCATTTGCAAAATTCCCCTTTTCCTATAATTTTCTCCCAAAACACTAATCCCTAGGTATTACATCCACCTAGGCTCCCATTTCCTAAATCCCTATCCTAAATCTATCATATCATTACTCTCTATCCCGTCCCCATTTCACATATCCCTAACAAACATCTCCCTCATTTTCCCTTTCTCATTTCCCTTTCCTAATCCCTAGGGTTTTGACAAAAACACCATGGTAACAGAGGAAGAAAACACATCATTCAGTGAAGGAGAGTAAGCAGAAGTGAGGAGGCCACATAAAGGAGGAAGAGTGCTCAGAATTGAACCTACCAACACCAGGGAACTCTTAGCTTCTCCATTGAATGTGACATGTTTCAAATATGTGGGTTGTTATGATTTTTGTGAGAAAATTCAGAGGGTCCAACACCATCCCATGTTGACTAGGCTTTTCATATTCGTACTTCATGAAAACCAAGTTGCATTAGCTGGTGTCACTTTCACTCTATCCACTGATATTATTTCAGGTGGCACCAGGATCCCAAATTTTGGGGAGAAGTGGTTCAAGAAGGTTAAGTTGAAGAAACATTACTTTGACTTCTTCCTAAAACCAAGACACAAAAATAAAAAAAAAGAGGTTCTTCCCTTTTTCTCACCTCCTAGACAGATATGTCCCAATGATGAAGATAATCATGAAATACTTTTCACGTGAAGACAGATTTTCAAGGCCCTATTCCTATCACATCCAGCTCTTAATGAATTTAAATAGGGTAAGGATGCTTAACATAAGTTATTATATTTTCCGGAGTATAGAGAATATGGCTGTAATATTCCTACTTAGCCTGAGCTAAGAGGAATATGCATTTTTGTTTTACTTTCTGTTGCATGAATAAATGAATAAATGAGGACATGTAAAAATCCTAAAAGGAATGAATAAATCAATGCCCATATGAATAAGGATAAATCAGGGCCATGTAAATAAATCACTTTCAGATGTGAAAGGGGTTTGAGCTGTGAGACTGGGTCAACCTTGACCAAATCTACAACGCTGTCTAGATTCAATGTACCTCATGAAGGGACAACGTTGTTCTAGAAGGAGGCCCCTCATGTGAAAGGAGCTAACTCATCAAGGTGGTTTAGGGTTTGCAAAGGCTCTCATCTTATAAAAGGAAGGGGAAGGGAACAAGAGAAGGTTTTTGATTTTTATATTTCTGAGTATCTTGTCTGTTTAGACAAATATTATTCTCTGCTATTTAGTGGAGAATTGTGCTGCTTATCACTTGGAGTTCCTATGGATGGATTTCACCTCTTCCATTGAGGATTATTGGAGGAGTTTTTTCTGATTTGATCCAATATTAGGCTTTGGGCCAAGCTCTACTTCCAACTACAATGCAGATCTAATGAGGGTTTGTTTTCTTTTGTAGGCTGCAACAAGTGGAACTCTAGAACTGCAAAGATCTAGCTTGTATTGGAGCCTCTTCTTAGTGAGTGTGTCTTTTAACCTCCTGGAAGAGTGCATTCACTGTTTGAGCTTCAGATTTGTATCTTGGCATTAGGCCATCTATGTTATTCAAGCTACATCGCAGTTTTCATTAGGGAATTTCGTTATTTGCAGTAGAGGTTTTGCAGGGTGTTTTGACCCCATTTTTGATGAGAGATCTTTGGTGTTGGGCTTTGCCTTTCACTTTGGTGATCCATGGATTAGCTTGCTGATCCATGTTATATTTAGATCTGATCTATTTTAATGTACAATCATCTTCAGAAATTTCTGAAGCATTTTGCAGATTTGCAACTTAAAACTCAGATCCACTCTTTGTAATGCATGATTTGGTCAAAACCCCAAGGGGATCTTATAAATAAGTCTTTCTAGTTTCCAGATCTGAAATGGATCTGATTTTTTGTCTATAGATCTGTCCTAGATCTGAGATGTAATGTTCAATTGTTTCAGCTCCTTAAAATAACACTGTTGAGCCATTTTTTGGTTTATACATGTGTTGCAACCTTCTTTTCTGAAGATTTCTTGCTCTCTTGTCTCCTGTATTCTACTGTATATTGAAAGAGCTTCATTTTAATTCTGATTTGCTGCTGTATATTCATAAGTTGATCTCATTTTATGGCCTCCTTTTCATTCTTTCCAAGACTACATTATTTCTGAAGCAGTTTGTTTTGAATAGCTGCAGCCCCTCCCGTAGGTTGTTTTTCAGCTAGACTAGGTGGTGGGAGATTTGTTTACCACACCTGGTTTGATTTGTTTTTGCTCCCATTTTGGATCTAGACCCTAGATTTGCTGATCTAAGGGATCCAAGGGCTGTAAACTCATTTCTGTACATCAATGTCCCAAGAGTGCGCTATTTCAACAGGCTTGCTGTGCTATTCCAATTTTGGAATATTACAGTGGTATCAGAGCTCATTTCTTAGCACACACTGTGCTTTCCTTGGAGCACCATAGCCATGTTGCATTTATAAGAATATGAACCTCTTACTGAGAGGGAGAAGAGGTATTAGAATAGAAGTCATAGGAAGGAGAAGAGTTTGCAAGAACTCTTTTGGTGGACATGCAAGATCTTGCCAAAGAGATCAAAGAGATGAGGATGGATAGAATGAGGTAATCTCCTGGGGGATTTTATCTGGGGGAAAGCTTTGATATGTTTCATCACTGGACTGGTTAACCAGTGAACCAGCCACGAGCTCCACAACGCTCCACTATGCCTACCTTCTTGGCTGTGGAGAATGAAGGACCACACGAGAAAGCATCCCTTGAAGACTACTTTGTGGAATATGAATCTCAGAATCAAAGATTCAGAGACCACTTAAGTTTCCAAGAGTTTTGTCACCTCAAGGACAAAATAAGACCAAGGCAGCAGTATAGAGATGGTGGGTTCTTTCATAATCATGATAGAGACCACTTTATGGGCAGATTATTTTTGCCCAAGTTTGATGGGTCATCCTCTAGTTCTACCAAGGCATGGGTAGAAAAGCTGGATATCTACTTTCAGTTGAAAAAAGTCCCTGAGATTGAAGCCATCAATATTGCAGCGCTGCACTTTGAAGGTGAAGCACACAATTGGTGGTTCCATGGGTTGTCTACATTGGGCCATGCCAATGTGACTGCCTATTCTGAATTCACTAGAAGACTGGTGGAGAGGTTTGACAGAAAGGATCCAGAAGCACCTTTCATGAGCCTTGCAAAATTAAAGTAGTCGGGAAATGCAGAAAATTATATCTCTGAGTTTCTGAGATTATCATTTATGGTTCCTGATATGTCTACAACAAGGAGGGTGTACATGTTCATCGATGGCTTGGATGAGACTTTGCATGGGTTGGTTAAATCTACCAAGCCCATCACTTTTCATGATGCCATTGAGAGGGCTAGAGACCTCCAATATGCCTTGCCAAAAGCAAAGGCAGCTTTCCATAGCAAGGCCCCTCACCTTTCTAAAGGGAAGGAAGAGAAAGCTACTCCTTCCAAGGAGAACTCATTAAAGAAGCCTCTTGATATTGAACTCAGGAGGGAGATGAGAAAAAAGAGACTATGTTTTACTTGCCCAGAGTCATGGGCACTTGGACATAGATGTGCTGCTGGGAAAGCACACTACATAGAAGTCTTCTCAGATTTTGACGAGGAAGATGAAGATGATGAGCCAAGGAGGAGTCACAACGCTGATAATGTGAGGGAGATCCAACACCATCTGGAGATGGGGATGGAGCCTTTGCTCCAATAGGTGGAAATCTTGCATCTTTGAGAGGAGTGCTTAAGTACTTGACCCTAAGATTACAAGGTTCAATCATGAATCAAAGGGTATATGTGCGGATTGACAATGGGGCAACCCACAACTTTATTTATGCTCATCTTGTGCAGAGGAGAGCAATCCCCACTGATAATTTTGAGGGATTCTCTGTTTTGGTCCCAAGAGATAGGACAATGCAATGCATGCAATATGTCCCATCACTCTCAGTCACTATGGGGTCCTACACTTTGGTGGATCACTTTTTTGTAGTTGACAGACTAGACACCAATATCATTTTGGGTGTCCAATGGTTGATTAAATTGGGGAAGGTCACCACTGATTGGAAGGCTTTGCAGATGGAATGGGTGGACATGAAGAGTGGTAAGCCCCAAATGATCCAAGGCATGCATACTTATCCTTCACCTAGCACTTCCACACAAACAACAGAGATGGATTTGCGTAGTGGAAGCAAGGATCTCACAGTTCCTTCACTGATGTTCATGAGCTTTCTGCATGGGACATTCCTATCTAGTGGCAAACCACCTGGGAGGCCGCCAGATTTAGATCTTGTGGGGGAAGCCTCACAAAGTGCTACTCCAAATCTAGATCCAAGGAGGGATTGGAGCAATGGGGGACCAAGCTATAGCGCTGGAGGGCTTGGGAAAACTCAAGAATGAGGTATATCCTCTCACTGTATCACTATCACCTTCTCTCTTTTCTAGATATGCGCTGTAGGAGGAGGAGAATGGGAGGATCAGGCTTCCAACACACATCTTTGGCATTGGAAATGTTAGAGAAGAGATCAACAGTAGGACAGACACTTCCATGGAGGTATCATCAGCGCTGTCTTTGTTGAGAAGTGTGGATCTGTACTGGAGATCTCAATTTCTTGTAGAGTATTCCAAATATCTCCACACTAGTATGATGCTAGATGACCTGCAGCAAGAAGAGGGCTATTTATTCCAAGGGGGATTCATCTAATTTCATGATAGGATATTCTTGTCTAGAGCTTCTGAGCTCAAGCAAAAGATGCTACAAAGGGCACATAAAGAATTCCTTCTCAGCCATATGCAGTCCATGAAGATCTAAACCCTAATCATGAGGAGCTTTGATTGGGAGGGGATTAGAGAGGAATTACATCAGCACTTTCAAGAGTGCATTAACTATGGAGGATTGGGGCAGCTGATGGACTCTTTTCAAGATTCATTTCAGCCAGTTCTTCCTTTGCTTGAGAGGAGGGAAATGCTCATGTACAACTCCACGTGTATGAAGAACTATGATGGTAAAGGATCTGATCATGCTAAGAAAGATCTATTTTCTTATTTATCACATTCTTTTACCATGTTTTTGCAGGCTATGACTCCTAAATGGGGTGAGAGATCATGTGGATCTCATAGTTTTTTGAGGGCCAATAGAAATTCTGAACTTGGCCACTCCCTTGTTGTGCAAAGGGAGATTCCTTTTCATGATGGGTGCTTCTCAAAGGCACCAAACATATTTGATCTCTCCAGCGATGTTAAGATGAATTATGCAGAAAATGTGTGGGGGGAGTGCCACTTTCCACACCTTGATCTAATGCAAGCATGAGGTGCACTGCACTGGCATCACATGTGGGAATTTGACCCCCCTCTTCAAGGTCAAAGTTCTGTTTGCATATATGTAGTTTTTATTCCATACTTGGATGGTATAGTTGTACTATTTTTGGGGTTGTATGGAGGAAGTATGGAAAGTTTCTATGTACCACATGGATTGGAACTTCTCTATGTGCCTCATGCTACATGTTTCAGAGAAGGCGTTGCTCCAGACATGTTTATTTCTATTGAATTTTTCGCTCCCGGTGGGATGGACTATGCACATCTTATATTGACCTTGGAGGAACAATTCCTGATGTATTGGCTTGATGAGCATTTGGCTTATGATGAGGACATGATCATTGATGATGTTATCAATGGAGAAGGGGAAGGACTGCAGCTCTAACAGCAACAAAAATGAATTGGACCCCTCAAGGAGAGCTGGTGTGCTATTGTCGCTCTGTCAGCATTTTCACCTAAAATGACTCAATTCCTCGCCACGTGGTCTTCCATGACTTCTCGTAATTTAGTTGTCAAATTCGAGAAATTTGACAAATAAACATAACCAACAACTTTGAAATTAAATTATATCTCCCAACGCCTTTCTTAACCAAACAACCTTAGGCCTCGGGCCCACATCTATAATCAATGACCCAATCAAATACTCGCACCGTACCTTGGTTATCCTTCGTGCATCTTCCGAATACGACCACCATCCGATGTATTCCCTCCAAATCGACGACATTCAGTGATATCGTGCGGCCTCCCTAGTCGAAAATTAGCATGCGATGGCATGCGAAAGGGCGGTTTTGCAATGCTGCTCAGGGACACATGTCAACGGTTCTATGGAATCGCTCCCAATTCGAAAATACCACTTATCTCATGAAAAGCGGTGCGATATGGCAGTCTGGTTTCACAAATCCACTCGCGGTTTCAGAACAGTGATTGACCCCGGTTTAAGTCGAGTTACACTATCCTCCATATTCACTAACTCAGGTATGGCCCCGGTTCAGGATTCAATTAACAATAAAACAAAGTTATCTCTTTATTAAGCGGGATTTCCACTATCATTCACCAGAGTTCAACGACCATGATTTTCACAGACCTCGTCTGCGGTTGGGGTTAATTCAGCGAAAATCATTTGAACAAATTGGGAGAACAGTAGATAGAGGGATGCAGAGACTGTACAATAGTTCCATTCAGAAATTATATACGCACAAAGTTTAGTCGCCTCACAGTTAAACAAATTTCCTCACAAATACCAATTCAAGACAGTTTGATAATCAACAGGAATTGAAATTCATTCAATTGGAATCAATTGCTTAGCACACATATTTTATTGCCGAAATCTCTCTCCCAATACATCCGAGGAATACAATTTATATACATTACAATGTGTCTCTTCGGTTCCTCGGTGAGGACTATTTTGGAAATCAAAGGCCTAATTACAATTTACTCAAATAACTGAAACATGACAGATGGGCTAAACTATTCGACTTCTACTAACTCTAACTGATCTAAATGAAACAGTCAACTGAGGTATTGACACCTAGCTGTTACAATTCAATGATTTTGAACTCTCCTAGCCACAACATGTGGAAAAAACCTCCTACATTGCTGGCTAGTGTCTAATGCCCCTGCATCAGACTCCCGAGGGCAATTTTCTTCATGGACTCCTGTCCATGAGCTCTTCCACTGGTCTGCCTATCTTCTGCAACATTCTTGCAGTCATCCAAGTGGCATCTTCCTCTGGCTGGTCCTTCCATTTGATTAAATACTGAAAGTACTCTTGTCCTCTGGTCTTCCTGAACAATATTTTATCCAATATCTTCTCTGGTTTCAATGTTTGTGCCGGAGGTAGCTGCTTTTCCCACTCAATCTGTTCCTTTTCTACTGATCTTTCTTCTTCACCATCATCTTCATACTTGTACAAGTCTGCAACATTAAAAATGGGAGATATTCCAACATCAGGTGGCAATTCAATCTCATAAGCATTTGCAGAAAACTTTCTAAGTATCTTGCATGGCCCAATATTTTTGAACTTCAGTTTATTATACTACTTCCTTGGGAATATCTCCTTTCTCAAGTGTGCCAAAACCAGATCTCCTACTTCAAAATGAACTTTATTTCTGCTCAAGTCTACTCTGCCCTTGTATTTGGTGCTGCTGCCTTGTAATTGCTGTTTCACTTGTTCATGTATGGCCTGGATCTCTGAAGCAAATTCTTCACCATCAGCACTTCTCATCTCTGCCCTTCCCAGGTTTCTTAACTATGATATTCCCCTGGGGTGCATTCCATAAATAATATGGAATGGGCTCCGCCCTGTGCTCCTGTTTGGTGAGTCATTATATGCATATTTTTCCTGGGGCAAAATATGATCCCACTGCTTGGGATGCTCTCCTACAAGACTTCTCAACAAATTTCCCAGACTCCTATTCACTACCTCAGTTTTTCCATTAGTCTGAGGATGATAAGCTGAGATGAAAATCAGTTTAGTACCAAGTTTCTTCCATAGTGTCCTCCAAAAATGGCCCACAAATCTGGTGTCTTTGTCTGAAACAATACTCTTGGGCAACCCATGCAACCTAACCACTTCCTTGAAAAACAAGTTAGCAACATGGGTGGCATCACTAGTTTTATAGCATGGAGTAAAATGTGCCATTTTGGAGAATCTGTCCACTAAAAAAAAGACTGCATCATTCCCTCTCTGAGTCTTGGGCAATCCTAGAACAAAATCCATACTCACCATGTCCGAAGTCCTGTCTGGAATAGGCAAGGGAGTGTCCAATCCTGCATTCTGGCTCCTTCCTTTGGCATATTGACAGATTTTGAAAATTTTCACAAACTTATCCACTTATGCTCTCATCTTGGCCCAATAATAAAAGTGACTCAGCTGCTCATACGTTTTATCAGTACCAAAGTGTCCAGCAAGTCCACCACTATGCTTCTCCTTGATCAAATTTTCTCTCATGGAACATTTTGGTACACACAATTGGTTTCTTTTGAATAGTAAGTCCTCCTGCAAGAAATTGTCCAGCCATTGGCTTCTATCTATTAGAATTGGGTTACAACATGCCTCAAATAATTCCTTAAAATTTGAATCTGTTTTATACAATTCCTTGAGGAAATCAAATCCTACGATTTCAAAATTGGTTTCTTGAACAAGCATGTGCCTTCTACTCAAAGCATCAACTACTTTATTTTCTTGGCCACTTATGTGTTTCAAAACAAAGTTGAAACCCTGGAGATACTCAACCCATTTGGCATGCTTCTGATTAAACTTGGACTGCTGTACAATATACTACAAAGCATGATTATCAGAATATAATACAAATTCTTTGGACATCAAATAATGTCTCCACTTTTTCAATGCTTGAACAACTGCATAGAATTCCGTCTCGTAAGAGGAATACTTCCTTTTGATGTCATTCATTTTTTCACTGAAATAGGCTATAGGCCTATCATCCTGACTCAACAAAGCTCCAATGGCCTCCCCACTGGCATCACACTTCACTTGAAATGGTTTAGTAAAATCAGGCAGAATCAAAACAGGCTTTTTCAGTTATCTTTTGCTTCAAAAGTTTAAAGTTTCTTTCTGCTTTAGCAGTCCACTTAAATGGCTGTTTGCTCTTTTTTATTGTCTCAATTATGGGTGCATTAATCTTACTGCAGTTTCTTATAAATTTCCTATAAAAACTGGCAATTCCATGGAAACTTCTTACCTCAAAGACATTCCTGGGTGAAGGCCACTCCACAATTGCCTTAACCTTCTCTGGGTCCATCTTCAATCCTTCTGCAGAAACAACAAAGCCCAATTACACCAAATCTTCTTTAATGAATGAGCATTTCTTTAAGTTTATCAGCAGTTTCTCTTGATGCATCTTCTTCAAGACATAATTAAGATGCCTCAAATGTTCCTCTTTAGTTTTGCTGAAAACTAATATATCATCCAGATACGCTATCACAAATTTACCAATAAATTCTTTCAATTCTTCATTCATAAGTCTCATAAAAGTGCTAGGTGCATTTGACAACCCAAAAGGCATGACCATCCATTCATATAGTCCTTCATTTGTTTTAAAGGCAGTTTTCCATTCATCCCCCTCTCTTATTCTGATCTGATGATATCCACTTTCCAAATCTATCTTTGAAAAATATTTAGCACCACTCAAATAGTCCATCAAATCCTCAACTCTGGGCAAAGGGAATCTGTACCTTATTGTGATCTTATTGATTGCTCTGGAATTAGTACACATCCTCCAGCCTCCATATTTCTTCGGGCTCAATACTGCTGGTACTGCGCATGGACTCAAACTTTCTTTGATCAGTCCCTTGTCCACCAATTCCTGTACTTGTCTCCTAATTTCCTCATTTTCTGTGGGAGTCTTTCTGTAGGCTGCCTTATTTGGAAGATTTGAACCAGGGATGAAATCTATCTGATGGCTGATCTTTCTCATAGGTGGCAGCTCATCAGGTAAATCATCCGCAACAATGTCACAGTAATTTTCTAACATCTCTTGGATTTCTGTTGGAAAATCAGAAATATTTGTAGAAGTAAGAACTACCTTAGGTTTGCAAAATAAAGAAAAACTTACCTCTTCTTCTTCTATCTTCTGCAGATATTTCTTCCCGCTCAGCAACAAGGTCTTTGGATCAATCACTCTGCTTGATGGCTCTCCTTCTTCCATGGGTATCAATGTATGATGTACCCCATCCTTGAAGAACTTGTAAGTGTTCTTCTTGCCATCATGCACCGCTGCTCTGTCAAACTGCCAAGGTCTACCCAGTAGTATGTGACACACATCCATGGGCATTACATCACACAGGACCTTATCTTTGTATTTTCCCATTTGCAGCTCTATCTCACACTGTTCTTTTACAACCAGCTGGTGCCCTTTATGCAGCCAGGACACCTTGTAGGGAGTTGGATTCTCCCTTGTCTTCAGCTTCAAATTCTCTATCACCTCAATGGAAACCAGATTGTTTGTGCTGCCACTATCAATGAATAATTGGCAGCATTTTCCCTGGACTTTGCATATGCTCCTAAACAAATTCTTCCTTTGTGCAGGCTCAATGACCTCTTTAGTTTGTTTCAACAGGACCTTATTAACCACCAAGGACTCTCCCCTCTCTGGTAGAATTTATTCTTCAATTTTTGCCTCCTCTCCAGCCTGGGAAACAAAATCATTTCTTGGACTAGCACCCACATTCTCTAGACACTCATAGTGCTTCTGTCCCACTTCCTGACATCTATAGCACCTCAATTCTCTACCTCTACCTCTGTCTCTGCCTCCTCTTCCTTTTCCTCTGTAAGAACCCCTTCTGCCCCTTGCATCATCCTTTGTAGATGCATTCTGAGGTGAACTACTGTTAGCTCCATCCCTGGGTGCGGTGGGCTTCCTCTACCACCCTGACTTCCCTTTCCATGGAAAGTACCTCTCCTTTTGGCAGACTGTTTCCTCAGGAGTTTCTCCTCTGCTTTCAATGCCATCTGATACGCCTCGTCAACTGTCTTAGGAGACAGAAAACCAATCTCATCTTGGATATCTAACTTGAGACCATTCACATATTTGGTAGTCTTCTCCGGTGTGTCCTGAAATTGCCCAACTCTTATGCTTACTCTATAGATTTCCTCTATGTATTCTTTTATTGTCAACAACCTTTGTCTTAGGTTCTGAATTTTCCTAAACAATGTCAGCTGATAATCACTGGGCAAGAATTTACCTTTTAATTTAGCCATCATTCTGGTCTAGTTCTTGATAGGCAGCTTTCCAACTCTCCTCCTTTCGGCCTGCACTCCATCCCACCAGAGTGCAGCATGTCCTTTCAGCTTTGTCACTGAAAACTTGACCTTTTTATCTTCGCTTATTTCTTCATAGTCGAAGAATTTGTTCATTTTATTGATCCAATCCACCAGTTCCTCTGGATTCAGTCCTCCTGCAAAACTCGACACTTCAATCCTAGGCTTAACTGTAGACCCCAGAATAGTTCTAAGGAGCCTCAAGTCAGGAGGAATCTCAACATTTTCTTCAGCTTCTTCTAATTCAGGTTCATTTATGTCTTCAGGATCTATGGGCTATCTTCACTCCATGGCATCCATCCTGGCCTCGAACTTCTGCAAAATTCCCAACACTTCTGCATTGGAAACGGGTCCGCCTCTCCTTCTGCCAGCACCTCTACCAACTCAGATTGCCATGTTAATTCTCTGCAAAATAACTCGAAAATTCTCTGATACCACAAATGACAGTAACAAAACTGAATTGGAACCCTCAAGGAGAGCTGGTGTGCTATTTTCGCTCTGTCAGCATTTTCACCTCAATTGACTCAATTCCTTGCCACGTGGTCTTCCACGACTTCTCGTAATTTAGTTGTCAAATTCGAGAAATTTGACAAATAAACATAATCAACAACTTTGAAATTAAATTATATCTCTTGACGCCTTTCTTAACCAAACAACCTTAGGCCTCAGGCCCACATATATAATGAAGGACCCAATCAAATACTCAAACCATACCTTCGTTATCCTTCGTGCATCTTTCGAATACGACCACCGTCCGATGGCTTCCCTCCAAATTGATGGCGTTCAACGATATCGCGCGGCCTCCTTAGTCGAACATTAGCGAGCGATGGCATGCGAAAGGGTGGTTTTGCAAAGCTGCTCAGGGACACGTGTCAACGGTTCTATGGAATCGCTCCCAATTCGAAAATACCACTTATCTCACGAAAAGCGGTGCGATATGGCAGTCCGGTTTCGCAAATCCACCTGCGGTTTCAGAACAGTGGTTGACCCCGGTTTAAGTCGGGTTACACTATCCTCCGTATTCACTAACTTAGGTCTGGCCTCGGTTCAGGATTCAATTAACAATAAAACAAAGTTATCTCTTTATTCAGCAGGATTTCCACTATCATTCACCAGAGTTCAACGACCATGATTTTCACAGACCTCGTCTGCGGTTGGGGTTAATTCAACGGAACTCGTTCGAAAAAATTGGGAGAATAGTAGATAGAGGGATGCAGAGACTATACAACAATTCCATTCAAAAATTATATAGGCACAAAGTTCAATCGCCTCACAGTTAAACAAATTTCCTCACAAATACCAATTCAAGACACAGGAATTGAAATTCATTCAAACAGAAGCAATTGCTTAACACACAGATTTTATTGCCGAAATCTCTCTCCCAATACATCCGAGGAATACAATTTATATACATTACAATGTGTCTCTTCGGTTCCTCGGTGAGGAATGTTTTGGAAATCAAATGCCTAATTACAATTTACTCAAATAACTGAAACATGACAGATGGGCTAAACTATTCGACTTCTACTAACTCTAACTGATCTAAATGAAACAGTCAGCTGAGGTATTGACACCTAGCTGTTAAAATTCAATGATTTTGAACCCTCCTAGCCACAACATGTGGAAAAAACCTCCTACATTGTTGGCTAGTGTCTAATGCCCCCACATCAAGCTCTCACCTTATCAGTTTCTTGAGGACATGCAACATTTTGGAGGGGAGGACTGTAATATTCCTACTTAGCCTGAGCTAAGAGGAATATGCATTTTTGTTTTACTTTCTGTTGCATGAATAAATGAATGAAGGAGGACATGTAAAACTCCTAAAAATAATGAATAAATAAATTCCCATATGAACAAGGATAAATCAGGGCCATGAAAATAAATCACTTGCATGTGTGAAAGGGGTTTGAGCAGTGAGATTGGGTCAACCTTGACCAAATCTACAACACTGTCTAGATTCAATGTACCTCATGAAGGGACAGTGTAGTTCTAGAAGGAGGCCCCTCATGTGAAAGGAGAAGGTGGTTTAGGGTTTGCAAAGGCTCTCATCTTATAAAAGGAAGGGGAAGGCAGTAAGAGAAGGTTGTTGATTTTTTATATTTCTGAGTATCTTGTCTATTTAGACAAATACTATTCTTTGTTGTTTAGTGGAGAATTGTGCTACTTAGCACTTGGAGTTCCTATGGAGGGATTTCACCTCTTCCATTGAGGATTCTTGGAGGAGTTTTTGTTGAATTGATCCACTATCAGGGTTTGGGCCAAGCTCTACTTCCAACTGCAACATAGTTCCAGTGAGGGTTTGTTTACTTTTGTAGGCTGCAACAAGTGGAACTCTAGATCTGCAAATATCTAGCTTGCATTGGAGCCTCTTCTCAGTGAGTGTGTCTTTTAACCTCCTGGAAGAGTGCATCCACTGTTTGAGCTTCAAATTTGTATCTTGGCATCAGGCCATCTATGTTTTTCAAGCTACAGCGCAATTTCCATTGAGGAACTGCATTATTTGCAGTAGAGGTTTTGCATGGTGTTTTGACCCCATTTTTGATGAGAAATCTATGGTGCTGGGATTTCCTTTCACTTTGGTGATCCATGGATGAGCTTGTTGATCCATGTTCTGTTTATATCTGATCTATTTTAATGTAAAGTCATCTTCAAAAATTTCTGAAGCATTTTGCAGATTTGCAACTTAAAACTCAGATCCACTCTTTGTAATGCATGATTTGGTCAAAACCCCGAAGGGATCTTGTAAATAAGTCTTTATGGTTTCCAGATCTGAAATGGATCCGATGTTTTGTCCACAGATCTATCCTATATCTGAGATGTAATTTTCAGCTGCTGCAACTCCTTAAAATAATGCTGTTGAGCCATTTTACAGTTTATACATGTGTGGCAGCCTTATTTTCTGAAGATTTCTTGCTCTCTTGTCTCTTGTATTCTACTGTATATTGAAAGAGCTTCATTGTAATTCTGATTTTATGCTGTATATTCATAAGTTGATCTCATTTGATGGCCTCCTGCTCATGCTTTCCAAGACTGCATTATTTCTGAAGCAGTTTGTTGTGCATAGATGCAACCCCTCGTGTAGGGTGTTTTTCGGCTAGAATAAGTGGTGGGAGATCTATTTACCACACCTAGTTTTATTTTTTTTTGCTCCCCTTTTGGATCTAGACCCCAAATCTACTGATCGAAGGGATCCAAGGGCTTTAAACTCATTTTTGTGCATCAATCTCCCAGGAGTGTGCTATTTCAGCAGGCTTGCTGTGTTATTCCAATTTTGGAATATTACAATGGCATACATTGCCCAGAAGAAGGAGTATGAATAGAAAATGAGAGGCCTATTTCATCATTCCCTCATAAAAATCATAGTCCTCCACCATCTCAATCAACTAAACATTGCATGGAGCACCTTCATAGCCAATGATATTTTTAATGAGCCATCCACTCAACATTCAAAAAATGTCCCTTCATATCCATCTCACCATGATCCTCCATCTCCATATCATCATGATTTTGGGTTACCTAGCAGGATTGAGGATATTGAGCCTAAGTGGGCTAGTATGTTTGAGGTTGATCCATTGCCAAAAAACTACTAGAGAGGCTTCAGGCATGTGTTTTCTCCACATGGAGTGGAAGGGAAAATTCCTTCTACAACAACACAACAGGTGGACAATGGTAAAGAGAAGGTCATTGAGCCAATCATTCATGATGAGGAGGACACTCATGAAACATAACAAGAATTTCAACTTGTTGACCTAGATGAGGATGAAGATGACAAAGTTAATAATTCTACCATGAAAGGTAAGGATGTCAAGATTAAGGAGCTTCAAACTAATCTTGACAGGGCCATATATCTCATAAACTTCCTTGAGCAAGAAAATGAGAAATTGAAGACCAAACAAAAGATTGATGAGGTCAAGTATTTTACTGCTAATCAACTAACTCTAAATGAGCATCTTGCTATTATCATCAAGGAGAACAGGGAGCCATGGCTTGATAGAGCCAATCAACACTCTAAGAAGTTGCTAGCAAAGGAAAATAAATATAATTACCTCTTGAGGAGGAAAGTCAAACACCATGCACTGAAGGAGAAAATTGCATTGGCCAAGCTCAAAGGTGCCAATGCAAAAATTGAATATTTGACCATGGAGGAGAAGAAGAAATTAGACATTATTGTTGAGGCTTCCCTCCAATCCTAGACACATCATCATTAGTCATTCCAAAAATTTTGAGGCATTTCTTATTTTTTCAGCAAAATCTGGAAATTTCTGTGTTTTTGGGACAGACATTTAGCAGAAAATTAGGCATTTGCGTAGCGCCCTAGGCGCTACGCAAATAATTGTGGCACTTTTTGAGGGAAATAAAGGCACTATTGGATTACTAATGACCAATTCATCTCATAAAACCATGTTTCCTCCTTGTCTTGTAGTTTTTATAGGTGAAAATCTCAAAAAACCATAAAAAAATCACTTTTCTGCCCCTTTTTTGACCTAGGCTCTCCGCAAATACCAGTCTTGGGAGAATTCCCTTTTGAGGGGGAAAATTAATTTCAT
Source organism: Pinus albicaulis (assembly GCA_034641835.2). Lineage (NCBI taxonomy): Eukaryota > Viridiplantae > Streptophyta > Pinopsida > Pinales > Pinaceae > Pinus > Pinus albicaulis. The sequence continues at coordinate 1,088,821,581 of CM076575.1, forward strand.
TTTGAGAGCTTGAGGCATATTCAAAAAGAGGACAGGCAGGGCTTTCCAACAAGCAATCTTAGGCCTAATTTGGACACATGTAGTTTAGCCAAACGTGGACCTGAACATGGAGGATGCAAATGACACTACGAGTGCACAAATGCATAGTGGAGGGCACAAATGACCAATTCGCTGATTTTTTCCAAATTTCTTTGAAATTTTGACTTTTCTTCAAGAAATCATACTTAAAATTATGTAATTCATCATGGTAAATGTAATTATGTCAAGGATGAGTTATCTAGGGGTAGATTTTTTGGTTAAAAGTCATCATTGAGTCATAATGAATCAGTTGAATGTAATTAGGAATGAGTCACTTGGACCATCCTATACTTCAGCTTTCAATTCAGTATATTTTGGATCTCTTCCTAACCTCATTGATTTGACCCCTGAGGATGAGTGAAATATGTTTTGATGTCTATTTAGTCCCTTTCTTCATTATTAGCAAGGGTTGGAATCAGTTTGTATGTTTTCTTATTGATCAAGGAACTATTGTACTTAGTTTGGCCAGCTAATAAAGAGGAGTTGCAGGTACTTTTTAAGATGCTCGTGGTATGATGTTTATCATATTTTTTTCTTCAGTATCATAATTTAGAATTTATTGTATTAATATTCACTTAATTTATATGGTATGATATCTTTCAAGTTTGATAATCAGAACACATGCTTGCTCATGCTCTGTTTTGGGGAATTGATCATAGTTTGTCCATTTTCCTCTATTTAGGAAGAACACATCTCCCATGATCTTCCTATATTCTCATCAGTATTAAAAGCATATCATCACAAAAATCTTTAAATTGTTAAGCCTTATGCCTACCTTTCCCATTGAATCCCTGTAACCCTATCTCATTTTCCCTGACCTAGCTCCCTTGACCTAATATCTTCATCCAATGAAACCCAACCCAATCAAATGAAAAAAAACACTGAAATGATATCTAGCCTAAAAACCCTAATTCCTCTAGCCCTCTTGGCTGTGACCTTGTGGAGAGATCCCTCTCCGGTTTGGTTGTGCTATTTACCAAGCCAAAAGTTTGGTTTGTGGTTACCTCTGTTGGGATTCATTATTTAGCATTGGGATCTGGCGGAGTGATAAAATATTGGCGCCATTGCTAGGGAATGAAAAGAAAAATTTTCCCTGGGTGTACGACAAAGATTTATCGAAAAATTATCCTTTGGATGATAGGATCGAGTTTCATAAGGATGATTTCATAATTGTAGTGCCTCATAGCAGATCTAGCTTCTACAAGATATACCAGAGCGAATCCAGACCCTAATCCAGTCGATTCGGTTGATGATCTAGAGAAATTTTTTCGAAGAAATTGATATCAAACTCCACAAAATCAATCAGGACCATTTTCATTGGTAAGATTAGTTTCTCTACCTGCTAAGTTACTTTCTCTAGAAGATATACCTTATGACCTAAAGTTTGAATTGTCTATATTTAAATCAAAAGCTGAAACTTCTTTGCTCGATATAGTATTTGACCCTCTAAGATTATCTGAGCTAATATATTTGTCTGAATTGGACTTAACTCCTTTGAAAGATTGGTTTTTCGAAGAAATTAAGCTCGAGTCTAACCTTGATATTGAGGAGTGGATCCAATTCTATCATCCTAAGGAAGTTTTTGTTTCACATGAACCTAAAAATTAGTCAATTGTAGTATATTCATCTGCACCTTCGACTTCATCATACATACCTGCCACTTCAGTACAAACAAATTCAACTCCTTTACCTATTCAACCCATCCCTCCTGTTTTCAATCTAATATTCCATTCAGCAGGAATTATGGAAAGATTTTCCCCACTAGTCTTACCAACCCAATTGCATGACTTACCTCAAGGATATGGCCAAATAATTCCCCTCTTCAATGAAAAATCTAAAATCACTGCCCGTCAGCACATGGCCAAAATCAAAACATTCATAGATATTGTGGAGTTAGATGAAGATGATGCTAAGATGCGAATCATCGCATAAAGTTTTTCTGGTGAAGTTAAAGTTTGGTTTCGTGCTCTAGCAGCTAATTCTATTAGGAATCCTATTGAATTAACTAATGCTTTCTTATCTAGGTGAGATGAGAAGAAAAACCCTTTACAAATCCTTGTTGAGTATGACTCCTTGAAGCGCAATCCTAATGAATCAGTGCCTGATTATAATTCCCGATACCTTAGAGTCTATAACTCCATCCCAAATTAAATGAAACCACCTCCTGGCTTGGCCCTTCTGCGTTATCCTGATGATTTTGACCCAGATATGGACTATTCATTGAGAGAAATAAATCCCACTACTCTAGAAGAAATGATCAGAAATTCAATGAGTGTTGAGGCCAACCTCTTGATTAAAAAGTCAAAAGTCAAAACTGAATGAAAAGTGACCATTAAACAGGAACCTTCCACTTCATTCGATACTAAATTTGATTCTTTTCTTAGAACCATGGAAAGAATGGTTGATAAAATGTCTATTTCAGATAGACAGACAAAGGCACAAATCAGAAATCCAAACTTTCGAGGCTAGCAGCAACAACCTCAGTTCCGGATAAAGAAGGGAGAGAAAAGAGCCCCTGAAAAAAAACAAAAACATCAAATTATGACACCACTTCAACAAAAATATGCTCAGAGTGATGAAGAATAAGAACGAACAGTAGCAGAGAACCTTCTTTTCACAACTGATGGTCAACCTATATTTCTCATCGAGGATGAAGAATATGTGGAAAAAACAAGTTCACATGGTGATAAAGACTACATAATGGAAAATGATAATGAATTAGAAGTAGAATCTGGTGATTATCAGAGAGGATACCTAAATGCATTGAGTTCCTAGAAAAGGTAGTACTCCTTGAGGTTTCGTGATAATCCAATCAATCCACCTCCGAAGAAGACAGTGTAGCAGAATGAAGTGCCACAGAAGCAAGTTTCTCAAGCCAATAAAAATAGGGGTAAAGTGATTTCAGATCCAAATTAGAACATAAGAAATCAACCTTCTACAAGTGCACCTACCAAAGAAATATATATTCAGTGGAAAGAAGCTTAATCGAGAGATCGTGTTGAGAAAAGGGATATTGTCATAAAATAGGTACACAGAACTATACCAAAGCCATGGTAGATGAAACACTTGAGAAGTATGGCTACTTGATTATGAAGAGGAACAAGTACCAAGATAGAGACCTAGAACAAGAGGGATGAAAATAGCTCTAGCTCTAGAGAGGCAAAGGGAAGCTAAGCTTGCTGATAAGCTAACCCTAAATGAGTAGCTTTCTATTGTAATCAAAGAGAACATGGAGCCATGGTTTGATAGAGCCAATAAACACTTGGAGAAGCTTCTTGAAAAGTAAAATAAATATAATGACCTCTTGAGGATGAAATTAAAACACCATGCATGAACGAAGAAAATTGTATTGGCCAAGCTCAAAAGTGCCAATGCAAAAATTGAAGATTTGACCATGGAGGAGAAGAAGAAATCAGAAAGTATTGCTGATGCTTCCCTCCAAGCCTAGACACATCATCATCAACCATTCCAACAATTTTGAGGAATTTCCTAACTTTATTGCAAAATCTGGAAATTTCTGTGTTTTTTGGGACAAACATTTAATAGAAAATTGGGCATTTGCGCTACGCCCTAGGTGCTACACAAATAATTGGGGCACTTTTTGAGGGAAAGAAAGGCACCATTGGATTCCTAATGAAAAATAAATCTCATAAAACCATGTTTCCAACCTTGGTTTGCAGTTTTGATAGGTGAAAATCTCAAAAAACCATAAAAAAATCACATTTCTACCCCTTTTTTGACCTAGGCGCTGCACAAATAATGGTCTTAGGAGAAAGAGATTTTAAGGGGTAAAATCACCTTCATTTTCCAAACTTGAGGCATATTCAAAAAGAGGATAGGAAGGGATTTCCAACCAGCCATATTGGGCTTGATTTGACCACTTGTAGGCCAGCCAAAAGTGGCCCTGAACATGGAGGGCGCAAATGACGTTGCCAGGGCGCAAATGCACACTAGAGGGCACAAATGACCAATTTGCTGTTTTTTTCCAAGTTTCTCTGAAATTTTGACTTTTCTTCAAGAAATCATAATTCTACTTATGTAATTCATCATGGTAAATGTAATTATGTCAAGGATGAGTTATCTAGGGGTAGATTCATTAGGAAAATTCATCATTGAGTCATAATGAATCAGTTGAATGTGATTAGGAATGAGTCACTTGGACCGTCCTATACTCCAACTTTCTGTTCAGTATCATGTGGATCTCTTCCTCACCTCATGGATTCGAACCCTAAGGATGAGTGAATGATTTTTTGATTTCTATTTATTCCCTTTCTTCATTCTTAGCAAGGGTTGGAATTAGATTATATGTTTGCTTATTGTTCAAGGAACTATTGTACTCAGTTTGGCTAGCTAATAAAGAGGAGTTGCGGCTACTTTTTGGAATACTTGTGGTATGATGTTTACCATTGTTTTTTCTTCAGTATCATATGCTGTAGTGTATTTTATTCATGTTCACTTAATTTCTATGGTATGATCTCTTTCAAGTTTGATAATCAGAACACATGCTTTCTCATGCTCTTTTTTGGGGAATTGATCATAATTTCTCCATTTTCCTATGTTTAAGAAGAATACGTCTCCCATGCTCTTCCTAGCTTCTCATAATTCTTAAAACCATCTCATCATGATCATATTTAAAGTTTTAAGTCTTATTCATACCTTTCCCCATTGAATCCCTCCAACCCTATCTCATTTTCCCTGACCTAGATCCCTCAACATAATATATTCAACCAATGAAACCCAACCCAATCAAATCAAAACAAACACTGCACACATATCTATCCTAAAAACCCTAATTCCTCCATCCCTCTTGGCTGTGACCCCTTGGAGAGAGCCCTCTCCGGTTTGGTAGGGCTAGATACCAAGCAAAAAGTTTGGTCTGCGGTTACCTCTGTTGTTATTCCTTCTTCATCCTTGCGAATCCGACGGAGTGATAACACCATAAAAACATGAGCTAAAGATGGTTACTCATGAAGAAAATAGACATGAGCATCGAAAAGTATGAGGGCTAAGTGGTGCCCCAAGTACAAGTGGCTTAACTGTAGAAATTCGATTTTGAGAGGCGGTGAAGTGATCCTTCTTGGAAAAAAGTCTTCCGGATGAAGTATCAAGTCACCAAAAACAAAGGGGGACCCAGACTTGCCACATCCACCTGGTCGGGCATGGGGAGGAGATGGTAAGTGAAAATTTGTTATATTTTATGATGAATTTAAAGTTTTAGAATGATGTATATGGTATTGATTCGTTACTTTTGATATGCAAATATAACATCAGTGAAACCGATCGGGTATATGGGATGACCGCCAGTGCCAGGGGCTACAGAGTCTAGTACAGCTAGAGCAACTAACCGAGTAGATTTAGAGGAACTATTGGAGAATTTCTGTCGTAGATGCGAGCTATTGATGATAGGGGTATCAGAGTGCGACTAGAAAAATCTAGATGATCGCTACATTGAGGCATGTGTTGGTCTACCCTCGGAGTGGCGAAGGGTCATTCAGAGCATGGAAATGGCCGGATAGGGTATGCAAGATCTGCGAGATGCAGGAGCCGAGTCATTCGCTCGGGACCCTCCAAATAGTGATTAAATGTAGGGGCATGAGGTGCCCCCATTTTTGGTTTTGTAACATGCTACGGGAATGTCAGATGTATTAGAGTAGAGAACTCCAAAACATTTATGATTTTGTGGACACATATTATGGATATGCATATTTTATATATGATGAGCATGTGGCTCACCTTTTATTTAATGTTATTTTCTTGTGTTAAATGCAAGTGATAAGTGCCAATCTAGAATATTGTTTTCAATTCTATCTACATAGTGATTTTGGGCTCTAGGTACATGACTGAATGTAATGGTTTCAAATTCACGCATTAAGAGCTTCACTCGTAAATATCTTCTATAAATGACATGGTTATGCAATTGATAAACACTATTCAATTGTTTGACAAGAAGCATAGAATCTAAATGAAGATGAAGATGAAGGATGTGATGGTCAAGGGCATTGACTAACAAAACTATCACTGTATCATATTCAGCCTAATTATTGGTGGTAGATCCAATACATACGTCATTGGAAAGGATTAATGAATTTACAAGGGTAAAAATGGCCCAGGCTGCCGAGGTTAGATTCCGCGAGTAGCGACTTGCATCGTTGCCATAACCGATGTATGGTGTGGATGCAGGATCCATCTGAAAGGCGTCATAAGACAACAAAGGAGAAGATGATGGACAATGCAAGAAACTTGAATACATGGCATGAATAAAGCATGAATGGGGGATGCTATGGGTAAAATTCCTATGCCCCTTACACTTGGTAAGGATATGGTCAATACATGGTGTAGAGAATATGTTATGGGGAAAAGATTTGTTCAGGTCACGAAATTCCATACAGACACGAATGGTTCTTGTTTCCTTGAAAACGGGATAGGAACAACCATCCTCCTTAAGCTTATCGATTGCAGTTTTGAGAGTCTCTTGTCGAGAAATGTGTCTCAACTTTTGATGGATAGGGTAGGCATCGAGCCATGTGTCGATATGATGGTCAACAACATCAAGATCAAGTCTGGGCCTCTTTAAATAGGAACCATATGAAACATCACGAAATTATTTTAGTAGCTTGGTGTAAGCCTCAATTTCATCTAGGGCGCAAGGTGCCCCCAAGACAATGTTTTATTCATTGAAAGCATCAAGTGTAGGAATGGGATTTCTAAACTGTTCGACCTCATTTGAGATGAAGTATTTAGACTCCACAATATGTTGGTCAAGAGACTTCTTTGGGAGGAAGTATGCACGGTGGTGCATATCATCCCAAAGAAATTCAGGGGTGGTCATTTCTTCCATAATGTCTTCACAAGAGTGAAATATAGGGGGAATATAAGAAGGAAGACCACATTATGTGGGGGGGCTACCTGACACATCATCATGAGAGATATGGTTCACATAAGCATCGCTACAGAGGGTAGATGAAGAGCTAGTAGATGAAACATCTACTGATGTTGATCCCAAGGTGATTGTCAAAGGAGATTCAGTCGAAACAGAAGGGAACTCCCTAGAGGGGTGTTCCACCAAGGATCTCATGGATGATGACATATAGAGGACAATGGCTAAAGGTTCCATCATCTCGACATCAGGATGAGGTATGACAATTTCCTCCAATTCTACGGAAGCAGAATGCACAAGTAGCATTTGAGGGTTCAAGAAGGTTTTTTATGGACATTGTTGTGGATGTCATGTTTGTTTAATTTTGGAGGTGAATATCACATGAATTTGGAGTACTTAATGAAAACATAGGCATGTCAAATTTCCATGATTTGTGTTCAATATTACTTGTATTGATCTGTTATTTTGCAGGTCACACAATGCAGTTAAATGTTACTTTTTTTTCATGCATCTATGGATCGTATGTAGTATTATATATATATATACATATATATTTAGTATTTTATTTGTCAAGTGTCTAGATTATGGAGAATTCATACGTGAAATTTTTTATTCCAAACTTTTTTGATACACTTCTGAAGATATTTTACTAGAAAATATGCCCAAAAACTAGAAAATACAAGGAAGCAAGTATCACTAATAAATTTACCAAACTTTATTTTTTTATTAGCATGTATCTGAAATTTGCTACCCAATGGAAGAATGTGGAACTAGCTAAATAATGTACAAGTGCAACTCAAGAAAACACAACACATAAAGAAGAAAACTCACAATTCCTAAAGTGTACATTTATACATTATTCTAACGCCCCCCACGAATGTAGAAATGGTTTTTTTGTAATGCCTAGCTTATTTTCTACATATTTCAAAGTTCATATTTGGAAGAGTCTCGGTAAATATGTTAGCTCCAAATTCACTTGTGTTATAATAGAGTGAGTCAATGAGAAGAAGGAGTATAATCTATTCAATATGTAACAAGAGATGCAATATTGAAAATCGAAATTTCAAACAAGCAATGTAAACAGGGTGTGAAGAACAAATTGTAAAATAGGAAGAAACAAAGTTGTTGAACTTTGTTTAAACCTTGGGGATGAAAAAAAATATATCCAAATGGAAGCTGCTAATTTTTCATTACAGTTACAAGTAAGCAAGTCAAGATGAGCTTTTGAGCAAGAAGCAAAGTGATATATCAATGATTTAGTGGTTCTTATGGAAAAACATCTAATGCAGAAATAGTATAATGAAGCACACAATAATAAAGGAAAAGTGGAAAATCTGAGTTGAATGCCATTTATTTTTAAAATATTAAATTTACATAAAAGAAACACATAATTAGATATAAAGAAGTAGTAGGAGACATTATGGGCCTTAGTAAAGGCCACAAGACTGTGGATGAAAACTAAAAGAAAACAAAGGTCTCAAAGACCCATTTATTAATGTAAAAGGTTACATTTAGACCACCTGTATGGGAGGTATCTGGGTGTTATTCTCGACTCTTGATGTCTCCAATTCTAAGTTGTGTTTGTGTAGAGAGAAAGTGATGTCAGCGTTGATGAATTTATTTAGTCTTCTACATGTGATGGTGGCTCCAGGTGCTATCAGGAAGGCTTCACCAACCTTGCATTTTAAGTAGTTTGGGTATCTACCACTAGCATCCTCACCTTGGAGGTTAGATAGGAGAAGGTTATACAAAGCGGCATGGAACTACTCTCAGGCTCGAGAAGGTTCCTCACAGAAAAATGTGTGCCATGAGAATTGTAACCCCTTCAGGAGTACATGCCAAACTCACATGGAATAATGGTCAATGGGGCGTCGAAGTCGCCATGCCTATAAATCATTGTCCAAGTTTAGGGAAACCAGGAGGGGCTAGAAGACATTGAAGAATTAGGGTCAAATCTCAAGAGGGATAGCACCAGATAACGTTTCAAATACCGAAAGTTGTTGGAAGGAAGCCGTGGCGTCGATCTGGGGTTTTGTGTGTTAGGTAAATTTGACTCAGGATAGAGTCAATGTTGACTAGGGTAAATGGTAGTGGTTTTGGGGCACATGGTATTGTGCACCCATGGTTTTCAGCCCATGGTATTGCATGTAATGGATCCTATAAAAGGCTAGAAATACTTCATTGTAATGTAGGCCTCGAGGTGAACGGTGAAGGCTCACTTGTCCGGATTGGCTAGGGTTTTGGCCAATGCTTAATGAAATTTCATTGGTTGGGTTTTGCCCCAGATTTGGGGGTTTTCCCAGATAAACATATTTGTTTATGTTTATGATTTTTTGCTAGCTATATTATGGTTTTTTGTTCCTCTCGGTAAATTTATTATTTCTCCGGTAAATTCTAACAAATGGTATCAGAGCCATTGAATTTCGATGCGCTAGGAGAGAAAAGTCTGTCAAAATGAGAGAGGATATGTGCACGTGGATTAATTAATTGATGAACCATGTATTTGAAGAGAACTCCGAGAGGACTGGCAGTTACAGAGGGTGGTGACCCATGTAATCTGGTAGATAGGTTCTTTTTATATGGACATTGATTTCATATGTACAAATACAGTAACAATGAAACAAAAAAAATATATTATTATTATAACGGAGTTAATTTATTACATGTAAATGGGCATACTGCTATAAGACCTGGTATGGCATGCGTACCCATGGGTAATCACTGGTAAAGTCTGTGTTATATCTAGGTGATAGGGGGTATGTCAAGTTAAAAATTACCTGGGTAAAAAACAAAAACCAAATAAATAAATAAATAAATAAATAAAATAAAATAAAAATTGAGGGGGGAAGAGCTAGAGTGAGCAGGGTTGTCTCACTTAGCAATTTTGGCTGGATTTAGTCAAGAAACCCCAAGTCAAGTTTAAGTGGGGAATTGTTCAGTAAACTTGACTCGGGATAGAGTCAATGTTGACTAGGGTAAATAGTAGTGGTTTTGGGGCACATGGTATTGTGCACCCATGGTTTTTAGCCCATGGTATTGCATGTAATGGAGCCTGTAAAAGGCTGGGAATACTTCATTGTAATGTAGTCCTGGAGGTGAGAGGTGAAGGATCACTTGGCCAGATTGGCCAGGGTTTTGGCCAATGCTTAATGAAATTTAATTGGTTGGGTTTTTCCCCAGATTTGGGGGTTTTCCCAGATAAACATCTTTGTTTATGTTTATGTTTTGTTGCTAGCTATTTTATGGTTTTTTGTTGCTATCAGTAAATTTATTATTTCTCCGGTAAATTCTAACATTGTGGAACCTCTCATGCAGAGCCAGGGTCAAGGAAAGCATCTTGAAATGATGAATGTAGAGATAAGTCATGTTTACATGATGGGAATGAAGGGATTTCTCTTATTCATTTTACATGGGAAGGAAGGGATCCCTTAATCGATTCATGGTGAAGGTAGAGAGCTAGTTTTATATGGTTGAGAGAGGAGTGATCTAAATTTATAACGTAGATTGGGTATAACTTATGGTATCCACGAGAGGTAAAACCTATGCATGGAGATTGATGGCTGGTTAGTGTGATGGTCAAGGGTGGTGCTTGGTCAAAAATGACCCTATGCGTGATGACCATTGGTTGGTTGTTGGGGTGACACAACACGATGGTCTATTAGAAATGGACCCCTTGTGAATTCAGGTATCAAGATGAAGTCATGGATTGGAAGTCGGGATGGGTGGGGAAGAATAGCAGTGTGGGAGAAGAGAGTAAACCCCAACTATGCCAAGGGATAAAGAGGTAGACTATGGTAGGCCAGGTGTTAAATGAGGTTGGAGGTAGGAATTTGGGTTGTGCTGGGGAGGTTTATCAAGAACGATTGTAACACCGACTGTGATGAGGTCAAAGCTCAGGGGTCAGACCGAGATAAGAGAGCAAGGGAAGTTATAATAGGTCGGGCCACTCCCATGTCCCCAATGACATGTGTCCCTATGGCGCAGTTCCACATGGGATAGTGAAATAGGTTACAAAAATTAGCTAGCTCCTTCAAATGCAAGATCTCCTAATGCAGAGGCCCTATGGAGGCCAAATTTCACATGACCAAGTTCTTCTAGAAGAGACAAGCGTGATGGTGCAGATCACTATTAGTGTAAGGAAAATTGTACAAAACAAAAATTTGAAAATTGTAGGTCCCATTCAGATAACCGCATGTTGGGAGAAATAGTTGCATGATGGAAAGCCTCCCTTGGTATGGGTTAGTGGGCTTGGGAATGTCATATTTTTATTGTTCATTGAGGAGATAGCGATGTAAATTTATCATTCAATTTGTTGGATACTATTTGCGTTGATATGTTATTTTGTAGATCGAACAATGCACTTCAATGTCATTTTGTGTTATGTATCTGTGGATTGTGTTGAGTCATTTGCTATTGCTTAGATGAGATTGTGCAAATGGTGGTTTTATGTGTATTGTAGTAATTGATATGTTTACATATATGTATGTATTTTTAATATGGAATCTTGATTTTAAGTATTTTAAGTTTTTATAGTATTGAAATTTAATTCATTTATAAATTCTTAACCATAAACACTTCAACTTGTTCAAGATGTGGGATGAGAAATAATATTGAAAATCCAAATTAAAAAAGAATTGAAATTTGTTGTAGAAATGTTAATTGAAGGAAAAAGCAAGCATAGTTCTAAAAGATATCGGTCGCCTGGTTCATGTGAGAGAGCGAATGAATATCACCAACAATGGTGTCGATAGAAAAAGGTTGCAATAAATGCACACAGAAGATTCGTGTACAAGGAAATGAAAAGAGCATCAATAAATCATCAAAATGATGGAGTGGACAATGGTAAGTATGGGGATATGAGTAATATGATGGGAAGAAGGTTTTCTTGAAATGTTCCTTTGTGCAGATGTTGAACATGTTGAATTTGTTTGTCAAGCCAAAAATTTCTAACCATTCTATTCATTGCGAACAATGTGTTTTCAAATAAAGTGTCCATGCAAGCGAGAATTATTGTCCCTCTGCAGAAAACGAAAAAAATGGAGTATTGGAACATGGGAACATTCATTGCAATGAGAAATTTGCAACATCCGATTTAATTGGTCGTAGAAATATGCTTAGTGACATGGCAGGGAATTTTGGTCACTCTTGTGGCAATGTGGGGTCGAGCATTCCTCCCAATAGCTATATAGTGAATATCGTGTCTCCACCGGATTTTGTTCGTGCTCAGTCTCTTGGAAGAGAACATGTGCCTGAAGTATTTTTTGTTTTGATAGGAGGTTTACATGTGAATGAAATATATTAATTGTTCTATGTTTTTTATTCTTTCATTGTTTGTGCAGAACAATGTTTGAAGGAATCTTGGTGGAGAAACACATGGCGAAGTAACATATACTTTGTGCATTCATCAAGTTGGATTTTTGGAATATGATGCTTTTCTTGATAGTGGTATTCTTGCTAGGATGGTTGAAAAATTGTGACAACTAGTTGCGAATGTCGGAACAACCATTTCTGGAAGCAAGTGTGTATACAATATTGTTAATGATATAGAATCTATGGAGCATCCCTATCGTCGGACAAGAAAGGTCATGCAAGTGGATTTATTTTCCTCAGATTTTTGCATTTCAATTGTAATGCACTCCTCCCACAATTACCTGATTTCAATGGTTTACCCGGGGTAAACATGAGCTAAGGGTCACTATGATAAGACTCAACCTCCTATATGACCTTAAGGAAATAGATTCAATTTAATATGCTATTGAATTCCCTAAGGTGTTACAGGACCTACAAGAGCAACCCAACCCATCCAAGTGTCCAATGCCTGAGATACTTATTTTTTTTACTGAACTAGAGCCTCATCCATTGCCTTTCCAAGGCATGAAAGTGGCTATAACCCTCTAGTCTCTCCCATGGGCCTACATGCCAACGACTGTGGAATTTTCCAGTCAGTTCTATGCCAGTGACCCCGAATTCTAAACCAATTTTTTAGGCCTAGGACACAAGCCTCTGCCTAGAACACAGTGAAACTTACAAAAATGATGAATGACATAGAAACAAGGCTTATAAACCAAAAATTGAAACTATATTTGACCTAACCTCTCCAAACCGGGATTGACATTCTGTCAAACACTTGGTAAACATGCAAGCTACAGGTCATGAATGCATATCTGGAGATAAGGATATGGAAGATTATCTAAGGTTTAACAATAAGGACCAATTCCTTATCACAATAGTTGTCATAAAACCAATTAGGTCTTTCATTCATTATTCATTTAGTTACAAGTAAAAAAATAATGAGATCCATGACTAAGATATGTCAAATAACCATGCTTATAACCAACATATAAATAGATAAATACCAATGATATAACAACCATTAAATCCACAAAACAAAATGTGCATTTCCTCATCAAAGCAAGATAAGCTTATCTCTTATTAAAAATAGGAAAAATCTAACCAGGTTCAGGAATTTCACGTACCACCCAACCATAGATTGGGCTGAACCAAATTCTGTTTTATCCACTCACCCTCATGCCATATTCCAAGCATGAATGTGCGATATGATGGGATAAAACAATCCATAAAAAACCAAAGGAACCAAGATGTTAAACCACCTCTACCCTCACCATACCATGATCTCAACTAAATTAGTCTTGAGATCACAAAACCAACCGATCTTCAATGCCTCAGAATTCCTTCACCATCCCTTGAGGAATTTCCCTGTCTCCACCCACTTTTTGAGGGATTCCTGGAGAAAACCATATCCACCCCCAACCGTTGGGATTTTTCTAAGACCACCTCACCAGGATCCAAAAACTTCTATCAAACCAAAGCTAAACTAAGAAAGAATCCCATCACACCATGGCTATCCTGAAATAGCAAGGCAAGGATAAAAGCATTGTAAAAAACTAGAAAAATACATGCCACCAACAACAAAAGAAACAAATACCAGCATGCAGATACCATGAATGTCAAAACTAACTAGGAAATCATACATGGAACCTGTTACCTGCAAGTATTCTTGTTCAAGCTTCTTGATCCAAATTTTCCTTTCTTTATTGTTTCTTTCCTTTGATTTCCATGTCCTTCCTTGTCCTTCCTTTTATTTCTTGTATTTTTTCTCCTCTTAGTACTCTTCTCCTCTCTGAATCCAATTCCAAAAATAAACTGAAAAAAGGCTGTGAACTGATCCTCAGCAACCTTTTTATCCTTGATGCCTCTAATTTCTTCATTTTTCCTCTATTTTCCTTCAATTTCCTCCTCACATGAAACCTGTGGCCTTTCACCTTCATTTTCTCCTAATTTGCTTTATTTTCATAAACTAAATGCCAAAAATTCCTTTTGTCTTTTTAATACCTTTTCCATTTCCTTTGCTAATTTCCCTTATCCATAAACACATCAAGTGATTCCCACTAGTATATTTTTTCCAAAATTCATCTTGGAATACATGTCCCTTGACCTTGGTCTTATTTTTCCTTCATTAAATTTTATTACATGAAATTTTAACCCGAGGTTGTTACAGAACCGTCCCCCTTAGTGGAACACCATCCTCGGTGTTCAATGACACCTACAACCAACAAAACTATTGAAAACCAAAACATACTGCCTATAAAGATTTATAACATAGTTCATTGCAATATTTACAATAACAACTACATATAATTATGCGCAATTGGTTCAACCAAAAACTAACCATATTGTGTATGAAAATTTATAAATTGAGCTCGATACAATATTTACAATATTATACACATATGCACATTTTCTCAACCATAAATTAAAATGATATGATGCTTGCATCCACAACAAGGGAATCTAGAGGCTCACACCTCCACCCTCAAAGTAATACCAAGATTCACCTCCTTTCGAGGAAGTCCAGAATCTAGTGCTAAAGTCAAAACTGCCTCTAATCTCCAACGCTAAAATCCTGTGCTACATGTTCCCTTAGTGAACAGTTACCATCCCATTACTCCAGGGCACACTCCAAATGTGCATCTGATTCCATCTGTAAATGTTAATGACAAAAAACAAATCCATTCCCCTGCCATCCCTTCTTTGCTACAGAGTCCCTTGGGAAATGTATTCACCCCATTTCGTGCAGTCACTCACCTTCCAAGTTCCTCGATATCCCCTATCCTGGGAGATCCATCTCCTTGAAAGGATTCCTCGCATTGAAAGGTCCAAAAACCAAGGCATATACCTACCTCAAAACCATCATACATGTCATAACATGATCATGAAAATCAATGGACACTATTGGGTACCAGTGTCCCACAATGGCCCTGCTCTTAAAGTGCTTTAGCAGCATATTGTTACCTGTTTCAATTCCTTTTTTTGTTGCTGCTAATTCTTGCAATCAGTTTCCAACCACCCAAAATTGGGCATTTTCATGTTTCTGTTGCAAGCACATAACCGCCATTAGAATAAAAGGAATTTAAATAAATTCAAATCATACCTCGTTGGTGGCCCGTTAATAAGGTACACTTGCAATTCTGTTTACTTCTTGTCACAAGAAGTCAATCTAGCTCTTTGATCAAATCATCATGTATAAACATATCACATCCAGTTAGCTCAACCTACAACCATAATAAATAATAGTCATAGATCACATGCATAATAAAAACTAAAATAAAATACTGATAACTGATAACTGATACTTTCCTTTGTCCTTTATCCTTTTCATACACACACTGAATCAGTTTCCATACCTGGCAAGCACCAGTGCCGTCTCTTTAAGCAACATGGGAATCTGGAAACTAAACTACCTCCTCCCTCAATATCAACAAGAACGGTATCCCGAGACAAAAAAGCCACAACCCTCAATAACAACAAGCGTATCTCGAGAATAAAATTCCTCAACCCTCAATCGAAACAACAAGGGAATCTAGAGACTAAACCGCCTCAACCCTCAATAGAAACAAGGGTATCTAGAGACTAAATCACCTCAACCATCAATAGCAACAACAAGGGCCCAAAGATTCCCATACTTGTCTTTCTCATCACATTGTAAAACTCATACACATACAAAATGTACAACACAACACATACACCTACATGATGTGTACAACACAACACATACACCTACATGAGGTGTACAACACAATACATACACCTACACCCAGTGTACAACACCACACATACACCTACACATGGTGTACAACACAACATATATACGTACACTCCATACAATACTTCAAATATGCATGTTGCAACACAAAAACTACACAATAACTGTAACACAACACCACATATACAAAACACAACATGTACAACATGTACACAATACCACATGTACACAACGCCACCTCTGAAACATGTACACAACACCGAATTTACAAAACACCACCTGCACAATGCGTACACAACACCACCTATACAATGTGCACATCACCACCTGCACAATGTGTACACAAAAACTATACAATGTGTATACAACACCCAATGTACACAACACCACCTACACAATGTGTACACAACACCACATGCACACAAAGCCACATGTACAACATGTACACAACACCACATGCACAAAATATCACATGTACAACATGCACACAACACTATATGTACATAGCACCACATATCCACATGCCCATGACACCATATGTACACAACACCACATATATAACTTGCCCATGATAATATATGTATGCCACTACATATGCAACACGCACACAAGACCATATGTACATAGCACCGCATAAACAACATATACACAACACCATGTTATACCAGCACTTCATAGACAACATGTACATAACATCATATACACATGACACCGCATGTACACAACATCACAAATACAACATGTACAACATGTACACAACAATGGTATTGTACATCTATAAACCACACTATCTCTACCAAGCAACCTTAGTTCTGGTGTCTTATCCATGCTTGTCCCAACATGTTATAGGTCACATTGATTTCACTCCTTTGATGTATCCCTCAACATTACCTATGATAGAATAAAAATATACATAGTATAATCACATAATATCAATTCATATCCACATGATATTGACCTCAAAGATATGTCAGGGATACTCTTACCACTTGATTCCTCATAAGACTAAGAATATCTTCATGTCATTCACCTGCATAAGCAATCATTCCTCCACAAGCATGATATTTGATGACCCTGTTAGACAACGTCATATATACATGCATATATACTTATAAAAATTAGCATAAAAAAATCATGATCCCTGACGACATTGTCAGACAATATACTACATACATATATAGACATATATAGACATCAACATAAGACAATCATGATCCCCAACGACACTGTTAGAAAATGACATAAATAAATATATTTATACATATATAAACATTAGTATAATCATGATCACAACATAATTACCAGATATCATAAGGTCAAGGTTAAGAGAACTTCCTTTATATGTGCACACCATGCAAAACATTGAGGACAATTGTTCCCAACATAGCCAAGGCATCTGACACATCATATCCATTTACTTTACCTTCCTTTTCACCTTTCCTCATGATTGTCTTGCCACCGTCCATTTATCCCAAAGGACCTAGCCAACCTAGCTGGTTATCACATTATTTCCTTCAGTTTCCCTTATACATGCACTGAGATTCATTCGAATCTTACATTTCTTTATGGATTACACTAAAATCTTCCCAAGCTTCATTAACCTTCCTCTTTCCCCAACAAGTTCCCAAGACCCTTAAAACATAAAAGGCAAGAACAAGAAGTAAACAAGATAAAACCATGGAAAACCAATAGCAATATGACTCCACAAATAAGTGGCATGGCTATGCACCAAACATAAACACAATTAAAAATCAAGCGCATACAAATCACAAAGCACCGAAAGAAAAAAATAAAAACTAATAAAAAACACAATGAATCAATCCCCGTGGATTCCCAATGCTCCCAAGAGAAATATCTACCCAAGAATTCTTCAATATTCCATGGCGACCTCTTTTTCCATGCAATCCCTTGCATCGTACTACCATAAACACATAATTTTCAGTGCATAAATAAATATAACAATGTATCAAATACCTTACCTTACTATGCCAAGCGTGATGCCTTGTAACTGAACACATCCATACCATCTCTCAAGAGACTCCAAATCCTTGAAGAATTCAGACATAACTAGAACCAACTGTTATACCTGTCAAATACATATTTATGAATATAACACATATCCTCATAATCTTAGACAATATTAGGGTTAAGAAGACTTTTGATATTTAGGAAAGAAATCATTCATTTGGAATTTCAGTTTCCAAACATAGCCAAAGGAATTCTCACCCAATTCCTCTCTTTTCCTTCTACCTTGCTGCAATTGACTCTTATTATGTATTGTCACATCAACCAATTATTAGTTACATAAACAAATCAACTATTACCTTGTCACACTAATACCAAGCATGTAACCCTGCAACTTCTCACACATGTCAGTCACACGTTCCAAAGATCAATACATCATGTATATTATTTGAAATCAACCTTTATCGAGACTAACAACCATGTCATAATCAACTCATAGTCATTAGTCATAATACACAACTAGCACCCACTTACACACGAATACATATAAATTATCTTAGCACATATTTTTTTAGTACCATCATCTAAAAATAAGATTAGTTCTTCATGCAATCTTATAGGAACATCTACACAAGTATGTCCAGATTAGTGTGACACAATATCACAAATATATAAACTAATACCGAATATATTAACCATAACCATCTGAACAAGAAAATCTAGATTAACATGATGCATATAACATCAATATCTTAAATGTGATGACCTTAATCATCATGCATATGACCACACTGATCAATTAGCATCTATCAGGCATATAACCATAAAAACAATACAATGAAAAGCATGTATATAACCATAATGCTTATAAAAATCATTAAACAATGTACCTTCATCCACCATTACTCTGAAGTCTAGTGTTGCAACCTTGCTCTGGTAATCTGCATATCCTGCTTTATCTTGGAAAAATGCCAGCCTTATAACATACCAATGGCATAATTATGACATAAATTATATAATGTACTCATGAACGACAACCTTAACCATGAAAATGCATGCATAAATACATGCATCTAGACAATCCAGTCCAATTATTGAACCATGCTCTGATACCACCCTATAACACACTCCTCCCACATTTACCCACTTTCATGGTTTACATGAGTTGACCTCCTATATGACCTTAAGGAAATGGAGTCGACAACTCAAGACTTCACTTACTTCCCTAAGGTGTTACAGGACCTCCAAGAGAAACCTAACCCCTTCAAATCTCCAACCGCTGAGATAACTCCTCTTTTTTTTTACTGAACTAGAGCCTTGTGCGCTCCCTTGCCAAGAAATGGAAGTGAATATAACCATCTAGTGTAATAGACCTAGTTAAAAATCAATGTAAAAAAATATAAGACCAAGGTCATGGGACATGTATTCCAAGCTAAATGTTGGGAAAAACATCCTAGTGGGTTTTCATTTCTGTTATCTAAAGAAAATTGGAAAAGGAAATGGCAAAGGCTTTGGAAAGGCATGATGCATTAATTTACATTTTATTTATGAAAATAATGGAAAATAGGAGAAAAGGAAGGTTAAAGGTTACATATTTCATGTGAGGAGGAAAATAATGGAAAATAATGGAAAATGAAGAAAAGAGGCCTTATTAGTAAAAAGGCTTCTGAGGATCAGTTGGAAAGATTTTGGCTTAAACCTTATGTTAGTTCCGTGGTGGAGCTCTCATTATTTCTCTCATACTCTTGGACACTTAGAGTTTTCTTTGAGCACTCTTGGAGGAGTGTGGCATACTTTGGATTTGGATCCAGAAGGCAAAGGAAGATCAGGAAAGAACAAGAAGGAATCGAGATCAACAACTACAACGGATTATGTTTGTAGGTACTGAGTTGCATATGCGTGCAGGTTATTAGTCAAAATTTGTTATTCGAATGGAGGATTACCTAGATTGATAGTGGATTTTCCTAGACTTTCCATTTCCTGGATAGGCATGCTATTGTGGGTTCATTTCATTGCTTTTTTTTATGGTTGGTTCTCATGTGGCTTTGGCTATGGGTGGAGTTATTAGTTCTTGGAAGCCTTGGTTGGAAAAATGATCTGGAAGCCCTCTAACAAATTGGGTTGAGTTACTAGTCCTAGAAGCCTTGGTTAGAAAAACGCTTTGGAAGCCATTGGTTGGTTGATTTACTAGTCCTCAAAGCCTTGATTGGGAAAATTTTGTGTAATCTCGAAGGTAGCTATGGGTTGAGTTACTAGTCCTGGAAGCCTTGGTTGGAAAAAACGCTCTAGATCCCTAGACAACTTGGGTGGAGGTTAATTTGGTGATGGTTGTGATGTCTGAGGGTTGAGGGTTGAGGTGGTTTAGCCTTTGGAATCCCTAGTTTGGTTTTTATTGATGAGTTTTATGAGATCCCACATTCACGCTTAAAATATGGCATGGGGGTCACTATATGAAGAGAGATTTGGGGTCTTACATGGTGTATTTCGATCCATATAATTATACATGGTTAGATGACCAAAAATTGGTGTAACATATTTTCCCCCAACACGCGAGCATTAAGAGCTAATCGTATGACTGAAGTACGTTGTATGAACCCAATCACTAGACTCCGAAGGGGATTTATAGAGGGAGAGATATGTAGGTGAAGTGAATCAAGAGAGGATAATAACCTTGAGGGGGCGAGACCGACAACCGTAAGTATCCTTTAATGGTTGAGTACCTATATAAAATGAGGCGGGGGAGGCATACCTATGCCTGCCATGATAACAAAGTACAAAGAATAATGGTTCACCCAGTAAAATGAAACTAAGCTATAAAGTACATGATATGCTGGAGTAAACATGAGCCATAAACAAATATAATTAATCCCACATACATATTGCGCTTGCTACAACAACCAAGAATGTATAAAATAATATTTGAGTACATGAGATATAATAACAACCAGACAAGCCTTGATAAATAGGAAAGGGCTCTAAAAAATATAAATGGATCATCTAAGTGATACATTCATGCTAGAGGCACTACAAGCAGCTGGGGCCGAACCCATCAAATCTACGAAGCTGCATCTGAGGCTGTAGAAGAGAATGAGGTCATCTGGGCATGTGGGGGGCTACCTAAAGGGCCACCCCCTCATGAGGTTTGAAACATCTCACACACGTCTGGGAATCACTGGATTAATCAGCTAGATCACCGAACTATTGATTATATGAATCTTGATCATGTTGAAGTGGAGCGGATGAAAAAAAATCAAGTCAAAGGGAAATAAGGAGTGCCTTTGCGTGATCCGAGGCACTGAACAATGATGGAAGCTGGAACCAAGATACACCGCCCTCTAGACCTGTCTTCTGAAATGAATGTGCTAATGTTGACAGAAGGAGGTCCACCGTAGGTGAATGAGGGTCCTCAACTAAGGCACGAGGGAATATAGTAGAGAAACTAATGGACTGGTACCAGGGATGATGATGGAATGGGGGATACTTAGTAGTAAACATATGTATTCCCCTTTCATAGCATAAAAAGCATGGATGACCTAGCAGCGACTGGCTCAACTTCTAAGGGGATGGGGGATAGTGGGACTGGAGGCCAAAAAGGGATACATGAGAGAGAGACAAGGCATGGATGGATGTAATACTATAACGTGAGGCAAAAGGGACTCAGGAAAGACTCCATGAATGAGATGATGAATCAACTTAGATGCTCTAATAAAGGAAACTTGTTGATGCTTCCACACAAAATAGGCCCAATGGGAACCATATGTTAGTGTCATAATATGAATTCTTCCATCAGTGATCAAAATGACTCTTTTTATATTCATTTTAGGGGTCCCACTCAGAATTTTTTTATCATTCCATTAGGTGATGCAAAAAATTGATTCACTGATGGTTGCCCTAGTCATAAAACCTCACTCTCCCTCAGAAATTATCATTTGCTGGTCCACTTTCATATTTACTGAGCATAAAAACACTTTTGAAAATCTCATTTCACTATGTCATTATGTCAGTCAAAGTCAGCATGGATTTTGATCATTCAAGGTCCATTTAGGTCACTAGGTTTCATTGTTCAAGGTCCAAAGTGCACCATTTCATATCAATAAGGTCAAAAAAAGATGTGAGAGTGAATAAATAAAAAATTTCATTATCATCTGTAGAGGATTATCAACATGTAAGTATTGTTTTAAAGTTGTAATTTTAGTTTTAAAGTATGATTTTCATACTCAAATGTAATTTTATTCAAAAAATGAGTTTTTGAATTATTTCATTTTTTATGTAATTTTATGCTTCCTATACGTAATAAGATCTGTCCCAAGCTTCCAACTCAAATCACACATGTGAAACTGAAAGAGAAAAGTGTCAAAATCGAGCAACATCATCCTGCAAGAAATAAAAATCAAATGAAAGGGTCATCAGCAAAAGTTTTCAAAAAGTGAAATGAGACAATAGAAAAGTAGGTTTTTCAATTCAAATTCAAATTCACTTAGATATTTATAACTCATTGACATCAATTCAATTTCATTTTCCTCCTCCAAACATCAAGCAAGCACTCCAAGAGACCAAATTTTCGAATTTCTAAGCGAAACTGGAAAAAGAGTTGAGTTGAGGGCGCAAATGTTGAAGGCAGGGCACAAACACTGAAACAAGGGTGCAAATACTCAACAGAGGGTGCAAATGTGTCGACAAGGGTGCAACTAACTAGACAAGGGTGTAAATGCTTTTTCCATGGCGCAAATAACCAACAAGCTTTAGAAAGTGTCCAAGTGGTGAAAATTTGTCTTCATAACTCCACCAACTGAGTCATTGACCTCCAGTAAACTAGTAAGATGCTCATGCCATGAAAAACAATTTTCATAAGTTTATTTATTGAAGTCTTGTAAATTGAGGTTGTAATTTGGTGTTTAAATTTAGTAAAAACCCTAGTATCCCATTACACTTGTGAAAACTCCCAAAATTCACTCCCTTACCCTTTGCATCCTTCTCACGCTTATAAATTCCCATTCATAAAATATTCATTTGAAAAATTCCCCTTTTCCTATAATTTTCTCCCAAAACCCTAAGCCCTAGGTATTACATCTACCTAGGCTCCCATTTCCTAAATCCCTATCCTAAATCTATCATAAAATTACTCCGTATCCCCTCCCCATTTCACATATCCCTATCAAACGTCTCCCACATTTTCCCTTTCTCATTTCCCTTTTATAATCCCTAGGGTTTTGAAAAAAACACCATGGAAAAAGAGGAAGAAAACACATCATTCAGTGAAGGAGAGGAAGCAAAAGTGAGGAGGCCACATAAAGAAGGAAGAGTGCTCAGAACTGAACCTTCCAACAAATGGGAACTCTTATCTTCTTTATTGACTGTGCCATGTTTCAAACATGTGGGTTGTTATGATTTTTATGACAAAATTTAGAGGGTCCAACACCATCCCATCTTGACTAGGAATTTCATATCTAGACTCCATTACAACCAAGTTACATTAGCTGGTGTCACTTTCACTCTATCCATTGCTATTATTTCAGATGATACCGAGATCCCAAATTTTGGGGAGAAGTGGTTCAAGAAATATAAGTTGAAGAAACAAGGATTTGAATTATTCCTAAAACCAAGACACAAAAAGAAAACAAAGAGGTTCTTCATTTTTTCTCACCTCCTAGACATATATGCCCTAATGATGAAGATAATCATGAAATAGTTTTCATGTGAAGGCAGATTTTCAAGGCTCTATTCCTATAACATCCGACTCTTATTGAATTTCACTAGGGTAAGGATGCTTAACATACCTTATTTCTTTTCTGGAGTATATAGAAGATGACATAGATTGCCTAGATTAAGGAGTATGAAAAAAAAATGAGAAGCCTATTTCATCATTCCCTCATTAAAATCATAGTCCTCCACCATCTCAATCAACTAAACATTGCATGGAGCACCTTCATAGCTAATGATATTTTAAATGAGCCATCCACTCAACATGAACAAAATGTCCCTTCATCATCCCAACCTTCCACTTCCATCCGTCCATCTCATCCCATGGTACATTCATCATCATTAGATCAATCCCCTTCACCTCCTTCATCTCCATCTCATCATGATTTTGGGTCACCTAGCAAGATTGAGGATATTGAGCCTAAGTGGGCTAGTATGGTTGAGGTTGAGCCATTGCCAAAAACCCACCAGAGAGGTTTCATGCATGTGTTTTCTCCACATGGAGTGGAAGGGGCCATGCCTTCTAAAACAACACAATAGGTGGACAAAGGTAAAGACAAGGTCATTGAGCCAATAATTCATGATGAGGAGGAAAATCATGAAACAAAACAAGAATTTCAACTTGTTGACCTAGATGACGATGAAGATGAAAAAATTACTAGTTCTACCATCAAAGGTAAGGATGTCAAGATTAAGGAGTTTCAAACTAATCTTGACAGGGCCATATACGTCATAAACTTCCTTGAGCAAGAAAATGAGCAATTTAAGACCAAACAAATCATTGATGAGGTCAAGTATTTCACTACTCAAAGGGAAGCAGAAAAAGCCAAAGCCATGCTATATGAAACACTGGAGAAGTATGGATTACTTGATGATGAAGAGGAACAAGTTCCAAGACAGAGACCTACAACTAGAGGGCTAAAAAGAAATCAAGTTCTAGAGAGGCAAAGGGAAGCTAAGCTTACTGATTAGCCAACCCTAAATGAGAAGCTTGCTATTGTCATCAATGAGAACAGGGAGCCATGGCTTGATAGATCCAATCAACGGTTGTAGAAGATGCTAGCAAAGGAAAATAAAGATAATTAACCCTTGAGGAGGAAATTCAAACACCATGCACTGAAGGAGAAAATTACATTGGCCAAGCTCAAAAGTGCTAATGAAAAAATTGAAGATTTAACTATGAAGGAGAAGAAGAAATTAGAAATTATTGTTGAGGCTTCCCTTGAAGCTTATACACATCATCATCAGCCATTCCAAAAATTTTGATGCATTTCCTAACTATTTTTCAAATCTGGAAATTTATGTGTTTTTGGGGATAGACATTTAGCAGAAAATTGGGCATTTACACAACGCCTTAGGCGATAAGCAAATAATTGGGTCACTTATTGAGGGAAATAAAGGCACAATTGGATTCCTAATGACCAATGAATCTCATAAAACCATGTTTCTAGCCTTGGTTTTCAAATTTGATAGGTGAAAAGATCAAAAAACGATAAAAAAAATCACCTTTCTGCCCCTTTTTTGACCTAGGTGCTGCGCAAATACGAGTCTAGGGAGAATGAATTTTTGAGGGGAGAAATGACCTTCATTTTCCAAACTTGAGGCATATTTAGAAATAGGACATGAAGGTCTTTCCAAAAAGCCATCTTGGGCCTGATTTGGACACATGTAGGTTAGACGAAAGTGGCCCTGAACATGGAGGGCGCAAATGACATTTCCAGGGCGAAAATGCACAGTGGAGGGTGCAAATGACCAATTTGCTGAGTTTTTCCAAGTTTCTACGAAATTTTGACTTTTCTTCAAGAATTAATATTTATAATTATGTAATTCATCATGGTAAATGTAATTATTTCAAGGATGATTTGTTTAGGGGTATATTCATTGGGTATGAGTCATCATTGAGTCATAAAGAATCAGTTGAATATAATTAGGAATGAGTCACTTGGACCATCTTATACTCCAGCTTTCAGTTCAGTATCTTGTGAATCGCTTCCTCACCTCATGGATTCGACCCCTGAGGATGAGTGAATGATGTTTTGATGTCTATTTAGTCCCTTTCTTCATTCTTAGCAAGGGTTGGAATCAGTTTGTATGTTTTCTTATTGATCAAGGAACTATTGTACTTGGTTTGGCCAGCTAATAAAGAGGAGTTGTAGGTACTTTTTGGGATAATTGTGGCATGATGTTTATCATTGTTTTTTCTTTAGTATCATATGTTAGAATGTATTGTATTCATTTTCAATTCATTTCTATGGTATGATCTCTTTCAAGTTTGATAATCAAAACACATGCTTGCTCATGCTTTGTTTTGGGGAATTGATCATAGTTTGTCAATTTTCCTCTATTTAGGAAGAATACTTCTCCCATTCTCTTCCTAGCTTCTCATAAATCTTCAAACAATCTCATCAAAATCATCTTTAAAGTGTTAAGACTTATGCCTACCTTTCCCTATTGAATCCCTGCAACCCAATCTAATTTTCCCTGACCTAGCTCCCTTTCATCCAATCAAATTGAACCCAATCAAATTAAAAAAAAACCCTGCATTGATATCTAGCCTAAAAACCCTAATTCCTCTGGCCCTCTTAGCTGTGACCTTGTGGAGAGAGCCCTCTCTGGTTTGGTAGGGCTAGCTACCAAGTCAAAAGTTCAGCCTGTGGTTAACTCTGTTGGGATTCCTTATTCACCCTTGGGAATCTAGTGGATTGATAACACCATAAAAGCATGAGCTAAAGATGGTTACTCATGATGGAAATCAACATGAACGTTGAAAAGTATGAGGGATAAGTGGTGCCCCAAGTACAAGTTGGGAAAATGCAGAAATTCGATTTTGAGACGCGGATAAGTGACCCTTCTTGGAGAAAAGGCTTCCGGACGAAGTATCAAATCACCAAAAACAAAGGGGGACCCAGACTTGCCACATCCGCTCACCTGAGCATTGGGAATAGAAGGAAAGTGACAAGTTTTTATATTTTATGATGCATTTAAAGTTTTGGAATGATGTATATGGTATTGATTCATTACTTTTGATATGGAGATATAGCATCGGTGAAATCGACCGGGTATATGGGACGACCCGTAGTGCCAGGGGCTATAGAGTCTAGTATAACTAGAGGAGTTGACCAAATAGATTTAGAGGCACTATTGGAGAATGTCTGCCGTAGATGCGAGCTTTTGATGACTACGGTATTAGAGCACGACTAGAAAAATCTTGATGGCTGCTACATTGAGGCATGTGTTGGTCTACCCTCGGAGTGGCGAGGGGTCATGTGGAACATAGCAATGGTCGGACAGGGTATGAAAGATCTTTGGGCTGCAGGAGCCGAGACATTGGCTTGGAACCCTCCAGATACTGATTAGATGTAGGGGCATGAGGTGCCCCCATTTTCGGTTTTGTAACATGCTATGGGCATGTCAGATGTATTAGAGAGGACTCCAAAAAATTTATGATTTTGTGGACACATATTATGGATATGCATCTTTTATATATGATGAGAATGTGGCTCACCTTTTATTTAATGTTATTTTCTCATGTTATATTCATGCGATAAGTGCCAATGTAGAATATTATTTGCAATGGTATCTGCATAGTGATTTTGGGTTGTAGGTACATGACTGAATGTAATGGTTTCAAATTCACACATTAAGAGCTTCACTCATAAATATCTTCTAAAAAGGACAGGGTTAACCATGCACATGATAAACACCATTCAATTGTCTAACAAGAAGCATGGAATCTAAATGAACATGAAGATGAAGGATGCGATGTTCAAGGGAATCGACTAACAAACCTATCACTGCATCATATTTGGCTTGATTATTGGTGGCAGATCCAATACATACACTGTTGGAAAGGACTAACAAATTTACGAGGGTAAAAATGGCCCACGCTGCCGAGGCTAGATTCCACGAGTAGCAACTTTCATCGTCGGCATAGCTGATGTAAGGTGTGGATGAAGGATCCATCTGAAAGGCATCACAAGACGACAAATGAGATGATCATGGACAATGCAAGAAACTTGAATGCATGGCAGAAATAAAACACGCATGGGGGATGCTATGGGTAAAATTCCTATGCCCCTTACACTTGGTAAAGATATGGTCAATACATGGTGTAGGGAAGATGTCATGGGGACAAGCTTTGTTCAGGTCAAAAAAGTCCATACAGACATGAATGGTTTCTGTTTAATTGAAAAAGGGATAGGAACAACCATCTTGCTTGAGCTTATCGATTGCAGTTTTGAGAGACTCTCAACGAGAAATGTGTCTGAACTTTTGATGGATAGGGTAGGCATCAGGACATGTGTTGAAATGATGTTCAACAACGTCAGGATCATGTCCGGGCCTATCTAAATAGGACATGGCAGAAACATTACGAAATTCTTTGAGTAGCTTGGTGTAAGCCTCAATTTCATCTGGGGTGCAAGGTGCCCCAAAGACAATGTTTTATTCATCGAAAAACTGATCGAACTCATCTGAGATGAAGTCTTTAGGCTCCAAAACATACTGGTTAAGGGATTTCTACAGGAGGAAGTACAAACAGTAGTGCATATCATCCCAAGGAAAGTCAAGGGTGGTCATTGCTTCCATAATGTCTTCACCAGAGTGAAAGCTGGGGGGACTGGCAGAAGGAATACCACATGGCATGGTGATGCTACCTGACACATCATCACGAGAGATATGGTTCACATACGCATCACTACGGAGGGTATAAAAAGAGCTAGTAGATGAAAAATCTACTGATGTTGACCACAAGGTGATTGCCAAATGAGGTTAAGTCGAAACAAAAGGGATGTCCCTGGAGGGGTGTTCCACCAAGGATCTCATGGATGATGATAGATAGAGGACATTGGCTGAAGGTTCCATCTTCTCGGCATCGGGAGGAGGTACGACAATGTCCTCTGGTTCTACCGAAGCAGAACACATAAGTAGAGGGGTGCAAGATCCACTACGAGTACTCTATTCCTCTTACATCTTCAAGGGTGTCGTGAAATTTGTCGAGATGGGGACAAAGGTGATAATTGTGGCCATAAAGATCACACAAAGCACAAGGGTGGTTTGTGCGCAAATATTTTAGTTTCTAAGCTAAACATGGTAAGGTAACATGGACCTCCGGGATATTGGATTCAGGAAACAACTCATTGACCACATGTTTGAGACGAGGAAGTTCAGGAAATTTATGGGTGGCATGCCCAAAAACATTGCACAAAGCACACATAGGTGAATTCTTTGGAGGCTTAGGAGGATTAGGAGTTTTTTGGGCAACGTTATCCTCAGGTTCCTTCTTTCTAGCTTTACCCATGACCAGATTCTTTCGCAATAGGAGTAGATTCTTGTTGAGGTGGTTGAGGCAATGGAGCAAAGGTAGGATTCACGACGACCGGTTGGAATGGGGTCAAAGCGGTATAAGGTTTGAGTTGTCCAGGCAGAGTTTCAGCTGGGGGATCGATGTACCAAACTGGTATCCCCAGAGTCAAATTGGGAAGGCTAAACGTAGCTATAACAAGCACCAAAAAGACTCCGAGAGGGGGAGCTACAAATGGTATCTGACTAGAAGGGTAATGGCCTGGTGGAATGGATACCAACTAGTTAAGGCTAGGGAGAACTGTTCCTGGTTGAAAAGGAGTGAAAGAGACACCAGAAGTAGAGGAAGGTCCTTGAAAGGAAGGCGCTGTAAGCTCTGTCAAGTGACCACCAGTAGGTTGCAGAGGCTTAGACTACTGGGTGGTTGAACCAGACACTTATGGCTAGTCCGAGACGATTTCATCATTCAAACATTCAACGAGTTGGGATCTGCGATAAGAGGGGGGAGAATAGGGAATGCACCAAGTAAGGTGGAATATTTATAGACTCTAGGTGAAACACTGGTAATAGGCGCGACTGATTTCTTATCAGCCACCGCAGAGATGATAGACTCAGGAGAGAGCTGAGACTTCGATTCGTAATATCTCAACTGATATATGGTAACAATATTTCCATTGTGAGGAAATCATATCTTATGATGAATGGAATATGCAACAACAAACATCGCGTAGGTATAGCTATGACCCAACAGGATGTTGTAATCGAAGGGGGCATCAATGACTTCAATGTCAATGCAAACAGTATTGTAATAGGACAATTGAGGAACATGCCAAGGTGCTAAGAAGAGTGACTGTCACAAGCACACAAAGTGATAGTGGATGGGACTAACTCAGGTGATCTGAGTTGCTTCCAAACAGAGGCGAACATCACACAGGTGGATTCCCCCTTGTCAATGATACATCACAAAACATGGGCATTCTAAATCTTGAAAGGAATTTGGAAGGAGACATATGAAGGTAAGGGGGGAATTTTTGACTTGTCAACATCAAAGATGATGAAACAATCATATGAAGGATCCACAATGCCCAGAGTAGATAGTAGAGCTCTACGTTGTGAAGGTAACGACTGGAGGACTTCTAGCATTGACCTGGCAACAAGAGATTGTGCTAAGTCATATATTATGCTGTAATTATGGGCGACTTTGAAAGAAGCATCAGTTCATCGTAATGGCCCTTTGGGGATATTGGAAAGGACCTCTCCTCATGTCTGGGGGATCTGTAAAGGGGCATCAGGTGTCGAACTAGACTCTGCGGAAACTTTGGATTGAGACTCGGTGGTAGAGGATGCAGGTGGCTTTCCATATTGGCGGGATCGAGTTTGAAGGTTGACATCAGTGGTATTAACCACTTTAGAATTCATCATGAGAATATAGTAATCAAAGGTATCGGATTGAGAGGTTTGAGGGGTGGCCTAACCTTGAGGGGGTTGGGCAGCCCAATATCCTTGTTGAGGGAAGGGATCAGTAAAAACAACTGGTTGAATAGGTGCAGTATTTGGAAGAGCCGAAACCAAGGCTTATTGTCCTCTAGGTTCTGCTTGTGCTTCCCAAAACTGACGCATTTGGGGTAAAAGGGGACAATCATGAGTATAATGGACATGCACACTACAACAAGAACAATGCTTTTTGTTACAAAGAAGCCTGTCTTTCTTGGGCTGAGTGCCCTATTGCTGGTTGTTAATGTTTGGTGATTAGGTTGGCACCATTGATTACCTTGCACAAGTTGATTTTGGTAGCATTTCCTCTTTTTCTTAGATTTTGGAGGATCAGTCGCGCTCTGATGTGCATACACTTGACTCGGAGAGGTAGGTGGCTGTTGCGGCAGAGGTTGAGAAGGCATAGGATGACAGGGTTCTAATGCCGGAGGGGTTGGAACACTAGGATGTTGATACACATAGAAAGAAGGTTGGGAAACATTGGGGTAAACAGGTTGAGTGACCCCAGGCCCTGGTATTGGATGATGCAAAGGGGAACATGTGCTTTGTCATGGATACATGTTGCTAGGAGTGGGATAAATTCTAGAGGAGATAGCCCCTCCCTGAGGGAAACCATAACCCATGGGAAGATGGGTATATGGATGTGAAAGAGCTCCAACGATATCGTCGGTGCCGTGAGATTCCCCCAATGTGTTGGCACCACCAGGACTAGGAAGATTCGGTAAAACATTATCAACATAACTAGACTGACCATAGATGAGGTCATATTTCAAGGCGATTTGGAGAGCTTCTTCCTCTTTCTGAGGAAAGTGAGATGCGGCATATTTACCAATAGAGGGAAAGAGAGTTTTGAGAAACCAATCCATATAAGCACGGTTATCGAATGTGGGAGCTCAACATAAGCTCCTCCTTCTACACCATTATTTGACATGGTCGGAAAGGTGAGTGGTAGAAGTTTGACAGAATGCGGTCAACAATTCGGTACTAGTAACATATCAGAGAGGTAACTGGAAGTAGGATAGGAGAGCTTTCTCAAGAGTTGCAAAAGTGGAATGAGAGGCAGAGGCTTGGTCGACATACCACTTTGCAATGTCGCCCATGAGCATATGCTGGAATAATCAAAGACTGATAGAGTCATCAGTGATAGAATTAGATGAACGCCACATGTGAAAGGAGAAGACAGGATTATTAGGGTCCTCTCCAGTGTTTCCTTCAAAATTAGGGATGTCAGAAGGAAGATTAATTGGCATAATAGGTGAACTTGGATGATGGTGTATAGGGTCGGTGATTAACTAGCTAAAATTGAGGAGGCTCAAACCTGCCATAAAAGGTAGCAAGGGAGTAGCCGGGATGGTTCCGGTGTTGTTTCCAGTACTAGCAGC
Organism: Pinus albicaulis; assembly: GCA_034641835.2. NCBI lineage: Eukaryota > Viridiplantae > Streptophyta > Pinopsida > Pinales > Pinaceae > Pinus > Pinus albicaulis. The sequence goes on from CM076575.1 coordinate 1,088,853,442, forward strand.
TCCAGAGTTAGGTCTGGGCCTACCACTAGCATTAGGACCAGTAATTGCATTAACATCTGACATGGTGGGAGAATCAGGTAGAGGGGAGCCGGGTTCATAATCAAAGTGAGGGCCCGATGGACCAGAATCAGAGTCAATATAGGGGCTCGATGGAGAACTGACTTGGCGATGACGAGGTGGATTAAGTCTTCCTAATGGAAACTAAGGATGAATGCCTAGGAGTCTCCAGGATAAACACCTTGGGGGCGCAATGATCACAAGACACAAATACCCAAATAAGATGGAAGATAAATAAACAAAGGCATAGAGGGGCAGTTAAATTAATTATGATGTTTATGTCTTGGCTTGGCGGTGCAAACCAAGCGCTCTTCACTTTAGTTGTGCGTGTGTGAAATATGTGTGTTAATTTTAATTAAGCCCAGATGGTAGTGTATAAGGAAAAAGAAAAAAGGATGTACATTTTTAAATAAAAATGAAGGGACAGTAAAATAAACAGCTAAAGATGCATAAATTCTAACCCAAAAAATAAGGGCTCCCAAGCAACTATTCTAAGAGGTGGGGGAAATTGAATCAAAACACACAACAAGGCTAAAATATCTAAGATCTAAGGGACATGGATCTAATGACTCAGATCTGCTGAAAAGAGGTGCAGAAAACAACAAGAAAATAGAGGGAAACTTGCTGCAAAATGGAAGGTGATAGGTTAAAAACCTAAGGGAAACAAGAGGGACCCTAAGGGAGAGGTCAAAAAAGAGAGAAGAGGGAGTTTTGGATGAGATAATAAATGATATGAATGGATATGATACATAGGAAAAATGGAAGTCGATTTTATTAATAATATAATATGTATATATAATTTTTTGGTGAATCTCTCACCAAGTTATATCATCTTGTAAAATCATGGCGAATCACTAGTACAAAATGGCCAATCACTAAGAAATCCAAGGGTTGTTGCAGTAGCTTGGCACCAAGAGGGTATTCAAGAAGAAAATATAAAATAACTTGACTACATTGTTGGATAATCAAAAGAGCTTGACTAGCTACCAACAAACATGCCGCTCTAGTGACTAAATCATACAGATCTAGAACCAACAGTTTCTACCTAACAATTTCTTTCAAAAGTGATAGTGCAATGATAGTTGTGATACTCTCTAAATTTATAAAGAGTGGACATTGGAGAAGAATCTTTAATGGATCATTTTTTATGGTTGTATTTTCATGTCTAATCAAAACCATAACAAGTAAATTAACAGAAGACGACATTAAGGGAATATCACTCTTTCTTGATGTTAGGACCATATTATACACTAAGGAGGTAATATTTCTAATGTGAATATCAATAGATGGCAGGGGAAGTCTCAATAGTCAAGCCAAACATTTCAGGGAATGTGATATAACTCCTTCATCCTTAAATTTCAGGAAATGCGCTAATAGTTGTATAAAAGGGCCTAACATCACTATTAAATATTAATCACTCTTATCTACTTCTATTTTTTTCATATGGTTCTCAAGAAGTCTCAGTGCAAACATTTAAATTAGATACCTATTGGTTGTATCTAGCTTATCATCAGTGGGTACCTTCATTGAATATTTATATGAGTCCAATGATCTTGAAAATGCTAGGCAAGGTTTAATAAAAAAAGCAGTGTTCCTACCAATATTTTATTCCTCCATAACATCCTCAATCAATCCATATACAAAATAAAACAAAAATTTCTGACTTAATGATGCATTAGCCTGAAGATTGGTTTCTAAATAGTGTAACATGGAATCAATCTTAAATTTTTCTTTTGGTGTAAGTTTTCTATGAAGATTGAATCTAATAGTTACCAATAATGTACTAGCATGCATAGAGAAAGTAATACTATGAGAAATTAACTGTAAACTTTCAAAATATTTGGTACTCCTTGTATCCATTTTGAAGGCAATTTTTTCAGCTTCCTTTCCTCAACAACTTCTCCCATGATATCATTTTCTGTTGCACAAAATAATAAATATGTCCAATATCTAGGGAAGATGAAACATTTAATATGATGAAATTGACAGTATAGCCTAAAACAAGCAATTCATAACCCCTTGTTAATATTGTATGTAGTGTTTTTGCAATGAACTGCAAATATTTTGGTCCTAATTCCTTCACACATGCAAATAAGGAAGCCCTAGCCTCATATCTTACAAAAAAAGGGTGACTCTTCACCAGATTTATAAAATCTTGTATAATATGAGGAATATCTAATTCCATTGTTTCCAAAGGCATAAGTTTCAATAGCTTTAGTGCAGAATGGCTAACAAAAATATTAACCACATTTGAGAGAGATATCATCAACTTGTTTATCTCAGGTAGAACATAATTTTGTAGATGTTCATGTATTTCATGGGAGATAATATTTTTGTTATAACTATTCCTCCTTAACTCCATATCTGGTTTATCAAATGTCATTTCACCAATCTCAATTTGATGATCATGTTTTTCTGGTTCTATATTCAAGGAAATTCCATCGGTAAAATGAAACTTATCTATTATAGACCAAATTAGCGGTATAAATATATTGTTGTTATATTCCTCAAGGAAGCCATCATTTGAAATGCTCTCATCAATAAACTAAAGTGACAGTCCCATATTATGTTACCAATGATAGAATCAAGGCTTTCTTAGCAATAATTCACAACATTTCCCTCTTTGTCACCTTTGGCCCCAAACAAAAAACAACAAAAGAGTGGCACAAATATTTGCATGATATTTCCCTTCATAACATTCAATATAAGATAGAAATGTCAATAGATTGAAACAGGTTATGGTAAGAAAATTATAGAGAAAAGACTAACAATATGCCACTCCAATGCCACTCACAAATATAAACATATAAACACATAAAGACTCAAACATTATATCTTACGTTAGATAGATTTCCAACATCTAGGATATTTCTAAACCATGCCATTTCTCTTGATATCCTATGTTTAAGCATAACTAAACAATTTAAGACATGCTTATAATTGACATGTTTAACAAATATTTAAGACCAATTTCCACATCCATCATTGATGCAAGAATCAAGCAGTCCTTGCTTCACCATGTTTATATAATTAGGTTTCAAATTTCTTCTCACTATTTAGGTCATATTTAAAATCTTCATGTTGCATCACCTCTTCACTTTCTAATACATATGCATAAAATTGAATAAAATAAAGAAGATAACTGGAGGCCCTATGCCTGAGTGAGAGGTCTTTTGATGACATATCATACACACAATGTGAGAGAATAAGAAAGGTACATGGATCAGCTATATGGGAGAATAATTGAGGGGATATTTTCTCATAACCAACAAGCCTCTTATCATAATCATTATCTCCAATTGTAGATAATGATATTGCATTCAAATCACATACCAATTTTCCCTGCAAGGAATCAAAAAGAATTTAGGTCAGAAAGGAATAACATACTTTAACAATATAACCAATGAATAAAAAAATAGAGTCACTATAAACTGAGATCATGGGACATTAAATAATATCAAACTTTGGTTAACCAAAACCAAACAAGAAACACTATCTTACAGTTAAGGCCAAGGAAGGGTTAATTTTTAAAATAACTTTCAGGATATCACAAATAGTCACTTGGATATCCAATGTGGAAAAGTTTAGCAATGAAATGAACATAGTTAGCATTTTAATATCACTTTTGTCACCGAGAGTTGGGAAAACATCTTTTAGAACACAAAAAATTTCCATGAAATGCCCTGCAAATCACATTAACTACAATATGTTAAAAATTGTCAATTGTGGCACATTAATAAACATCAAATCTGAAATATAACTACAGTCTCTATAAATTATTTTTTTCCAGGTAATACTCACCATTCTTGCTAAATTTTTTTGACATCAAGGAATGGTAACAAAGAATCAACAAATTGATTCTCTACTTCTGAACGTGTTGCATTTTTTCCTAACAAATTAAAATTTCTTAGCTCATGCTTCCGAGGACCTATGATGCATTTCCTGATAATTGAAAACTAGAAGGTCAAAAATTGACAATCTATATGCAATCTAACAATAGACTGTTTCTGCATAGAAGTAAATTCTATAAACATGTAACATAGAAATTTAGTGATAATTAAATGAGATACCAAAGAGGATGGTTTTCTAATATTCTTGAAGAAAATTAAAGACTGATCAAAATTTTAACCGAGAAGTCACAAAATGAAGAAGAAAGCATGGGAAGAAAGGAAGGAATGAAAGGAAGTGATACAATAGCATCATGATTCATCATATATAAAATAAAGAAAATCATTCAAATTTAAAATATATAAAAATTTACATTAAATTAATTCATATCTCCAAATCACGTAATGAACATGATGAAAGCATGATCTTAGAAAATATCTATAATAAGCCTTTATAAAAGGGATAAGTCACAACCATATTCAAAGCCTAACAATTTGGTGTGGTTGAGAGTAAAAATGCTCTCAAGCCGCCTAGATATCATAAACATTGCAAATGAAAAAGAAAATAATAATAATATTAACATAGTATTGTAAATTTCTGAACATGTTCTATGCCATTTCAGATTAGGGCACAAAATACTGAAGCAGATAGAACAAATAAATCGATCGATGGAAGACAAGCCAACAATAGAAAAAATAAGAAGAATGATGGTGTTACGGCAATCAACGGGATGATTCAACCAACAAAGTCTTCAATAGGTCATTTAGCCAAGCATGTCACATAGCCCTAAAATGCTACATTAAGAAGCCCTAATTCAGCTCCATGAGAAAGCCCTAACACAGATGCACCAAGAAGAGAGAAGATAATTTCCTCCACACAATGTGTGTGTAATGATCTCCAAAACTCTCCTACTTATAATCATCTGTGGGGATGTGTGACACGTCCTTTAAGACATTTAAGTCTATATTATATTCCAAGCTGACCTAGCACATAAGTGGAATAAATTCAAAATACATGTTCTTCTCATTCAATCGAGATGATATTTAGATCAATCTTACACCTCTCCGAAAGAGGGATCCAATAAAAATATCAGGATCATCATCTGAGCAGCACAACCCGGAGTTTGGACCTAGTTGCCAAAAATTAACACTCCCTCTCAACTAGGGAGAAATTCGTCCACTTGTGCAATCCAAACATCGTGTGTCATCTCGCCATAACGTGCTTTACTGGCATCTTTATTCAATATGGTGAGTCACAAAGAAATCACACCCGGCTGACCTGAAGTTAGCTCAGAGTTTAAAACCTCTCCAGGACTTAAAAAGTCTCATACTAACCTGAATTTAGTTTAACTGACCCGAATTCAGTTGGAGGTCTCAGACTCCACTTCACTTGATCCCTGATCAAGCCGTTGGACACATGTCATCCTATCATAGAGAGCACGACAATCCCCGATGCATACATCGGTCTTGCTATGGTCTCTAACTTTTCCCACCTCATTGGCCAAGATGAGGGGTACTTCCCATGAGTCCCAAACTCCATGGGTAGGATGCATGCGGGGCACAAACCAAAGAGAGGTGAACCAACACAATGTCATCACCGTAGGGTCGGAAGCACACCAACAAGGTTTGGCAAGCCTAGCCATGTGGTTTCTTATAGCTTCAAGAAGCTATTCCCACACCCCCTGGAGCTCTCAAAGTTCATTATCCAATAGGACCTAGAGCTTTCAAAGCTCATCGTCCTAGACCTCTCACAACTCATCGTTTTGGAGCTCTCAAAGCTCATCATTCAACAGAACCATTTCACGACTCCAATATTCTCACGGAAGGTTAGGAACTTGACCTTACCCAAGGGCCTAGTGAGAATATCTACGACCTACTCATAGTTCCTATATGAGCCTTACGGTGCCACGTACCATGTCCCGGAAAAAGTGGTACCTACTTGGATCAGTCGTGAAACACGGGATTCTCAGACAACTGAATCCCACTTCGGTTATCACAAAGGATAATTGTGGTATCTAGCACATGGCTGAACAACTCACTAAAGAGCTTTCATAACCAAATCACTTCACAACAGGCCATGCTCGTAGCAATGTATGCGGCTTCAACGGTGCTCAAAGCTACCGAATTCTTCTTCCTTCTCATTGAAGCAGAACCAAGTGTAAAGCAACATCCACATGTGCTCTTGCGATCCATCACACTGCCAGCCCAATCGACATCAGAATATCCATGGAGTGTCCCGCTCCTGGAAGTGTATCGCAGCCCATGGTTTATCATGCCTCAGAGATATCTTAAGTGATTCTCAGCACCAACCCAGTGAAAAATGTTCAGTGCAAATCATACGTCTAGACGAGAGCTCACTAAGAACACTAACGCACCTACGAGTTGGCGATACTCGATAGGATTTCCCAATGCTAGCCCAACAACATTTCCACACAATTTCTTGAAGTTGAGCTCCATCGGTGTCAACACGGACTTTTATTCCACCATACCAAATATCTCCAACAGCTTCCTAATATATTTTCCTTGAGATAGGAAAATCTTGCTAGGTCTCTGCCAGACCTCCAAGCCTAGGAAGTAATGCATCAGTACTAGGGCTTTAATCTCGAACTCGAAAGCTAGCTCCCTCTTACTCCAACATCTCTGCAATGGCTCCCTTGAGTTTTCCTACATCCCAGACATAAACATCACATCTACTAATGCCCAATATATACATCATATCACTATCAAGGTGATTTTAGATAAGGCTGCCATCATGACGATGTAGGTATCTTTATATTTCTATCATATGTGCCACTGTCAGACACAAGTATCACTGACACAAGCACATGTATTAATACCATATATCTCATTCATGCCATACATCATCTATTTATATCTTACTGTTATCATACTTATCACTGTCATGGTGCTGAAGATATCAAAACAGTGAGGCCATATATAATCTGCCATATGACACACCTACTTCCATGTAGATATACTGTTATCATTGTTATATGGTAGTTAAGGTTAAATATATGTATAAAACTGTCATGTACCAGAAACACTCAAGGAGATATTTTCATACGTAGCATCACATAAATGTCATCATTATGCAAAGGCTCACATCATACTGTACAGTAAGATGTTGATCCAACTGATAAAAAAAGCACTCTTATAGCAGAAAGTGATAAAGAGACTTCTGTAGAGTTTATGAAAAATACCTACTTTTTGAATAATACCCAGGGGATGATATAGTGACTGCCACAACTCTTATTACGCTGTTTTGGAAGCCTTTATTGCAAGAAAATGATAAGATGTTCTCACTACAAATTGTTGCTAATAGACTCCACACTTATAACTTAATGATGAGTGTTTAGGAGTACCATCAATACAAAAAATGATGACTTTGTCTACAAAATTTAGCCTTCAGCCTGTAGGTGTCCTTTTGATATGTAGATATCTTGTAGTGCCATATAATGCTGTCTATACTGAGAATGCAAACTATCATTCAAATAATGTCAAATGTTGCCTATGCAAGATGCATACCATCGTACTACCTTAAAATTCAAGTCACAAATCACTGCAAATTAAAGCTTCTGATATTATGTTCATTAGTCATTAATATTTCATGAATTTGATTGCTACAGTGATCATAAGCCTTTTTCCTTCAGTCCATTTTTAGAATTACAAAGTCCTTGCATAACAATGATAATAGCTCTGTATCATAAATATATTTCATCACCAAGACAGAGATTAGATATTTTATACTTTGTATCAATAGAGAATAATTCATCTAATGCTACAGGCATGCATCCAATCCTTTTCAACCATTTTCTTCTTTTCAAGGAGAAATTCCATAATTAATTCACAAAATAATTTCGATTTTCAACACAACAGACTTCATTAAATAGGGTACCAAATCTACTCAGATATAATCCACAAATAGATCCATAAATTAGGATATAACATATACACATATGTATAAAAAAAAAATACATCAAGCTTACTATTTAGGTCTCTTTGACTACTACAAATCAGGGTCTGGTTAGGGCACAAAACACTGTCCCTAACATCCCTTTATTTTTGGCCCAGAATAGCTCCTTAGAGATGCGGATTGCCCTAAGAGAGGTCCCCTTCTTCTCTGCTGCAATTTTGGGCATGGATACCCCTAAGATGCCCCTCAAATTAATTTGTAGGGCTGCATCCTACTCAAAACATCTCCTAGAGGCTACAGATGCCTCTCCCAAGATTATTTCACTCATAAACAACCCTTGACTAGTCCTGAGATGAACCTTCTTGGTTTCAACCCTCAGGTCACTGGTTAGGGCTTCTGGACAATCGATTATAACACTTTTATTTTCACTTCTATACCTCCAAATAGTGCGGCCTTCACCCAGACTTGTATCTTCTCCTGCAAAGTGGTTTGGACCACATTTTAAGCCTATAAACGTTGCCTAACGACCACTTGATATTGCATAAAATACCTGAAGCTTTACACTATAACTCGGCCTCCAGGACAATGTTATTTAGGCCAGCATATGGGCTGAAAAAACTCCTCATATATTTATCTCACTTGAGGGAGGAATATGCCACAAGGGTTAAGCCTCTATGCCACCCAAACAAGCCCTCAAGTAATGCGGCCTTCCAGAAATTAATGCAGACTTGTGGTGATGCCCAAACCAGCGTTCAAAAAACTCCTAAAAAGGTTCCATGCAGCTTCTTCTTCTCCCATGCTATAGTAGCCTCTCTTTTCTCTCACAAGTTGGGCATTGTCTTCTCCTAAGCTCTGATACCATGTAAATTTCATAACATCTTCTATGTCATTTCAAATTATGGAAAAAAATACTAAACTAGATAGAACAAATAAATTGATCGATGGAAGACAAGCCAACAATAGAAAAAAGAAGAAGAATGATGGCATTACGATGATTAGCAGGATGCTTCAACCAGCAAAGTCTCCAATAGGTCATTCAGCCAAGCGTGTCACAGAACCCTAAAATGCTCTATCAAGAAGCCCTAATTCAGCTCCATGAGAAATCCCTAACATAGATGCACCAAGAAGAGAGAAGATAATTTCCTCCAAACAATGTGTTTGTAACGATCTGCAAAACTCTCCTATTTATAACCATCTATGGCGGTGTGTGACATGTCCCTTAAGACATTTAAGTCTATATTATATTCTAGGCTGACCTAGCACATAAGTGGAATAAATTCAAAATACATTTTCTGATCATCCGATCGAGATGATCTTTAGATCAATCTTACACCTCTCCGAAACAGGAATCCAATAAAAATATCAAGATCATCATCTGAGCAACACATCCTAGATTTTCGACCTAGTTGCCCAAAATTAACAAATATCCAAGTGGAAACCACATTAATGCTCTTGGGATAGACCTTTGGCTAAAACCACCATGGATGCAACCTTAGGTCTAAAATAAAGGTATCCCTCCTCATGAAAACCCTATTAGGATAAATGGGGTAAGGCACTACTGAAAACTGGAAATGGCATCAATAGCTTGACAAGAAAAATTAAAAAACAAAGGAAAAAGGAAGGAAAAAAAAAACATTTTGGTCCATAAGTGTTTTCAAGTACACAAGAACTAAATATGACTAGCAATAGGTCAATGAATATGTCAAACTAGATTGAGAAACAAATCATTCAAAGATACCCACAACAATAAAACAATTGGAAGAATTAGTGTATTTATACAAAAATCATCACAACAAAGCAACATTGTACATCCTATTGCGAGTTCTATTTGCAAGAATCATCATCATCATCATCTTTATACTCCATTTCTTATCCTCCATTTCGCACTTTCTCTATATCCTCCATTTCATCATCCTCTTTATTATCAATGTTCCATACTAATTGTAGAAAGCACCCTTTAAAAGTCTCATTATCATGTTTCATATTCACCATATTTCTTGCAAAATGATTGTATGTTTCCATTACAAACAAAAGTGCTCTTATTATCACTACAACAAAAAAGTCATTGGTGAGGGTCATCCCTGTGACAAACCTTTAAGGCTCATCACCAACATTGCATATGGTGATGGTCCTTAAAAAAGCCTTGTTGTAAGTGTATATAGTGATGGTCCTTTAAGTTTTGTCATCAAATCCATTTTCAGTGAAAATTTTGGTAAACCAAGCATTCCAACTTAGAAGGATCATGATTTTTCATATCTCCATTGTCCTCAATTACATAGTCTGCATCAGCTTCCACAAACACAGGCCCCTCACCAATACATTGAATGTTCAACTTCCCTTGTAGGTTTATGCCAACTCTTCTTGTCAGAGGATAATAGATAACTAAAACCTTCCTCAGATCCTTTTGTATCACTTCACTTGGCATCTCCTTCCCATATCTGCATTGGCATCGAAACAATACACTATCTGGAATCTGGATTATGACAGCGATGTTCTGATCAAGATTTAACACAAAAAATAGATATGATTCTATGAGACAAAAACACAATGAAATATTAGTAGATTGGTTATAGGAACAAAATCAAGGTGCTAATCAGAATCAACATTATGAGAGCTTTCTTGGATAGATTTGACATTAATATTAATTAATAGAAAATTGTGAAAGGAGGTGATGTGGTGATTGCACATAGGCCAAATTTGTTGTAGGAAAAGGTCAATGATACTCTTTGAAAAATTTAAACCTTAAGAGATTTGTCATAGCTTGGATGAATTGTTGATCGACATGAGAATTATTCTACAGGAATCAGAATGATATCAGGTGATATGTGCAAGTTTTGTAGATGTGCTTGATTGAAACATCTCATGCCTGAATGTGCAATCACCATACTTGATTCTACTTCACTTACACATCTGCCATTTAGCTTACACTCCCAATACAAAGTTGAGTGCTTGCTATAAAATGGTCATTTGAATGTATACATCTATATTTATCTTGGTTTTATGTGATTGTGTAGAATTAAGCACTTAATCCACCCATGTATTGAAGGGACATTGGTGGTATGCATATGGGGAATAAGATCAACCCCATCACATGTTTTATTTTTCTGTATTGGTTTCCAAAGTAATAATCAATTAGGAATTTCATATGGGTTTAAATGATGCATTTAACTATGTTCAGGTGAACATCCCAAGAGGCTTAAAATGACTACAATTCTAGCAATAACCCTATCAGGTTGAAGTCCCAAATCCTAGAAATTTTCAATATAAGAAAGGACACAGTCTGGCAGATGATATAAGTGACATAGTCATAGTCTTGGGACATATATTAATTATAGGTTCCACAATTTTGAATTAATCATGACACGAATGAAATTTTCCCCTCAGCTTCTGCATTCTGCATTTAATCTAGGAATAAAGGGAGACTTCATTTATTTCAAGCTTTCATCACTATCGACGCGATACTTTGTGTCAGGTCAATAGAACTACAATGCATATCGGTATGAGGCAAGAAAAACCTCATGAATAATGCTTCAGCATGTAACCCTGGAATAATACATTCATTTCAATTTATAGAAATTTGTAGAGTATTTGCAAGCCTATAGGTTTCCTACACACTGTTTCAACAAAACTAATGCCCAAGTATGTGAGTAATGTATGACTAGAGAACCTTAGTTGCATTGGATACTAACCTTAAGGACATAACGTGTCGCTTCAATTCTTTACAAATTTTCCAAGAGGGTATCCATCAGGACAGTAGGAGGTATATTTAATTATTATATAAACCAGGGAAAATTGAGGGAAGACCGTAATATGGGGCATAATAGCTGAGTTTGTTTTTTTTATTAGTACAACTATAGTTCTAAAAAAAACTATAGTTATATATATATATATATATATATATGGTAGCATACTTAAAATAAATGGAAATTTTGGATTTGCAGGAATGTGTGTATATATGTGTGTGTGTGTGTGTGTGTGTGTGTGTATCATGCATAATGAATTAGAAGAAGTTTTTTCTTCAATTTTTAAGAAATTAAAATGCAATTTTTTTTCCAAAAAGGAAAATATTCATTGATTTGTGAATATTTTTTTTGGGAAATTTGGTAGAAATATCCCCATGGAAAATATTAGACACTAAATTTTTCTCTCTCTAGTAAAGCCTGCTAAGTAGTAGCAATTGTTTTTGATGTTCTTTTTTTATTATCATTTTTTTACCAACATAATACAAATTTAAAATAACCATTAAAATATGCATGTATGCATTGATGATCGAAATACGAATAAAAAGCTCAACAATATACACTAGATAAATCAGATTAAACTTTCAAGTTAAAAGTCAAAGTATAAATAAACAATTTGGCTAATGGAAGGAAGGAATAAATAACTAAAATGCTAATGAACAAGTGCTTATGAGATGAACAAGTACTTACAAGATTTTTGCAGCCACAAAACTATTTCTATTTTGGATGTATCCAGGGACTCAATGGGTTATTGCTAGGTTGGGAAAAGTTTGAAAATGAAATGGTCGGTTCATATTTATTTCTAGGAAACAATGAGCATTTTAGATATTGACAATAATGGATTTATAAAGAGAAAGTTGATAGGTATAAATTAAAGAACAAAATATATTTTTCCAACTTGAGACAGAAGACTACACCCAAGGCCCACTTGGGGATTTTTCCTTCCAGCGTACAATTCCCAGGCTACTTTGGTAAATAAACCAACAAGTCCTAGGCTACTTTGGTATGCGATTTGTAATTTGTACCAACAAGATACCTACCAGTTCTATCAAAAAGTACAGTTTGTCCTTCAAACTAGAATAAAGACAATCTTCAAAAAATTCTTCAAGAATAGGTGCACTGTAGACTACAAATCACAGTGGTGTATTTTCCATGTTCATTGATTATAACCTTCTAGCCATGTCATCCCTTGCCAATTGTGTTGATGTAAAATTTCTTCAAAAACTATTTTGTACTAAAGATGAATGGAGCTGACATCTAATTTAAGTCTTGCCACATGTACATTTGGTTTGTAATAGTCTTGTTTTCACTCAGAATAAACTTATGAAAAGTTCATCTTGAATGATTCAACATCGATGGTTTATAGATACTCTATAGTTGAAAGTTTTCAGTTTCACCTTATTTGGTTAAGTATCAGTTCATGGTTAAAATTTCGCGATGAGTTCATCAAACACCAAACCGAGCCAGGAACTAGAGACTAATACCACATATATCGTCACCACCGATTCATCTTTTCTTCCATGTGGCATATCCGGAATCCCCTTCTTTCATCCCTGGGCTAGTTATATATCACACCAGGTCATGGCAACCCTTACATTACCAAACATGGCTCTCATAATTCCAGTCTAGTATTTAGCCCCATCGGCCATGTCAGGAAACTCAGGTATTACCTCTACAAGTATCATCCCTCTCACCTCTATAAAGGCCATTATAACTCAAGAGAACCCCATAGCGACACCAACCGTCCCCACCAAAAAGGGAAAGGGAAAAGGGAAGAAGGTGGACACTCCTAGAGTCCCTAGGACATCTTCATCTTGTGCACTGTGTAATGAATTTGGCCATCCTACCAACATTTTCCCCGAGTTACACAAATTAAAATCTCTTCTAGAGGCCTAAAGAATCACTATAACCCCAACTCCAAACAAAAAAAAATTCCTAATTATCCAAAACAGTCACATGATAAATCCCCCTTGCCGTGACTTTAGATAAAAGTCACACACATGATAAGTGAATGAAGTTTGTAAATTAATATTATGTGGAAGTGACGAAACCAGCCTTTAAATCCAACCCCACCAAAATACATATCCAGTATTCATGTCTATTCCATAAATTCGGGTAAATTGAAGTTCTGAAGAACAATGACCTCCTTCCGATTGGTTAAATAAACCATCATTTTCTCAGGGTTCACCATACCTAATTTTTCATCCAGTTGTTTTAAATGTTATTTTTTTAAAATTTATTTGTTTAAAATTTGCGAATGCATTGAAATCAAGAGTTTGATGGGTAAAATCTGCACAATTCAAGTACTTTAAATGTATTTTAGAATAGTAAATCTATATATGCAGTCAAAAGTTTAAATAACACAAATCAAGATTTAGAGTCAATTTTTTCCTACTCCATGTCAAAAAAAATTAAAAAAATCCAAAAATCATTAAAAACAACTCCATTTTCAGTAACATAAAAATTCAATATAAGGTTTCCGTTGAACTCTAAAAAAATCATTAAAACCAACTCCATTTTCAGTAACATAAAAATTCAATATAAGGTTTCTGGTCAATAGAATCATACCTATCCCTATTATTGGTTTCGGTTAAACTGGAATCATGACTGTTGTTATTGGTCATTTCAGATAAACACAAATTAATACCTATCTATTTCGGGTAAACATAAATCATATCTATTCAAATCTGCCCCTTGGTTGACTACATAAACTAACTGATGCGAAGATGCATAAAAGGGAAAATCTTACTAATTTCATCGATACATGTTCATTTTGTTTATACAGAGCTTCAGTCGACATATTTTATAAGGAGTCACCGAAATAAGTGGAGGTATCTTCCCTAGAGGAACCAGCAGAGAAAGCAGTAGAAGGTAGAGGAAACCCTTATTTGGAATCGAATTCAAGGATATAAATTTAAATCAGTTAAATGGAATATTAAAAAAAAAAAGCGAGTGGGTTAAGAATATTCAAGAACATGAACAAAAAGGAGAAATTAGTTACTATTTTAATTAATTTTGTTTTCCCCAAATCCATCATATAGTGTTACGGCAATCTGAAGTAATAGAAATTTCCCAGCTAATCTTTTTAATTCCATGTAGTCTAAAAAAGCAGTAGAATGGCCCAGAATCTGGCAAAGATTTTGAAAAAAATCGGCAAAGATTTTATCAGAATCTTGTTTACAATTGTTAAAATTTATTATTTTGAGTTCCCTAAGGGTTTTTAATAGTGTTGAATACATTTCCACTATCAAAAATGGATTCCAAACACTCCAACTACCTAAGTTTTTGAATTTTAGTTTACCGAATTCTAGTAAAAAACTACCGTCCAGGCTATTCCACATGCTGGGTAGACAACTTCTTTTAATTTGGTTGTAAATTCAAGGCACAATCATTGTGATTTCTTTAATAAATCGTACCATCTCTGCGCAGTCTCTGAATCTGCCTCACACAACACATCTGCACAACATCAACACTTTTTTTATCAGTTATAACTGCAATATTGCTAGTTGGAAATTTGTTCATTGAAAAAGTAATTGTTAATATTCTTAAACCTACTTATTCTATGGATTCTAAGTCGAAAGAAGATATTACAAGGTAAATTAAATCAAATTTTAATTGAGTGTTTGTAAAAGGCATTTCAAAGAAACCATCACATTATTTTCCCATGCACATTTCCTCGAAAGTGCCTTGGATATGTCTCATGCACATTCTCTCAAAAATATTCGCTTTGAACATGCTAGATTCTTTTGAGGGAGATAAATTCTTCACAATGTTATTGCAACATCAGGACTAAAGTAAGATGTTAGGTCCCTATATTACTAGTATAGTCCCTTATTGTTGTTAGTGTAACCCCCTTATTGTTATTATTGTACTCTTGTAACCCCCATATTGTTATTATTGTGCCCATAAATTATTATTGTTAAGTCGGCTAGGATTACATTGTGGCCCCACTAGGATTACAATGTGGCCCCATGGACTCCTATATATAGAAAGGAGGTTTTGTAATTTGTATCATCCAAGAATTTTTCATTCATGTAATGTATTCGAGGTTGTCCCCTCGAAGTAGCTTATTTCTAAGGCATTTATATCTCTGTTCTTCTATTTTTGGAGCTGGTTTCACAAAATTTGGTATGAGAGCTTTGAGATTCTAGGGTTTCGCTGCTCTAAACAGGTCATCGTGGCATTTTCGCTATAAATTTGTTTCTACAAAGTTTCAGAATCTGAAATTTTTATAGTGAGAAGCC
The DNA here is from genome assembly GCA_034641835.2 of Pinus albicaulis. Classification (NCBI taxonomy): domain Eukaryota; kingdom Viridiplantae; phylum Streptophyta; class Pinopsida; order Pinales; family Pinaceae; genus Pinus; species Pinus albicaulis. The sequence goes on from CM076575.1 coordinate 1,088,869,283, forward strand.
AAAATTGTGAGGAACATCGTCGCAAAATTTCAAAGGTTGGTTCGCAATATTTTCGGAGATATGATCTGTGCAAGTTAGGTCATTTTGTAGGCTCCTGAATTTAGCCTAAACAGGTCATCATGGTATCTTTGTAATAAATTGTTTTCTACGAAGGTTCAGAAGCTAAAATTGTTAGAGTGCGAAGTTGAAATCCGAAGGAACATCGTCGCAAAATTTCAGATATTGGTTCGCAATATTTTCGGAGATATGATCTATGGAAGTTAGGGCTTTTTGAGGCTTCTAAATTCCATCTCAAAGAGGTGATCATGGGAAAATATTCATAGCTCTCTCTCTGAGCATCGGATTGGAATTCTGTAAAAAGTGGCCGCAAGTACATGGACTGCAGTTTTCATTCTATCAATTTCAAAGCCAAAGCAGGAAACAATGACACATGGCAAGTCATACAAGTTCGCTCTACTGAATAATTCCAAAATTGGGTCATTGTGGGAGATTGGACATAACTTTTCCTTGAAGAATCTAAATCAGATCAGACCTATGGAATTTGAAAGAAACTTCAGAGGGCTACTATAGGGCTGAATTTCATATATTGAGGATCCGAAATTATAGAGATAATTCAATTTCAATATCGAGCTCCTCAAAAGCAAGTAAAAGGTGTGTAATTTTTTTTTCCCGAATTTCATAAGTCTTGTTTGAAGAATCAAGTTGAATTTATTCCAAGGGCATATTGTAGAATAGATATTAGTATTGGATTCTAAAATGGCCCCTAAAAATAATTCAACACCCATTAAGCCTTTAGAAGGCTCTACTATGACTCATTAAGACGAAGAACGACAACATGACATATCAAAATTACAAGAGCAAGTGCAACAAATTTCTCTCTCGCAAAGAACAACAAAAAATGAAATGGAAGTTTTGAAAAAAGGCATGGAAACTAAGATGGATGGTTTGAAGAAAGGTGTGGAATCTAAGATGGATGGCATGGTAGTGGGCATGGAAGCTAAGATCGATGAAAAAATTAAAGACAAAATGGAAAACATGAAGAAGGATCTAAAAGTAGACATCAAAGGTTTGGCAAAGTTGATACAAGAAATGTTTCCTAATGGTGAAAAGATAGTGGAGGAAACTCATGATGAGAGAAAAATAAATGTTAATCGTGATTTCATAAACTCTACTGTTGGAGGGAAGAACCACCATATTCCAAAAATGAATATGAGGAAGTTTGATGGAAAGGATCTTGTAACATGGATACTACATATGGAGCAATATTTTGATCTCAATAATATGCAAAACACACAAAAGGTATGCATTGCAACTTTACATTTAGAAAAAAATACATTTGTATGGTATAGATGTCTTTGCTCCCATAAAAAAATTGTCACTTGGTCAATTTTTACGGAGGAAATGATAGCACATTATGAGGATACGAAGAGCGACACCTTCTTTAGCCAATTGATAAATCTCAAACAAAAGGGTTTAGTGGGGGAGAACATTGAGGACTTTCAAAAATTGAATATAAGGATAACTAATATTTCAGAGGAACATAGGATTGATCTCTTCATAGGTACTTTAAAGGATAACATCCAACATGAATTTCATGTTTTGGAACCTGATTCATTAGAGAAGGCATTCAGGTTGGCCAGAAAAATCGAATGTAAAATTATGGCGACAAGGAAGCCTACCACTCACTTCTATAAAGAGGTAAGTGTTGCTAATCCTAGATTTGCACAACCTACAAGGTTGATACCACAACAATTGGAAGAAAAAAGAGAAAAAGGGCTTTGCTACAGTTGTGATAGAAAATACACTAAAGGTCATAGGTGTGCTCAGAATAACTTATTTTATATAGATTGTGAAGAGGAAGAAGAAAATGAACAAGAATCTTCAAAAGAAGAGGATATACACCACCAATCAACCCTAGAAGAGGAAGAAATGAGTCCGACCATATCGTGTAATGCATTGGCAGGAATTACCACTCCTAAAACCCTCAAGATAGAAGGAAATATCAAGAAGAAAAAGGTAATAGTGTTGATTGATTCAGGTAGTACCCATAATTTTATTCATTGTAAGGTAGCCAAGGAATTGAATTGTTTCCTATGCCCAGCACCAGAATGTCAAGACTTGATGGTTACAAATGGAGGAACTATAAATTTCTCTGGAAATGCCATAATATCAAGCTAACCATGGGGGAATATCTATTTAATATTCCAATACTTTCCATTCCTATGGGAGGTGCTGATGTTGTACTAGGAGTACAATGGTTACAATCTTTGGGGACGGTAGCTTTTAATTTTCAAGAACTTTTCTTGAATTTTTTTTCAAAAGGAAAGGAAGTCGAATTATGGGATATTGCAGGGAAGATGGGAAATATAATAAGCTCTAATGTCATGACAAAGCTTATAAATAAAGAACAACGAGGCGTAATTGCACAATTATGCTCACTAGAAGTTCCAACATCAAAATCATATATTTCTTCAGATCTGCAAAAATTCTTGGAAAATCATTCCAAGGTGTTTGAAACTCCTAAAGGACTCCCACCTATTCGTGATCATGATCAGGCTATTCATTTGATTCCAGGAAGTGTTCCTCCAAACATTAGGCCTTATAGATATCCTTATGTCCAAAATAGAAAAATTGAACGTATGACTGCAGAAATGTTAGAGGCTGGTATAATTCAACCTAGTCAAAGTTCTTTCTCTACTCCTGTAGTATTGTTACACAAGAAGGATGGATCATGGCACATGTGTCTGGATTATAGGGAGCTCAATAAGCTCACCATTAAAGATAAATTTCCCATTCTTGTAATTGATGAATTACTGGATGAATTACATGGAGCAATTTATTTTACCAAGTTGAATCTTCGTTCAGGATATCATCAAATTAGAATGAAGACTGAAGATATTCCAAAAACAGCATTTCAAACTCATGAGGGTCATTATGAATTTTTGGTCATGCCGTTTGGCCTTACCAATGCACCTTCTACATTTCAAGGGTTGATGAATTCCATTTTCAAACCCTTCCTTAGAAAATTTGTGCTAGTATTTTTTGATGATATACTAATCTACAGCAGGTCTTGGAAGGATCATGCTCAACATGTTGATAGGGTGCTCAAACTATTGCAGGAGAAACAATTATATGCAAAAAAATCCAAATGTTTCTTTGGAGTACAAGAGGTGGAATATCTGGTTCATATTGTATCTCACGAGGGTGTTAAAGTAGACCCTAACAAAATTAAAGCTATTAAGGAATGGAAAGTCCCCACAACCATAAAGCAGTTGCGAGGATTTCTTGGGTTAACAGGGTATTATCGCAAATTTGTTAAGAATTATGGGAGAATAGCAGCACCTCTAACAACATTATTGAAGAAAGATGCATTTTCATGGACTCCGAAAGCAACTAAGGCCTTTGAACATCTTAAAGAGGCAATGTGCCTAGCACCGGTCTTAGCTACGCCAGACTTCACAAAAACCTTTATTGTGGAATGTGATGCCTCAGAAAATGGAATTGGTGCGGTTTTAATGCAAGAAGGAAGACCCATTTCTTTTGAAAGTCGTCCAATCAAAGGAAAGTATTTACAGAAACCTATTTATGAGAAGGAAATGTTAGCAATACTGCATGCACTAAAGAAATGGCGAACTTACCTAATGGGAAGACACTTCAAGTTAAAAAATGATCATGATAGTCTTAAACACTTTTTGGAACAAAGACTATCTTCAGAAGAGCAGCAAAAATGGGTCACAAAGATGTTGGGTTATGACTTTGAAATAATCTACAAAAAAGGAAAGCTTAATGTTGTTGCAGATGCACTCTCAAGAAAGAATGAAGAGGTGGAAGCATTTCTTTGTGCCATATCTATTATCCAACCAGATTGGATAACCAAAGCAAGAGATGAATGGAAGAAGGACAAAGATGTATGGACACTCATTCAAAAGTTGCAGCAAGATCCTAGTACATCTGATACATTTAGTTGGAAAAATGATTCCTTATGGTACAAAGATCGCTTATATTTTTGTAAGAATTCCCAACTAAAACAAAAGATTCTTCTGGAATTGCACACTTCTCCTTTAGGAGGACACTCAGGATTTTTAAAAACTTACCACACGGTGAAGAAAGAATTTTTTTGGGATGGCCTTAAATCTGATATTCAAAAATTTGTGGTGGAATGTTTGGTTTGCCAGCAGAATAAAGTTGGGACAATTAAGACCCCGAGTCTTCTACAACCTTTATCCATTCCAAGTCAATGTTGGGAGGAAATTTCAATGGATTTTATCATAGTTTTACCTAAGTTTGAAGGAAAGAGTGTCATTATGGTGGTAGTTGATAGAATTACGAAGTATGCACACTTTTGTGCATTATCTCATCCATTTAAAGCAAGTATAGTTCCTACTACATTTGTGGACACAATTCAAAAGCTCCCTGGAAACCCAAGGGTTATTGTGAGCGACGGAGATCCCATTTTTACTGGAAATTTTTGGACAGAGTTATTTTCTTGTTTGGGTACTCAACTAGCTCATAGATCATCTTATCATCCTCAATATGATGGTCAAACTGAGATAGTGAATAAATGTTTTGAAGGATACCTTCGTTGTTTGTATCTTATAAACAAACACAATGGGTCAAGTGGTTACCTCTCGCTGAATGGTGGTATAACACTTTCTTCCATACTGCAGCAAAAATGACCCGAGTTATGGCACTTTATGGATATCATCCACCGTGCATCACATCATCCTTAAGAGAAAATTTGAAGGTTCAAGTAGTGGAAGATCACATTGAGCATAAAAAATAAGTTCTCCAACTCTTAAAGGATAACCTGAATTTGGCACAAAATCGAATGAAACAACAAGCAGATCAACATCGCAGCGAGAGAAGTTTTGATGTAGGAGACTGGGTATTTTTACGGCTACAACCATAAAAACAGATGTCCCTCAAGCAAGCTAAGAAGGACAATAAATTATTGCCAAAGTACTATGGTCTTTACAAGGTGTTGCAAAAGATTGGTACTATGGCATACAAATTGGAGCTTCCTGCATCTTCACGAGTGCATGCAGTTTTCCATGTTTCATGCTTAAATAAGGTTGTAGGTGAAAATATTCCTATTCAAACAATATTTCCAAACTTGATGAGGAAGGAAAAATCATATTGGAACATGAAGCGGTCACGAAAACAAGAACTCGATAGTTACGAAATCGATCAATTTCAGAGTATCTCATCAAGTGGAAGAACTTACCCACTGAAGATTCTACATGGGAGGATGAGAATTTTATACAGAAGCACCAATAGCTACTCAAGCATTGAGGACAACACTTTTTTGAAGGAGAGGGGCATGTTAGGTCCCTATATTACTATTATAGTCCCTTATTGTTGTTAGTGTAACCCCATTATTGTTATTATTGTACTCCTGTAACCCCCATATTGTTATTATTGTGCCCTTAAATTATTATTGTTAAGTCAGCTAGGATTACATTGTGGCCCCACTAGGATTACAATGTGGCCCCATGGACTCCTATATATAGAAAGGAGGTTTTGTAATTTGTATCATCCAAGAATTTTTCATTCATGTAATGTATTGGAGGTTTCCCCCTCAAAGTGGCTTATTTCTAAGGTGTTGATATCTCTTTTCTTCTATTTTTGGATCTGGTTTCACAATATCTGTTAATATTATTAAACCTACTTATTCTATAGATTCCGAGTCGAAAGAAGATATTACAAGGTAAAGTAAATCAAATTTTAATTGAGTGTCTATAAAAGGTATTTCAAAGAAACCATCACATTATTTTCCCATGCACATTTCCTCGAAAGTGCCTTGGATATGTCTACTGCACATTCTCTCAAAAATATTTTCTTTGAACATGCTAGATTATTTTGAGGGAGATAAATTCTTCACAATGTTATTTTAGCGTCAGGACTAAAGTAAGAAAAATAATCCAACATCCAATCTTGGTTTATATAAAAAATTATTTTTGGAGAGCCGACCAGATTATAGTGATCCTTCAATTCTGGAAATGCTTCAATCCCTAGGGTTTATTCCATCCATCAACAAACATAGCTCACATGGCCCTTGTGACCCAACCAACCAAACAAAAGTGACATAGTTCCATGGAAAACCATCATCACGATAAACCACAACACTAAACCAGCCAAGGCTACCTAGTTCCATGGAATCCCATGATACCAAATTAAGAAATATCTTGCAGAGAATTTTGATGGTGTGAAATGGAGTCAACAACATATAAAATACATACACAGTATTACGCTCATCCTGAAGTTATGCCCAAACTTGAAAACCACCCTACAATTCCATGTATATTAATGTCATAAAGAATTTAGCTAATTCCCCATGACTCAAAATGCCTTTCGGTGATGCACTTACAATTCCAGCCGAGTAACATGCATACCGCGACATCGATGTGCATATAGTTATCAAAAACCCAGATGCCATGAAAAATCTATGATCTGGTGAATGTTAAAGCAAGATCAGAAATGGAACACTGGCCAGACCATCCGTTCGCTTCCAAACTCAATCCCTGCCACACTTCTCTCAATTCTAAATAAACTATGCCATTATGTATTTCAAAATATGTCAATATTTTCTTGTACCTATACCATCTTAGATCTATCTTAATTCTAGATCTACTAATTATCGAGACGGATCAAATCTCTTGAGTTACAAACCTCTTTTAGAGTGAGAAGAGATTTTATCCCTCGGGACACTTGGTAGATCTTGAGTTACGATGGATGTAGACTGGTCTTGTCCCCTTTAAATAAGCTATATTCCACATGTATGCCATAAATTAATACCCTGCATCAATATGCATTTTAATTTTTATTATTTTATTATTTTATTTTACACAGAACTGGACATTACAACTTCTCTTATATACTAGGTTGAGATGAATAGTGTGTCTTAGCTCAAATGTCGATTCATGGAACATTCTTGAATTCCATGAGAATGCAATATATTTAGCTTTGAATTCCAAGAAAATGCAATATATTTAGATTGTATACAATTTGTATGTAAATTTCAAAATGTTCTGAGAACCAGGTCCTGTGTACTATAAAATCACATGCGAACATTCTAGGCATCATCAAATAAGAGATCCAAAAAATCACATTCCAGGTATCATCAAATAAGAGATCCACAATACCATTGAGGAAGTTTTTTCCAACTTGCATCAATGAGAAAATCTCAAAAGTCCCCTAATCCCTGTATCTTACCAAGTTAATCACTGTGAAAATGTTGAAGGCCCGACATATCTTGCAATTGATGAATACCCGAGAAATATTGTTTATTTGGAAATATCTCCTAGAACTATTTAACAAATTTGTGTTTGTGTTCTCAAGTGACTTTTGGAAGGACTTTGTTATGTAAGTGTCAAAATATGATATTCATGTAACCTATTTCAAAATCCAACAACAACTAATCTGCAGCCATAATTACATTCATACTTACATGTCAAATTATAATTAGAATAATGTGATAATGCCTCACTTTCATGGATTTACAGAATCAATAGTATTGACAGCAGAAGGATATTCACTCTGTCTACTAGTTGTAGTTTTGATGTCTTCTATCATATCATGATGTTCTGTCTTATTTGTTTCACAAACACTAACTGTGGTCGTAGTGAAATCACTTAAGATCCCACAACTGCTATTTCTATTTGAGATTCAAGATGCCCTTTTCACGGGGTCCTTTGATTCCAAAGGGGATAGATCACTGATTCAAAAACGTTTAACTAAGAAAATGCCTTTCTCTAACTAGATCTTAGGTTTTAATATTGAGAGTTGTACATCCAACTGATTTTGCAAAATTGAGACAAAAATTACAGTTTTATTTATTTGTGTTGAGATTTTTATTTTTATTTATAGTGCATTCAATGATGATTCCAAAAACTAACAAATTGATCAATTTACATACAAACCCAATCGTACTTTCCATCATTTTTCACTAAAATATCACTACAATCCATCTTATGTTAGCTCTGAAATAATCAAAATCATGAGGATAGGACAACTAAGGACAATGAGGCTTCTTATTGGTTAAGAAATGCACCATCAAGATTTTATCTCTTGCAGCCTATAGTCCTTGCATTTTGTGCACATTTGAAGGGTAGTGAAGTCTACAAGTTTGTGAAACAGTGATCAAGAATGCCTATAAAAGAAGAAAATTTCAGGTATGATACACTTGACCCTATCCAAAGCATTAAAATCAATATATATTAGGCGTTTAAAATCTGAATTTGTAGTGTATTTTTTAGGCCTTCTTGTCAAACACACTAAGATATTTACCTCTACTCCATTTATGTGTTGCATTGGATCTATTGCAATCACTGAATTATAAACAATATTTACAATGCTAAGTAATATTTGTGAACAACTATAAGGTGCACACACACACACACACACACACACACATATATATGAATGAATATCAAGGTTGAATTGAATTCTGGGTATGAAACCTTACTATACAGTGAATCATTGAAATTAGGGTGTTGATAATGATTCTCTTGATGGAAGACTATTAATTTGGCTTCCTTTCTATATGTGTATCTCTGAATTTAAAGCTTCAACTAATAGCTTAAGAAACAGTAGCTTGATTCAGGCATTGTAGCCATTAATCAGATCCGTGGCTTGGAAAAATTTTGCAATCTCTGTTAGGGAGTTTTGAAGGAAAATGCCAACATTACAAGGGTTTCAGTGAAGCCTTAAAAGAAGAAAACAATACAACTCATATCTTCAAGAAGTGCTGGCCTATGTTGAGTTGAACAAATTCATTGTAGAATCAGATGCACTAAGCCAATCATTGACTTCAAATACTATTGTGATTATTGTACTTGCACACATCATTAATTACACATATGTGAGTATTCATGTTCAATTATTGAAGTCTCAATTTACTTAAAAATTAAAAAAATAGTGGTATATATATATATATATATATATATATATATATATATATATATATAGATATATATATACTACAAGTAAGCATTCATAAACATTCAAAGTTGACAATATATCATTTTGTAGACCAAGTCTCATCATAGTCTTGCAAATAAAATAACAAAGGGACCATTTTTAATTAGGTTTCATCTGTCTAGTAGATATGTGTGGAGTTGTTGAGTAAGGACTTGTTTGTTCTTGTACTATTCCACAACTCTTTTTGGACTATGGTCTTGCCCAAGTGTTTGTTTCATGTCACCATCTTTTGTCCTTAAGAATAAGTTTGTTGTAGGCATTCTTGGCTAGGTTATTGGTGTTGAAGAATGTAACTAGTGTCAGTAGCAAATATCTAAAATAAATATTAACAAGTATAATAAGTATTGACTCAAGTATAATTTATGAAGCCCAAACCTTGTTACATTCATCAACAGTAGGTGGTTGTTGATTTTCCATAGTATTCACCATTTGTACTCCCAAGTTATTTTATTTACTTTTTCCAACAAGATAGCCCTTGCATTTGCAATTCAAACTACTTTATATCATTATCCAGATAACAACATAAATGTTCTATATTCACAAAAATGGAACCAAAATGTTGGACCTTAAAGCAACCATACTAAGCTTATCTCAATAAATATAATTGACATACAAACAAAATCTATAAGCATCAATGTTTCCAGCAAGCAAAAGTATATATCTATGTGCAAGCATATTTACCGCAACCTATCCTTGTAGCTACTACCTACACCACAACCCCATCTTGCAATCTTTCACCTGAACTGTAAACCAACTTTTGTATCCCCTTTTTCATTAAAACCTAAGCTTACAATATGCATTTTAACCTACAATATTCGCCCACCCCAATCATCCAATTAATCAAGAAATATGAAAGTATATATATTAGTAATCAAGTTTTCACAAGTTAAAAATAAAAAATAAAAAACCCCAAATGTAACATTCATTGTGGATATCTTATTCATTGAATCCCTTTGAATGTAGTCTATAAAAATTTCATTAGATATTATATATGGTCTCATAAATCTGTGGTTTCATTATGGCTGCACATACTGATGAAATTCTATAGTTAGGATCGAATCCTTGTAACTAGTATGGATGTATAATGATGAAATGATTAGTGAAATACATATAATCAATATCAGGTGGATCATAATCAACTGATAAATCTGCACATAATTTCTTTGAAAGAAATTTCAGAAATACAATAGCTCATCATTTCACTAAATTGAGGCATAAAGATAGATGAAATCATCGACTATTGCTTTTACAATGTCATGTATCATATAAATATACAAAATTCCATTGAAAAACTATGTTTATGTTGTGTTCTTTATTGATCAGTTTGTATCGATATGCAATATAAGGTTTACCTAGTACAGTTATATATATTTTCTGTGTTGTAATTTTGGATTTGGTTATCTTGAATACTATAGAAGATTTAGGCCACAAAATTTCAAATAATTAAACAAAAAATCTCACCACCTTATATCCAACTAAATGTCATCCATGAATTATACATGGGCACTAGATTTGGGAGAAATAAGGTCTCAGATATTTTCTTTGCCTTATACTCTGACAAAAAATCCAGAAATTTGTCATGCTTTCTAAGAAAAAAGGTTCTTCTAGGGAACATATAAGATGTTCTGAAAATAGGGAAAGTATGGAAATTATAAAGAAGCAAAGAAAAATACTAGCTCTTGAATCAAGGAATAGCTAATCTCACCATCTGAACAAACTCCATGGAAACCAAAATTAACATATATGTAGAAAAAATCGACAAGAACAACTTCAGTTTGAATGATGAAAATGTGGCTCTTTTGTTAACCTATAGGCATGAATTAAAACTGTGATGTGTGCCAGCTCCACACTTCACTGAGATACATGAGATTGGGACCTAAAATACATAGGAAGTTTGAAGGAGACAATCAATTGCTAAATAAACCAGTAACAACTTTTTCTTTCAAAACATGAAAATATTCCTCTCATCTATTTAAAAACTCATTTAGGAGAACTAGAAAACAAAAAAAACAGTGTATGAAAGAGTTAAAAATAACCTGTTGTAGAAGGGAAATCCTCTGGTTGGTTGCAGAAATGACAACAAACAAAAAGGAAAGAACCTATTGTAGAAGGGAAATCCGCTGGTTGGTAGCAGGCATGACAACAACACATAAAGGAAAAGTTGATGCTTTTAGACTCTTACTCATCTTAAAACTGTCATTGGCCCTGACATCACCTCAACATGAAAAGAAAATTTGGTTGATATATTCCATGACCACCTCAGAGCACAGAGTATCTTGATAGAATGTCGACATGTTCGAATGTTTTGGCATGTTTGGATGTTCCGAAGAATGCGAGTAAACGAAAAATAACTTGAACTCTTCGTGAGAGGTCCTCAAAGCCTCCATAAAACCAACTGTCTGGAATGCATGATGGAAATTCCCATATTCCCTCTTAAATAGATTAATAAAATCCAAAGCTTCTGTTTCCCTGACATACATAAAAGTAAGAGGGGCACTCTCTTCACCCTGGCCTGGGCACAATTATTTGGATCCCATCCGATCACATTGAGAGAATGTGAAATAACCCCTTTTGCCACCCACATTCCCAAACCAATAGCACTAAAAATAAGACCAAAGCTACCTATGAAAATAGAAAATGGCAAAGTCACAATCCTCCATGTAATTCTAGGAGTACTAGGATGAGACACCACTTGATTGCCACCCACATTAGATCCCTCTATTCCTTCCCATGATCCTGAGGTAGAATTCACAACCGAAGGATTATTTTCATACCCAGATGCCAAGTTAGAAAATGAGGAATTTCCATCATCTGTAATTGTAGAAATGTAAAAATCCAATTCTCAATGATGAGCTTCCATATCTGCATACTTAATGCCCGATCATCGAAACCAGTAATGGCTTGAAAATATGCCACTTTGTCATAAATTCCATTTGGAGAATCAACCATTTCTCCTCTCTTTTCTCACGTAATACTGTGCTTAGGGTTTCTAGTTTAACTGCACCGCAGTATCACAAACCTTCATTGTTGATTGATGTAGAAAATCGATGAGGAAATCCAGGTTCATGGCATAATTTTGCTTTGCAATATGAAAATTTTCCAGTGATCACAAAATCCATGAGATTCTAGAAAGGGAAAAAAATGGCCAACCTAAATAAAAATTGCATGTTTCTCCAAAAATTTGTGTCCAATATGATTGTTTTAAATGATCACAAAGCCCAGATGATATTCAAGAGAAAAAGTTGCAAATTTTCAACCCAAAAAAGACATAAGCCCTATTACCTTAGCCCTATTATGTATCAAAAGGTTGCATTTTCATATCAATTTCAATGAAACAAAGAAAAACATACATACCTCGGCATGTTTACATACAAACCCAATCTTTTCCTCGGTCTGTCTCTCTCTGGTTTTACAGCGAGAACTTCGCAGAGCACCGACTCGGGCCTTGATTTCCTGGAATGATAAAGAGGGCGATTCCAACCATATATGACCTGTAATCAGGAAATCGAGGTGATTGTAACCAAATTGAACCTCCAAACCAGGAAATCGGGCAAATTAAACCTAATCCAACCTCCAAACTAGGAAATCTGGGCAAATGAAATCTAATCTAACCTCTAAACTAGGCGAATAGGGCTTTGTCCACCTTATTTTTTATGGCTAAAATATAATAATTAATTATTTTTTAAATAATTATTTGGCTAAATATATAAAATGGATGTAATATAAAAAAATTTCCTTTTACAAATATAAAACCTATTAAATTTCGCCCTTGGGCTATAATTCGCCCCTAAAATTTTCTATGGAGGGATCAGACCCTGAAAAATGGCTAAAAGGGCTGCAAAATCTTAGACTACCTACTCAGCTAAACCCTTCCTAAAAAGGTGGAAGCATATTAAAACCCTAAGAGGCATGTTCTCACTTCAAAAAAAAAACTGAGCATATCCAAGCCTAAGATGGGTGGAGACAGAGTTCAATCAACCCTGAACAGTACTTGCGGCAAACCCTAAAAATTAAAGAAAAAACCTAGCAAAAAACTGCAGCTTGCGGGTACTGACTTGTTGAGTGATGAAATCATAGATTTTGGCCCAAAAACTACTATCTGAGCCATGAAATCATAGGTTTGGGTTTGAAAAGTGCGAGCTGCACTTTTGGAAGTCTCGACGGCAGGTTGCGAAAAACATGTGTCGTCTGTGTCACGGCTGATACCTGATACTTGTGGAAAACACCTAGAAACATGTAGAAATTATATTTTTTATTGTTTTAGGACATAAAAGGTAAAGAACAAAATTAAGAAGCTAAAAAAGAGATGAATAAGAAACCTTAGGTACTGAAGCAGATGGCTACGTAGGAAAATCTGAGTAAAACCCTATGGAGTCGCCAATTGTTAGTATGAAATCTTAACGCAAGTGTACGAAAAGAGATCACTTTAGCTGCACATGACAAACATCCCTAACAAAAATATGGCTGTCAAAATTCTTAGATCTGTAATAGATGGTAGAAACAAATGCAATATAAACCCATATCTATGCAAATAAAGAAACTAAACAATAAAATGAAATAAGAGTTTCTCCAAAATATCCAATGGAAAAGACAATAATTATAAATAATTTTTTATATTGTATAACACCTAGGAAGGGAACTGATACAGTCCCCCTCAATGGGATGGATTCTTGGCTACCCTCAAACGCTTTAGCTTCAGAGTTTCTCTCTCAATGGTGTAGAATACCCAAGACGTGTAGAACTCAAAGAGAGCTCAATAAGCAAAAAGAAAATAAAAATAATCAAAGATAGACAATGATAAGAGGATCAAAGTCCGACCTTGATAAAAGGTTCAAAGGTAAGAATTGAATGGAAAAACCTCCTATTTATAACAAAATATTGAGTTTTCCTTGATAATTGTGCATAATAAAATATTATTAACCAAGATCTAGATCTAACTGCTTGGAATATTTTATTATATTTTGTTGGAGGGAAAATGAATTTAAATTGGTTAAATCCATTTATTTAGAAACAATAAACAAATAACATATTTATTTATTATTCCAATGATGGGATCAAGGAATAATTAAACAAATAATGATTTATTTTACTATTCCTAAATGATTTAGTCAAATTTAACAAGGAATATTAATTAAATAAAGATTTAATCAATTATTCCTAGAGAATAATAAGATAAATAATGATTTATCTACTTATTTCTCATTAATTGGGTTAAACATGACTAGGAGTATTATTAAACAAAGGTTTAATTAATTATTCCTAGAGGAAAATAAAATAAATAAGGGTTTATTTAATTATTCCTCATGGGGTTTTCTATTTGGACCATAAATAACTTAATAAAATATGGTTTATTAAATTATTTCTTAGAGAAAGAAATTTTACTATGGTAAAATTAGTCTTGCACGGTGTATTTCGATCCATCTAATTATACATGATTAGATGACCAAAAATTGGTGTAACATTAAACATGAAAATGCATGCATAAATACATTCATCTAGCCCATCCAGTCCAAGCATTGAACCATGCTCTGATACCACCCTGTAACACACTCCTCCCACATTTACCCACTTTCACCAGTTTACTTGGGCCAGGGTAAACATGAGTTGAGGGTCACTATGATAAGACTCGACCTCCTATATGACCTTAAGGAAAGGGAGTCGACAACTTAAGACTTCACTGACTTCCCTAAGGTGTTACATAACCTTCAAGAGAAACCCAACCCCTCCAGATCTCCAACCCCTGAGATAAATCTTTTTTTTTTATTGAACTAGAGCCTCGAGCACTCCCTTACCAAGGAATGCAAGTGACTATAACCATCCAGTGTAATATCCCTAGTTAAAAATCCAGGTAAAAAAATAAGACCAAGGTCATGGGACATTTATTCCAAGATAAATGTTGGGAAAAACATCCTAGTGGGTTTTCATTTATGTTATCCGAAGGAAATTGGCAAAGGTAATGGTGAAGGCTTTGGAAAGGCATGATGCATTAATTTACATTTTATTTATGAAAATAATGGAAAATAGGAGAAAAGGAAGGTTAAAGGTCACAGGTTGCATGTGAGGAGGAAAATAACGGAAAATAATGGAAAATGAAGAAATATATGTCTTATTAATAAAAAGGCTTTTGAGGATCAGTTGGCAAGATTTTGGCTTAAACCTTATGTTAGTTCTATGGTGGAGCTCTCATTTTCTCTCTCATACTCTTGGACACTTAGAGTTTTTTTTTAGCACACTTGGAGGAGTGTGGCATACTTTGGATTTGGATCAAGAAGGAAAAGGAAGATCAGGAAAGTGCAAGAATAGATCGAGATCAATAACTACAACATATTATTTTTACAGGTACTGATTTGCATATGCATGTGGGATCTTAGTCATAATCTGTTATTCACATGGAGGATTACTGGATTGATAGTGGATTTTCCTAACCTTTCATTTCTTGGATAGCCATGTTGTTGTGGGTTCATTCCATTTCTTGTTTTCCTAGTTGGTTCTCATGTGCCTTTGGATGTGGGTTGAGTTATTAGTTCTTGGAAGCCTTGGTTGGACAAATGCTTTGGAAGCCCTCTAACAACTTGGGTTCAGTTACTAGCCCTGGAAACCTTGGTTGGAAAAACACTCTGGAAGACCTTGGTGGGTTGAGTTACTAGTCCTGGAAGCCTTGGTTAGAACAAATACTCTGGAGCCATGGACAACTTGGGTGGAGTTCAATCTGGTGATGGTTTTTACGTCCAGCCGTGAGGTGGAATCACTAGTTGAGGGTTGAGGTGGTTTGGCCTTTGCAATCCCTAGTTTGGTTTTAATTGATGGGTTTTATGGGATCCCACATTAATTCTTGGAATATGGCACGAGGGTGACTGGATGAAGAGATATTTGGCTTAGCCATTTCTATGGTCAAGTGGAACGTGGAATTCCCATACTTGGTTGAATTTTTCTTATGGAAATAAGAGATTTTTTCCTCTTGTATTGATGGGTAATTATGCTTGTTATTATATGAATTATATAGATATTATGTGCTTGTCATTTCTATTTTTTATATGTTGGTTATGAACGTGTTTTATGATATTGATGATGTATGGCTCTCATCATGTTTTGATTTGTAAATGAATGAACAATGTATCTGTGCCAAAATATATGGTAATGCACTTAATGTGATGAGGAAACAATGTTTTTTAACAATTCTTAGATAAGTATGAGACCCCCATGCTCAAATCTTTTGTTTAAACATGTATATTACATATTTGTGACGTATTTAACGAAATTCCTATCATGGATAGTAGGGGTCCAATCTAGAACTTGTCAATGCTTTTGTAAATGAATCATTGTTCCTTTGTTATAATTCATTTCTAAACCTGTCATTGAGTTTTGGGTAGTAACCTGGGCTCTGGGCTTGAAAACGTGGCTCAAATACCAGGGATGTTGACATAGCTTGAAGAAAAAATTCCTTGGACGCATGCATACCCTTGATGTGGGAGTGTCCAAAGCCTCCCAAATGCACCCTCGTCCATATCAAGAGAGCGTTCAAGGGTTTAATGGTCTCAAAACTCAGTGGGACCAAGGGGATAGTTACCAGAGTGGTTGGGATGGCTCTTGGGAGTTTTATTGTTGATGTGGAAAGTCTATTTGATGTGTTTCCATCAATTTCATTTCCTTAAGGTCTCCTAGAAGGTTGAATCAAATCATATTAGAATATCGTCGCATGTTTATTCTGGTTGGTCGATTACTTGGGTAGATGTAGGAGGAGGGTGTGAAAGAGTTGTATCAGAGCATGGTTCACCCCTTGGACTAGATGGGTTGTGTGTGTTGGTCATGCATTCATGTTGATTGCATATGTGTTCCTTATGCTTGTGGTGTATGTGCTTGTTGCATATGCATGGCATTGGTCATAGTTGCAGTGGTGTCGCCATGTGAAATTTGATGGTGTTGTTGATTCGATGTTGTCGTCATGAGTGCATGTCAGTTTGATCAGGTGCTCAAAATTTAGCTCAAAAATTAAAGTTTTCAGAATTACGCCAAACTAGGATGACAGTGTAGAGCTCGTTACCAGGATTCCAATGGAACTCGTTTCTTCAAAATATGAGTTTGTATGAGTAAGTTATGGCATGTTGTCTGTTTTCTCAAACAGCTAAAAAATTGCACATTGGACAGGTTGCTGACATGGAAGCCCAAAGAACAAAAAGGAATCCTCTGGAATATTTTTCAAGTTTCTGCCAATGAGGCTGTGACAAGTGCCACTTTCTAATTCACCAGTTTGGTCTATGTGGGGGTAAATTTCCTAATGTTTCTAAGGTGGAATTGTATTTTTATTTATTTATTTAATTATGATTAATATTAAATATATATATTTATATATATTTATATAATATAATATAGTATATGTCTAAGACATATTATGTATCTATATCTATATATATATATAGATATATATATATTAATCATAATTAAATTTTAAATAAAATATCAACTAAACCAAAATTCATTTAATGCAATCCACGCTCATATTAAAATCTGATTATGGTTCGATGGATATAATATGCCAATGCCAAGTCCCTTAATATATGCATATGATAACAAATTTGTAAAGTCGAATAATGGTTCTAAACCTAAAGGTCCGCGGAAATATTAATGCGTGGTCCGTTGAAATATGCAGTGGTAAAAAACATGTATAATGGGGCAGGGTCAAGTTTGAACCCCAGACCTCTGCCCCACAACACAAACACCTTTACCATTATGCCATGTAAGGGGGCTTTGAATTACATTCACACCAACTTGTATTTAATCCTTTGTGGTGGGACCGGTGGAGCACAGAGGGGCCAGCCCGCGACCAACCACTCCACCATGAAACCATATCAATGCGACAAAGCACCGAAGCTTAGCACTAAATGCGCATTATGCATTAATGACATGAGTTAATCCATACTTTTCTTAAGCTAACTGCAGATTAAAGTGGAGGAATAGTTAGCGGAGGCGCCTTTTTAGGCGGTTTTCTAAATTTATTCATCTTAACTAGTGGAATCCCAAATTTAGTGGAGGAAAACTAGGGAAATTTGTTTTTTCCATAATGGAGGCCATATTTTACCAAATTGGGAAAATGAATAGTAAATTTTAGATTATTTTTTCATTCCAAAGAAAATGGAATAGTTTTCAGAGGCTGAAAACGACTTCTACATGTGATTTTTCTACAAGGAATCACTACAAGAAAAAAAGGACAATGGTGAGGGGCGAAAAATGTCACCATAACTCATTGGTGAGGGTCAAAAGAGCCTTCGTCACCAAAACCTGAACGTCACCAAAGGTGGTGTCGCTGAAAGTATAAGTGCTGTGGTGACATTCAAGGTTCGTCACCAATAATTATTTATAATGACGGATAGTGACCGTCACCATTTCATATGAGAAATGGTGATGGACAATAGCCCCCCCCATCACCAAAAAAGTGAACGTCACCAAAGGTGGCGTTGCCGAAATTATGTGTTGTGGTGACATTCATGGTCCGTCACAAATATTGATTATAATGACGGATAGTGACCGTCACCATTTCATATGAATAACAAGGATTTTTTGTGATGTACCTTTCATGGTTGTCACTATTAGTGCATATATATGGCGACGTTCATTGATTGTCACCATTTCATATTTGGTGAAGGTCAAAAAATGTCATCATAAGCTCATTGATGACATCAAGGCCCGTCATGAATAATGCCTATAATGACAAACAATGACCCTCACCATTTCATATCAACAACAATGATTTGTGGTGACAAACCTTTCATGGTCGTCACTATTGATGTATATATATGGTGGCATTTGTTGACCGTCACCATTTCATATTTTGGTGAGGGTCAAAAAATGTCACCATAAGCTCATTGGTGATGGTCAAAAGAGCCTCTGTCACCAAAAGATAATTGTTTTCGTTCCATATGAATATCAGGGCACGATGGAATCGAACCACCAACCTCCTGCTTGTAAAGCAGGTGCTCTTCCATTGAGCTAGTACCCTTTAAAGAGTTAGAATTTAAAAAATTATATCTTGAAACTTTATAGAATGTAAATTATACAAGTTTCAATAGATTGAAGTCTCGACAATATTTTACTAAACAAGCAAAACACCATCAAAGCTACAGGTCCCTACCTAATGGTTATGGAAGTTATGAAAAGTGGGTGGAGGGGAAAATATTTACATATAAGAGACTCAATATGTTTAGTTGAATACTCAATTAGAATTGAAACTCTGAAGACATTTATAGCCTACAAATGACCTATAACTCGCAAATGCACCAAATATTGTAAAGGAAATGTCATAAGTGGATAACATATGGAAGAAGAGCATTGATGAATACAGATGCAATATGTTATAGGCTGAATGAAACAAAAATCTCAATGTTGTTGTCGTTGGGTGACTTTTTATAATTGGAACCTTTGTCTTTCCGTTATCACGTAAATATTCAAATTAAAAATTAGAAATTTTAGATATCTGAATGATATCTAAAATTATGTGCAATTGTAACACAAATATATATATCATTCACACAAAGCGACATGCGATTTTGAATATCACAAGTCTGCACTCAAAACATGACAACAACCAACAAATAAAAGAAATTGAAACTTATCATAGTAAGAGTATCTCTTTTCAGCAGTGAACACCAAACAATAATACATTAATTAGTTCACTTTAAGACTACAAAACATTGGAAAGAAACAATGTGTTCAATTATCTACGAGTACAAAATGGACTTAATTCTAATGAAGCAAAAGAATTGATACTAAATCACAAATAAAAATGACCAACAACAGTCTAAAATTTGTTTTTCCAAGATCTTTCCAACAGTCCAAATAGAAAATGCCCCCCGTCAGTGTTTGTAAGTGAATTTATGACCTAGAGAATTTAAGATTCCAGTTTTGACCCTTGGATTATAAAAGACTAAATCATGTATTATTTGTTATGTAGTGGTTTATGAGAATTGTGTCAATCCAAGAGGGTTGAATTGTAATGACCCCATACTGTAGAATGTGAAAATTCTTTGCAAATTTTTTTAACTTGAAGCCCAAGGCAAAGGCCCCACTATTGAATGGTCATGAGTCCAAATGGCAACCAGACTAGGTTTTGGTGTTATGCTCAACTGTTATAAAACCAAAGTATAATAAATAATATAATAACCTCCAAAAAGATTTCTTGAGGAGCAACACAGGAGCTGAATCCAAGAGTGGAAGAGTAAGGGGAGTCCTTGGGAAGGTAATATAGGTCACTTAATGTCCAATAAGTGACCAAAATTACATAAAAAAGACTACTCAATTCATAGGTGGCAGTACAAAGTGGGATTTCAAAGGCCACCCCTATAAAATCAAGAATTTGTCCTACTTAAACATATCTAAGCATGACTATCACAATGCTAAGAAGAATAAATACAAAGCTCTGGAGCCAAGTATAGGATAATCCTCAATGCATCGAATGGCCACTGTCAAACAGAGGGAATTCCTCTAAAGTCGAAAGGGAAGTTATCCTACCATCTCAGGCTCTCGATAGAAAGTTGGGCAAAAGAGATGGATATGGTATGGGGGATGTCTCTCTATATGGAAAATATTTCCCTCTACATGGATTTGGTAGAAGGGAGTTGCCTAAAAATATAGCATGAGTTATCTTGAAATCCCATATGACAACAACACATGGGATTTCTTATCAAGGGTTGGGGTGCCTCTTATAACCCAATATATCATTGCTGCCCTATGTCGCTTACAGAGGTTCTATCTTTTAACCATGCTATATTAAAAGCTCTTTCACCTAATCTGTTGATCATATGTTTCAAGTCCAAACTCAAAATGTTATATGGAAGACACATGATCCTCATGCATGGGAGACATAACATATACTTTTTCTTGGAGAGGTTCTTTCCTTTTCATTCTTACATTCTTCCTCATGCTGAGAGAACACATGCCTCCATAGCTAGAATTCCATATAACCAACCCAAGAAGCCAGCGATCTTGAAATATGTGTGAGTTTGTGCCAAGCTAGAGGGGTTGTGGCAAAAGTGGAAGGAAGGCATTGTGTTTGAAGAGAGAGTTGTAGAGTAAGCAACACCGAATCTCATTACTCACTTGTTTAAATCATTGTTAACTGGAAATGAGCTAAGGTATATTTGAAATCACATTATCCACTTGTCTGATTCATCACTTCAATGAGCCAATGTATATGAATTTCAAGTATTCCCAATGAACAACCAATAGCTCAAATTATTTATGCAACATTGTGGAACTAGAGGGGATCGATTCAATGGATATCATGAACTTGTGTTGTGTTTCGCTAAGCGGAAGAGAATTGTCATTGTTTTAACATTGGGTGAGATGCCTAAATAAGCTTTCAATGAGGGAAAGAACTGTTGGTGTCTGGTTGTGGCTATATTTTTTAGTATTGTGGGTTGGGATGGACAAGAAATAAATCCAACAACCATCCTTCATCCTTGTGGTCTCATAACCCAGTTTGGGGGTGGAATTTATGGAATATTCTTGTGGTTGGGCAGTGGATCACTCATTTTTCGCCAATTTAATGGATACATTCATGGAAAATCTGAGGGATTATCATCATTCTCATGCCAGTTTGTTAGAAAATAATACAACTAGACCTCCACAGGGATATTTGTGTTTTTAGCATTATTTCCAAACACACCCATCCCTTTGGTTTTAAAAAAATTGCCTTCAACCATTATGAAGTAAAGTAATAAGTGATGTCACTAGATGGTGTAAAAAGCATAATTTTGGAAACAATTGTAGAACCATATGACATTATAGGGGTCAATGGTTCAATTCTATGTTATCCTTGAAGGCTTGTGTTTTTATTTGCTAAAAAACTATATACCTCCTCACACAAACTTTCAGAAAAATCCTATGAATATTTAACGATTAGATGCCAATAGGTTCATGAAGATTCATATTAGAGATTGGAAGAATATTTGATCTTCCATAAACAAAATGGAAAAAAAAATGTGAAGTACAAATAACAACAATAAAATATATTATATCTAGACAATATCAATGTAGAACTAACCTACTTCATAATTTAAGTATTTATTAACTCTAATTGCCTTCATCGTCCACGAGGTCTTCGATAGACAATGATCGAGTGGATTGTTAAAGCACTCCTAGATGTTAAGTCACTAGTTCAATTCCCCACCCTATTTGGGTGTTATTCTTGGACATGACTATGATGTAGCCTCACCAATGTCAAACTCACAAAATATAAAAAATCTTCATAAAAATCCAATTTTCACCTGTTCCAAGGAGTGTATAAGGAAACATGACCTGTGTAACAAAGATGGACTGGTCTAAGATTCCAACTATAAAATTACATCAAAAGAAAATAGATAAAAACAAACTAGATGCCATTTCACATGCATGATGATGACGTTACATATAAAATGAAGGAACTCTAGTTTATAAATGAAACATCATCACAAAATTCCATCCACATCATCACTAATATTCATCAGAAAGACAAGTAAATTTGAGTGTAGCAAAGCAACCATAAGAGGTTGTGTTCAAATTGACCTTATTCTCTATATGGACAAGTATAAATCTGAACCGAAAAGCCTCTGAAAGAATAAATTCAGTATAATATCACTTGTAATATGTGATATTTATGTTAAAGGAGATGAAGAACTAATTCAAAAACTCAATTAAGTCCTTCAAAGATAGCCAAGGTCCCATAAGTCTATGAAACCCTCAAGTATGAAAAGCAATAAAAAATAATTGAGGCCAAGTAAGATACAGATGATGTTGCTATGGAAATTTTTCAGAAGATAAATCCAAAATATAACTAATACACTAGATATTCTTCTATAATACACTAGATATGTTTCTATTTCTATAATACTTTATTTTCTGAGTAATAGAAAAACCATGTGATTGTTATTAGAACTTTCCCTTGCTGTCCAGAACATTTCAGATTTTTGCATGATGTATATCAGGCCCTATTTAGCTGCTATAGCTTGCTCTCATAATTTTCAAATTACAGATTTTATGTTGAATAAAATTTGTTTATCTGATGTTGTAAATTAGCTCATGAAATGTAGTCTTTGCATTGCTGAATATTTCCTTGCAGTATTTTAGTATAGACACAAAATTTTAATAGGTGCAATCTAAAGTTCAAATTTTTAGGAGCTGTAAAATTCATTCTTTTAGTAAGGACCTAAAATATGGTGTAGAAACTTGATATGGTGCTAGTGCTGTGCATATGAAATATCTCAGCAAATCCACATATGGATGGGACTATTTTCTGTGAGACAGAGCTGTAAAAAGCTTTCAATGTGTGCAATGCCCTTGTTTCAGTGCTTGAAGCTGATCTTCCCCCATGATAGGCACTTGGACCTATGTGAGGTTTGATGATGAGATGCCCGTCTTTTCGGTTGGTTGAGCATAATAAGAAGGTGGCTAAAAAGAAGAAAATTTTCCTTGATTCAGTCAAGGACCACTTGATCCCTCACATTGCATAGAATAATATAGGGAAGAATATGTATGATTCCTCAGTTACTCTGTATCAAAGTGTGAATGTACCCCACAAGAAGCTTTTGAAGAAAAATATCATTAGTAACAACATGAGCAATACTAATACTATGGCAAGCTATCCAATGAAGAACACAAGTTGAGATATCAACTTACAAAATAGGAAACAAGGTTTATGAAGATGAGTTAGGCTGGATAACTCTAAATGTATTCTCAGTATCTTGACTTACCTTCGTGTAGGGAAAATGTGAAACTCTGAATTTTCCCACTTTTGAAACATTGCAGGATGGCTATCCAAGAGGAGAATTTGTCAGTCAGAGTGGAAGAGACTCAAAATAATCCACTCATTGGGAATATGACTAAAGGAGGACCCAAGAAGGCCAAGAAAAAAGTGGTTTGTTCATCTCATTTTGAGGAGGAGGCTATGATCCATGTGACATGTTTCAAATGTTGTAAGAAGGGACATTAAGCAAGCCATTATCAAAAAAAGGGAAGCAACTACAAAAGCAGTTTGAGATGAGTGTGGAAGCTATAGTGGATGAGTTGGCATCCAAGCTAGAGACATCCTTCTCCACAATTTATTTTTTCTCAGCAAATACCACTTTAGTGTTGATCATCATGTGCACAGTGGAGGATCAAAGCACATGGCATTCAACTATGAGATATACAACAAATTTCAAGAGTAAAAGGAAACATGCAAGTGGAGTTGGGTGATAATTCTATCTATGTAATACCCCCAGTTTTGATCCCTAGAACAGTAATGTATATTTATACATGATAAATGGCTAAAAATCTGAACAATGGAATATGTAAAGTGGTAAATTGAATCATAATAAAAATACATCACAGACTATAGAGGGAGAAAGGAAAAACAATGCAGGGGCTATAATCTCACAAGAAGGGAACGAAAGGGGGATTAGGGCCTAAGGGAAAAATATCTATTCATTTTATTACTCTCATTGATTCTTTAACCTTAGCCTTATTAAACATTGCTTTATTGTTATCCTAAGTCTTACTAACCTTGGAAATTTGGAATTAGTGGTTAAGAGAGAAACATGTACTTCTTATGAAAGCACATGGTAGCTCCCATGCATGCAAATATAATTTGTGATTTTCCAGCATGCAAAAGAGATTTTGACATCCAATATACCTTGAGATTTTTTTCTCAAAGCTTAGGTTGTTGTATTAATGCTATAATAGAATTATGGAAACAAATGTCATGAAACTATGTGGAAATCATGACAATGTGAAAGGGAAATGGTTGTCATTGAATAATCTTAATTACAGTTGATAACCCCTGGAGTCCCCAGCAGAGAGATTTCTTGGCCAGTCAATGCTAGAGCCCTGGAGGGAAGTGGGATAACCTGAGGGATTGCATGACAAATATAGGTATCCCATTCCTTGGGTTATGCAACCTGATGGGAGAGGGTTGGTAGAATGAGATAGATGTAAGAATTTATAGACTGGGAAATCCTAGGAATTGAATGTGTGAAGGGAGATAGAGCCATAAATAGGTAATTTTATCCTTGTGGATCCTTGGTCAAAAAAATTAATTAATTTATATGAGTCAATTTCCTATGTCTGATGACCCTACCCTTGAGAAAGGAGTGGTTAAAGGAAATTTTATATCGGTCACCTTTAAACTATAACCCAAGGCCACATTTTTAAAAAAATAGTAAATACTCAAGCTTGGAGATTTATGAAGCTATGTGCTTCTTCTTGTTCTTGCCGCTTAATGGAATTTTCTCTATGAACTAAGTTTAAAGATCGATGACTTCTCGAATCATTGGAATGAGAGCTATGCATCATCACTACAATATTATTTGAAGCATTCTTAGATAATCTCATATCATCATAAGAGAAGCTCTGTTAGTCTAAATACTTGCGTCATAATATTATAATATACCAAAGGTCTGTTTCAAATACTTGAAAAATGAAAATTACATTAGAGGACTGTGTTAATGATCTACAAATGTTATGTAGTTATAAAGAAATCCTTAGGAACCCGTCAAGGATAGTTGTTAATGTGTAGCATATTACCATCACAGTATATGGTATGGGAAACCTATGTGAGTGTAAAAATAAATGATTAAGAAGATGCAAAGTCTGTAATTCCATAAACTACAGTGATATATCTTGCATTGACAAGTTAAGTCTGGATCTGTAGTTTGATGAAGAAATCTTAATAACTACTCAAGCATAAGGATCAAACCTTGTAAGAATATATAAATATATGAAGGGACTTATATATTTCAGGGTTTTGTGTTTCCTTGTGATTTAGAAGCAGGACATTGTATTATATATTATCTTGATGAAGGAAAAGCATTAACATGATAAGATTACAATGAAAAAGTGGCCAAGTTCACTTTCAAATTTGATTTTTTTTTCAAAAAATTGAATAATTTGCAGAAATCGATGTGTGTAGGCTACTTGGGTTGAAAAGCTCAATAAAGAATTATTAGTAATGTTGTAGTATGCTTGAGCAATGGACATGAAAATAAAAATTCTACTCATTGCAAATACTATTGGACTTACAAGAAGATGTGAAATGAAATACTTTGTAAACCCTAGCAAGCTACAAGGCTTAGTATTTAGATAAGAAATCCCTAGGGGTTATGTACAAACCCTAGGATTGATCGTTTCCACTAAAAGTAGAAAGTTAGAAACCCTAGCTCATGCCTGAAAGGAAAGGAAAGCAACATGATGATGAGGACAAGGATGAACATTTCTAACTTGATGAGATTGTAATGCTTCCTACAAGAAGGCTAAGATCAAGAGGGAGCTAACATTATTCTCAAAAGTTGTTCTTCGATGGCCTCCTAGTGAGGATTGCAGGTACATATTAAATATTTCCAAGGTGTGGAAACTATTGAAAATGGATGTAAGAACGAAGTGACAAGATGACTCGTGAATGGAATCTGGATGAGCTTTGGATTCAAAGGAAGTAGAAATTAAAGAATGATTTGGCTGGTGAAGTTGAATATGAATATGGCTTGAAGTCCTAAAGGAAGATATTGATCTACTGAAGACGAATTTGTGAACTTCTCTATGTGTTGATGATATATTTCTCACAAAGGATGAGAACCTCTTCAGTGTAATATGGAGTTGATTGAAAGTGTTACATGAGCCTGATAAAATACTTGCTGAGAATGTGGCATCATGGATTGTGAACCCATGGCTACTTGCTTGATGAAGAAATAGTTGCAAGACTCCATTGTTAAGCAAAGAAATAACACTGATAGGTTGTTGGTGTTCACTTTTGTACAAAGCTTTGGTTAAAGCTGGATGAATAGCTAGATGTTATTAATAGAAAAAGGTATTGAAATCCACCGTGGCTACCTTTCTGCTTTTGAGTAGGTTCAAGATTATGTAAGACACCTAGAATGGATAAGGATACCTTTGAGAGCGAGCATTGGTATGATAGCATCATTGGGTTACCGTAAGACCTATGTGGTTGGGGAATTTGGTTTTAAGGCTTACAGTCATGACGTACAAATTTCATCTCTCTTACAAATTTCTTCTCCCCTGAGAGGAGATTGATGGTGTACTATTTTCATATCTCCTAAGAGGATATTTATGGTGTACTATGTTCATCTCTCCTAAGAAGAGAATGATGGTGTATTGTTTTCATATCTTTTGAGAGTATATTGATGGTGCATTACTTTTTTTCATCTCCTTCAGGGTTTGACCGTGGTGATGGCAACCTATGGAGTGAGGATGTGGATGTCCTTTAGGGTTTGGACAAACCTATGAAGTTGGAACATGGATGTTTCCTAAGGTTTGACCGTGGTGATGGCAAACATATACTAGTTCTTATAACATGAGGTCGAGGCATCGATTGGATCATGATGAATAGTTGTTGTACCATAGGCTAGGTGTGCTAGCCTAGATGATGGTACCTAGTACATATTGATGATGTACCACATGTTAGGTGTACTAACCTAGATGATGTTACATAGTACCATAGGTTAGGTGTGCTAACATCGATAATGTTACTCAGTGAATGCTATGATTATTATAGGTCAAGTGTGTTGACCTGGATGATTATGATGTCGATACTATGAGTTGTGAAACATTATTCTTAAAGAAAATCTTCAACAAAGAGATACATCTGAGTAAGTCAAGATGAATATCTCCCTAGCTAAGAGGGAGTTTGATTTTTGGGTAGCTGCAGGAGGTATTTCCTAGCTACACAAGTTAAAATTAAAAGTAAGAAACTTAAAGTCAATCTTAAATGTAATTTACAAAGAGACGTGACATCTCTTTGGGGCAACCTAATACCACTATAAAAATACACACGATACAATTATAACACACACATCACTCACATATTCTTCTCTCTCTCACAAACATGGAAGAAGATCTAAGGAACAAGCCATAGTTTTCTAAGAAGTTTAAATTTTTGTGTAATTACTTAACTATGTTCATATATCATTGGGAGTAATTACTAGATACAAAAATCCGTGCCTGTTTATTTAGCATTAGAAAATCAACAAGATTTACCAGTAAATGGAAAAAATTGAAGCCCTACCACCTATAGATTAAGTAGAGTATTTGATTATGGATAGTATGAGAAAATGTTTCCTAAGATTCAAAGAGTCTCTGCATATTTTTTCCATGAGATCCATGGTAGTTATGTTCAAGTGTCAATAACTTGTGTTAAGATGTCATCTTTGATTCAAGGCACATATAATTTTTCAACTAGTGGTGGAGAGTCCAACCAATGAGAAGGCACGGTTGTTCATTTACAAGGTTGGCATCAATCAAGTATTCTCTCTCTCTGCCCAATTCTAAGACGAGGAGTGTGCATAATGGAATTATTAATAATTATTGTAAACAATTGAAAATATTGGATTATCTTGAAGTTCAAGGGTTTGAAGTGGTTGCCTCAGCCTACAAATCTTTAAAGGAACTACGTGTTTTTGAATTGGACCCTTGTGGTCAAGGAGCTGCAAAAGAGGAAGGCCTTATGGCTATTTTTAAGGGGCAGAATCTATCATTTTTTGTGAGAATTGTTATATTTTTTTTTCTTCTAATTTAATGCTAATCATCTAGTTGTGAATTCATTCAATAGATCTGTAATCTGCTAGGCCAATGGATTTCCAGGTGCTAGGTTTGCAGGAAAATTAGCATTTATAACAAAGTTCAAAGATCTACCTGTTGGGGTTCCTATGTTTTGGCAGATTTGGCAATACCAAAAGATAAGACAACATCAAACCACTTTGGGGCCCTAGGATCTAGCTCTCCTGGACCCGGAGAGGGATCTCTCCAATAAAAAAAAGAATGGTATATCTTTGAAGCTCAAATGAGATATTAGGCTAGGTATGAAGCACAAAGGGGGTTTAAAATGATTTGGTTGGTTGGTTTCTGGGTTGGTCATGAGATCATAGATTGAGAAAGTAATGGGAGAAAAGGAACAAAGCAACAGGATGTTTCAGCAAAAAGGATAGGTCAAGAGAGTGCCATCCATTGGGCTATGGAGTCATGCAAGGTAATTACACGCAACAACTAGCCAAGGCTTTCAGAGGGCAAGTCATCTACACTAAAGGATATTTTAGATAGATGGTGGAATGGAACATTAAGGATTGAAAGTGTAAGAAGGAAAACAACCCAATTTATGTCTATAGATCAGGTCAAAGGTCATTTAACTCCAGACCTGCTTGGACATACTCCAAGGCAGCTTTCAAAGGAGGAACAAAGGGGCAGCTTATAGATCGGACCAGAGGTCATTTCACTCCAAGTCAGCTTTACCATGCCCCAAGGGAAAACAGAGATAATTTTAACAGAGCCAGAGTCTATAGATCAGAGAAGGACTTTGAACCTTCAATGCTTTGACACCAACAAGAATATCCAAGTAGAAAACCCCTAATTCATACATCAGCTAGCAGCAGATGGAACCGCTACACTAGTTAAATTAGTTGAACTTACTCTTAGATAACAGATACATCAGAAAACATTGAAGGAAAGGAGAGCAGAGACATAGGGTACCTAACAAGGGTAAATCCTATGCCATATTTATGATGCAAGCCAGCAGCAATGAACAACATGAAAGTGTAAATAAAAGATACAAAGAGAGAAACATCACCCATAGTAATAGACCAGGATCCTATGAAATGTGCTTGATTAATTGATGCAAAACTAGTCACATACACTGAGCTCAATGGCTGTTACAGTCCAGACTTTCTCCTCCCAGCCTACTACATAACAACTACTCTGCTAATCCCTCCCAAGACTGTTCTAACAGTCCAAATGAATCCCTCTAACAGAAATCGGCAACAACCGAACAACAACCTTTACAATTTGTTCTTGGGGATTCTTATAGGAGAAGATAAAAACCGGAGTAGATGATACATTAAATGGATCTCATTAAGACAGAGTGGTGGAGGAGTCCGAGCCCCACTCTGCTTAATGGCAATCTTCATCGCTATAAGTACTCTGTAGTATGTCTGGGAGACTCTTTCAGGCCAATTTGACCTCTGATGTTCCTTTGCAGTCCTTTCTGGCTGTAAGGCCCTCCGTTCTGTCTTATGAAGCAAGTAAGGTGACTGAAAAGATCTTCAGGTCTCTGTGCTTCCATAAATGCGGTCTTGACAGTCGTGGAAACTTCTGCCAGTGTATTTAGCTTCTTAAGGGCTCGAGGAGACATGGAGAATGCTGAGAGGTAGTATTTCTGGAGAAAAGTACTCTGCTGACACTGGAAGCACTAATAGGACCTGATAGTGTGCTTAAGTCTTCAAACTGCATCTTAATCCCTTGATCGTGGGATTATCACTTTAAATCTTCATTTACGGGCTTAAATCCTTCAAATCCGTCTCTGCTGCTTCCCTGGGCCGCTATAATGGTCTCTCTATGATCCCTGCACAATGAATTAAATCAATTATAAAAACCAGGGAAGGTGGTGGAAGATTTGCTGTGGAGGCCAGAGAAATGGTGGCGGAGCAGCGGAGCATAGTGGAAATAATGAAGAGTGGCAGAGAAATGATCACTAATGTAAAAACCCAAAGATTAACACTTGGGCGAATTACACAGGAAAACACGGAAAAACAATGAAGCGGAGCCTTTGGATGTGGGACCCGGCGTGGGTGGAGGACGATTCATTTAAGACCGTCGGATCTCAGAAGGAGATCGACGGCAGAGGTTAAGCAATGGAGCCATGTGATAACCCGATGAGGAAAAATGAATGGATGCGATGGGCGACGTGGGCCGTCGATCTGGATCGAACGGACGGTCGAGATTGGATTGGAGAATCGCAATCGGAAAGGGCGGAGGGTGACATCGTTTGGAAATTGCGATTGCAATTGGAGCGATTCAATGCCAACCGTTGGATCACGAAAAGGATCAACGGCGGAGATTAAATCGGCGGGGGGGAGAGAAGGGCCAAAGGAGCGGAGCGGGAGAAATCTGGATCGTTGGATCATGCGGAATGGATGGCTGGGATCAGATCGGGGGATTGCAATCGAAAGGGATGGAGGGGCGGCATAGCCAGAAGTTCTGATTGCGATTGGAGTGGCAGTGTGATGGAGTGACTGCTGTCCGATCTGGAGGCAGATCGACGGCTCTGATATAATCGGAGGGGCGAAAGGGGAGGAGCGACGGGCGCAATGCGATTAGCGCCGAGCCATCGGATCGACGAAGGATCAATGACTCAAATCTGATAGGAGGGAAATGGCGGAGGGTGAATGGGCAGATGGGGCGGTGCGATGCGATCAGTGCTAGGCCATCGGATCTATATAGATCGATGGCGGGGATCGTTGCGGGAGCTGATAGACCAATACTCCAATCGCATCGGGGAAAACAGGCAGAACAAAGAAAATGCGCCCCGCGGAACCTCCGATTGCGATAAGCGCCCAAGGCTTAAGCGATTGGTCCTGGGTGCAGGCATATGGGGAAGTGGTTTGAAGGGCGCTGGCTGAAAGGGGTTAAGCCCTAATATAAAGTGAAAAGTGGGTTTTTTTCCCATTTTAATGCAATTTTGAGGTCAGAAAGGGGAACGATAGAAGGGAAAAAATGGGAAATGGATCAAACGAGGGGTGATGGAGAAAAATAAAGGAGTTAAAGGGAAGAAAACAGAGGTTAAATGGGAATGGAATAAGAGGAAAGGGGGGTCTTTTGGGCATTCTTCTTTACAACAGAGAGGTTTTTCTCATGGAAACAACAGTGAGGATTTAGCAAAGGATAAAGGTGCAAGGAGGCTTCAAGGATTATGTGTTTTCAGAGGGAAATGCATTCCTTGAAGGCTCAAAAACATTTTAGCCCCCTATTTGCTTGTCAAAAAAAAAATTATAGGGGGCTAACACTACCTTAACCAAAAAATATAATAACACAAGCAATCTCATTGTATGGATGATGCTGAGGTTATTGTCAAATTCGATAAATACTCAAAAAGAATAGTGAGGGAAGCTTTGGAGATTGAATTGAACTAGAGCAATATCAAGCCATAATAATATGGATGACGGTACCAGATTCATGAAGCATGGACAATTGATGCTTCAGTTACTGCAAAATTCTTCAGAAAACAATACAAGATATGCATCGTAAATTCTACTGACTTAAAATGTTATATATATATATATATATATATGAAATGGATCAAAACATAGAGATTTAACAAAAACTCCAATGCATTTCCTTATCTCAATTTCATTGGAATGCATAAATTATGTATAGAAACTATGAATTTGAAACTATAAAAAGACACAACATAATATATTATTTCTTTCAAGTTGGTATCATCGTAATCATTTATTATTATCCTTATAAACAATATATAGGAAAAAAAGGGGTAATTAAGAAAATAATATACTTCAAATGACATCACATACTCTAGTTGAGGGCATTTATATCCCACTCAAAGACAAAAGATCAATAAAATCTTGGTTCCTACTTCTCTTTCAGAATTTTTTTGTCAATGTGCACATTCATCCTCCATTCTCGGAAGAAATGTATCAGCTACCAATTTCCAGACTGACCACCTCAGTTGAGAGTGGATGAGCGGGTGTTGCCCAAATCTTGTCTAAATTTTACTTAGAGAAAGCTTTGGTCCTCCAGTTATGAAAAGTTCATTATTGTATCTCTGCTATACTTGGAAATAACTTGAGTTATGACAATAGGATCATTCAGGTATTTTTTTTACTTTCTTATGAGTTTATCTAATAGGTTAAACCATAATGATCATTTTATCAGTCTATTTGAGTTGGAGTGGTTTTGATAGTGATGTGATAAATGTCAATATAAGGTATATAATCATAGCAACACAAACTTCATAAAAATCATATTTGTGATCCTTTAATAATAGTGCAAATGCAATGTGAGTCCCAGGAGGGCAGCTCAATTGGTGATCGAAGTAATGTGAGTCTTTGGTAACTAAGAAATCCAAGGTTCAAATCCCTCCGGTTGTGACCCGATTTACGGAAAGGAGGATAGGACGTAGACCCCCAAAGGTTTATTGGTAGCCACGTGTCATGTAAACTGTCAAGTTCCTATGGGTTAAAAAAAAATAGTGCAAATGCAATGTGAAATGAGATTTCTAGATAGACAACATTTTTATATAGGAAAATATCAAGATTGATAGTTATAATAATGAATATATGCTGAAAAAGATGCAATTTAAATATTCATTATTAAAATGCTACGTGAAGAAGTACAAAACAAACCATAAAATATGTTAATAAAACCAACATAAATATGAAAAACTAATTTTAATCCAACCTGGTCAGTGTACATGGTAGCATGAACATAAAAGCAACTTGATTCACATAAAAGACACTTAACAAATATAGTTGATAGATAAGGATTGATGAAAGTATGCTTATCAATGGGACTAAAAATATGAACCATTCTAATCTTTTATCTCAATATCTTTACCAATTTAATGTGCCACTACAAACTAATAACAGGCCTTAATTAACTTGGCTTCAACCATGCAGGAAAAGAAAATTGAATAATGATAAATAGAAGATAATAAAAGATAACTAACCTCTCTAGCTTGTTGTTCTTCATGCTCAGCCAATATGTTCTCTAATCTCTCTTTCTCTCTTTCCAGTCTCTTCACAAATTCCTCTCCTTCTTTTATTGTAGCTTTAGCAACTTCAACAGCTACTGCCTCTCCAACCATTTGTTCCTCCCTCTTTTTCCTATGTATTTGTTCATGTCTCTCCACTTCGGGATCCTCTGAATCAAATCATAAAGTTGAATCTGTATGCGTGTCTGACCTTTTACCACTTTCTGATGAATTTCCATGGACATCATCTAATTCAACTTTGGCTCTTTCTTGGCCTTCCTTGAGGGATCTTTTCCATGTCCAGAAACTGTAACTCTAAAACATCTGCAGCAAATATACTTATTTCTTTACCATGTACGTTGTCCCTTGGTGTGTAAGTGATTTATTTCTTAGTTTTCTTAAGAGATGTATTGTAGGAGTATTCCCTTTCCTACTGATTTTCACAATTTTCTGAGTTAACATTAATCATTTGAAGTTCTTGAACTTCATATTGTCTTCCATTTTGACCATGGTGACCAACTTGTTTTAAAGTCACTGATATTGTATCTGTAGATTTAACATGAGGCTCAAATGTGGATTCATGAGAAGGTTCTAGTTGGGCTCTTATTGAGTTGTCTTCCTTTACATGTGAAGGAGAAATTCTATTGCCAAAAATAATGAACATTAATCATTCTGGTGAACACTTTCAATTGCGTGAAGCCCTTTGTAACAATTTTTGTCTATGTTTTCTACCCAATCTTGAACCTTTGTTAAACCATATGATATAGATGGATCAGATCTGCTCCCCTGAGTGGAAGAGTTACTACAAGAAATGATTTATGGTTCGTTGGTACACTTAATGATACTGAAGTATTTATCTCTTGTAGCAGGTGTCTCATTATATATTCTGTATCCATCTCCTTTGCATCTAGAATCAGTCTCTGAGTTATTATCGTGTCTAAAAAAATTGTTTGAATCAAGAGATACTAACGATGCCAAGCCATCTGAATGACGAGCACTCCCTGAAAGCTTTAAATTATATGAATTGGGTGGAGCATGCTTAGAATCAACATATGCTGATATTTCGGTATTTGAAACTCTGTTGTGTATGTATCTCTACCTTCGAAGAAAGAAGTCTCATCGGTAACATTGCTTTCCATCATTATCATGGTTTCCCAAACTTCTTCCACGAGTAGTAATCTCATTGGAAGCTAAACGTTTTGTCCAGTCATAATTTCCCAAGACCGGCAATGGCTTAGCAGCCATAGGAAATGATCTCCCAAGTGTATTGGATTGCTACCTCAAGCTGTGAGGGAATTGAAATTGACATGGATTTATTAATGCCATGGAGATGTCGGGTCTGTGAATGCTTTTTTCCACGAATATTTTTTATGTGCGATATATTCAGAACTTCAGGGGTATCTTGTGACTTTCTATTAGACTGATCTTGCAAAGGAGTAATTCCATTCGGATTTCTAAAGCCAATGTCAATTTCATTGGATCGAGGCTTGTCTTGGTTTCCAAGTGATTCCTTAGCTTGCTGGTCAATCTATAGATTTACACAATTTACCGAAACAAAATTGAAATCTTATTTATAATTTCCACAGAATTCACCAAAATTAATGCAGTAAGGGTTAGTAGTAGGATAGAAAATCCCTAAACATCCAAAAGGGTTGATTTCAAATCTCATTGGGTAACGTTACCAGGAGAGCTCTGATGGTCAATCTGTATAATTTCATAATTTACTTTAGACAACACATGTAATGCAGTGAGTGTTTGCAGGGTAGCAAATTTCCAGACATCGAGAGGTTTTCTTTCAAATTGAATTGGGTTTTGTTAAATAACATGAATTTGATTTAACATTTCGGCATTCGTCGCATACTTTTTGTTCGAGATAAACATTCAGAATCTAAGAGGAATTCGCCAAAACTAATGCAATAATGGTTAGCGAGATAACAAATCCCCGAACATCCAAAAGGGTTGATTTCAAATCTCATTGGGTAATGTTACCAGGATAGCGAATTTCATAATTACCTTAAGACAACAAAGGTAATGCAATGAGGGTTTGCAAGGTAGAAAATTGCCAAACATCCAGAGGTTTTATTTCAAGTTGCATTGGGTTTTGTTAAACAACATGAATTTGATTTAACATTCTGGCATTCACCACATACGGTTTGTTTGCGACAAACATTTAGAATCTAACAAGAATTAAGTAGATATATGCAGTAATTTTGATGGATGCATGTGATCTGTCAAATTGCATTGGGATTTGTTAGATAAAAATAATTCGACTTAACATTTCGGCATTCGCCACATACTATTTGTTTGATATAAGAATCTAAGAGGAATTAAGTAGATAAATGTAGTAATTTTGATGGATGCATGCGATCTGGATTGAGCAATGAGAAAAGGCAATAGAAAAACTGTGGAAAAAGGCAAGAGATATGAATTATTTACCTCCTCAAGTAAACTCTCGGCCACCTGAAGCTCTGAGAAACCCATCCAACCATTGTTGTGAAGCAGATCCCAGGCGCTCAACCTTCCATCTTTCCCACAAGTCTTTTCTTGTACAAACCCTTGAACCAGGGTTCAAACTGAGTATTTTTAGTGTGTAAAATGTGGGCAGTAAGGAACCGAGTTTCGAATTGAGGATTTTCAGTGTGTTAATGTGGGAAGTAAGGAATTGGGGTTGGGACAACCTATTCTATACTATACAATAAAGACACTCTACTCTAATCAAGAAACATCCTATTCTATACACATACATTCTGATACATACCTTAGGGATTCAATCTATATCAAATCTTAATCATTTGTCACTCATATATGATTCATAATTATAAAATATAATCGCTGACCTAATAAATTATATAAGTCATTGTTATATGATACATAATAATAAAATATAGTGACTGAATGATACATAATAATAATAAAATATGTCCTTTTGAAGAGAAAAAGTCAGCCTGTTTATGTATCGATAAAACTTTACAATATCTTTTTAAAAGGCTGACATTTTCAATTGGGAAAACCCATTCAAAACTTATTTACCAAATAAGAATATAAGAAGATGATTTGCCAAAAATTTTCATTTTCTCCAATTTCATAGAGACTCCTTCTAATAGGTAATATATTAACATAAAGGATACAAGATTCAAACTCAAAATTTCTCTTTTAGATCATATAATTGGGATGAAAGAAAATAACCAAATTAACAATTAGGTGATTTATTAGTGATTTAAGGTGATTTATTAGAGAATATTGTAAAGGAGTGAAGTGATTTTTTTTACATATTTTATTTCATTTTTCTTAATTCAATTGAATTTATCTTTGATCATTTCAAAAGATTATTTATTTTAATGAAGATGAAATCATCTTTAATGATAAAGGCTTATGTCCCAAGCTAAAATATTATTTATTCTAATGAAGATGAAATAATCTTTAATGAAGAAGGCCTATGTCCTAAGCTAAAAGATTATTTATTCTAATGAAGATGAAATCATCCTTAATGAAGAAGGCCTATGTCCCAAGCTAGTTGTTACACACTTTGATGAATCAAATAATATCATGAGAAATTTATTTAGGTCCACTCAAACCATCTTGAGACTCTTCCAAAATTAAACTTTGAAAAGTTCAAGGAAAAATTTATATCACCATAGAAAAAGTGAAAGTCCCTTCATGTATGTTTTTAGTCCCTGTGATATCCATACATCTAGTTATTATGGAAGAAATCCAATATCTATCCTAATTTAAATGAATAGTTTCAACAAGGACATTGATGTGACCCTCGATAACTAGATCCAATAATTATTCTTTGCTTAATATGATAAGCAAATTCATCTTCTCATATCATGTACCCACCCCCCTAGGTGGCATTAAGGAAGTGAGTTAATGGAATTTTTCCTCTTTAAGTACTATTATAGGGTCTCTTTTAAGCTTGTATATCTGTTCTGCTCAAAAATAACTTTCCAACCATTGTATTCTGGCTTAATTATGAGTCATGCGTAGAAAGATATTACATTCTAAAAAAATATTCAGATTCTCTTTTTCTCAATCACACTAGCAATCATATTAGTAATGTGGTAGCAATTTCACCAGGCATTTGTACTATTTCATGTCACAACTAGTATAATTCACCCTTGGGTTCATGCTTTTTGAGACATTCATCTTTACTTAATGACTTATTAGGTTTGTTCTTTGCTTAATATGATAGGAAAATTCATCTTCTCTTATCATGTACCCATCCCCCTAAGTGGCATTAAGGAGGTGAGTTAATGGAATTTTTTCCTCTATAAGTAATATTATAGGTTCTCTTTTGAGCTTGTATACGTGTTCTACTCAATAATAAATTTCCAACCATTGTAATCTTTCTTAATTATGAGTCATGCAGAGAAATATATGACCTTCTAAAGATTTCTTCAAGTTGTTTTTTTCTCAACCACGCCAGTGATCATAATGGTGTTGTGGCAACAAGTTCACCCAGAATACATACTATGTCATGTCACAACTAGTATGATTCATTGATGCAGGAGCATCACCCTAGGAAAATCATTTTATTTAAGACCCCAAGGATACCATGTAAATTCTAGAAGGGAGATTTTAATTTTTGTGTATAAATTAGAAATTGTAGGTTGTTAATTATCCATGTGTCTCGTAGTAATATTGGCGAGGTGTTAGTTTGTTTTAGTAACTATCAAAGTGATCCTTTGTTAATGTAATAGGTGTAGGGTTAGAAATCTAGGAGTTCTAGGCTACTAGACAAATGTCCAATTTCTATTGTTTATGTTGAGATATTTGCAACCAGTGAAGTTGTATAGAAATGTGTTTGTAGGACAGGGAGAAAAATCTCCCAAGTGCATTCAAAAGTAAGATTTCAAACAGAAGTTCCATGAGGTTCTTTGTACATATCGCCTGATAAAAAGTGAATATAGTTTTAAACCTTTTCCATGTATTTGTATATGATTTTTCTCTGCATAGTATTTTTCTATTGATTTGAATCTTGTCAATTAGAAATTGGATAGGAAATATTTGATTTGTCCTTGATATTTACATATGGTAGTAGGAAAAAAAATGCAGGGAGGTGTGTGAGTAGATCATCATTCACCTTGGCACATAATCGTTATCAACCTAGAGGGAGAGATCAACAAAAGGATTCGGTGATTTCCATTTCATGTGTTTGGGATCAACTTTTAAAAAAAGGAGTAACGTGCAAACTATTAAAATTGTGAAAGTGTTATGTGTGCATTATATGAATTCAGTTGAACCTAAATGGATCTAGGTTTGGGCCTCGTGTTGTGTTGGCGACATAGCACTACAAAATTTGGTCAGTGGGATTAGATCACGATCATAGAAGGCCCTCATTGAACCAAACTCCATCAATCCCAAAAGAGTGGGCATAAGTGAGGAGAATTTGATAAGGATCAGACCTTTGTTGGTGTCCCAAAATGTTAATTTTTTAGAGGGCTATATTGTTCTTTGCTTTGATAATTGCATTTCTTCACTAACACATTAATTTCACCCCATAGAATCATAAAATTATTCAGATTTACATCATTATTCAGTAGCATATGCAATTATGTAGAAAGAAAAATAACATCATCATCAACACAACAAAAATAAAAGAAAAATATAAGAAAATCATGCACACATAAAGACACCAGGATTGGTCGGAGACCAAGGAAAAACCCACTATGGGGAAACCCTTGTGAATTCTTCTTCCTAGATTGTCATCAAATGATTCAGAAAAGGAGAGTACAATGATCTATATCTTCATCTATGCAAGTAACCAGCAAAACTACTATAACATTCATGAAATGAATCCAACCATGTATGCCCTATGAAATCTAATTCTGAAGACAGTACTGAACTGTCACTCACTTAAATCTACTGTCGAACCCGGTGGTCTCTGAGTGAAATATTTGAAATACTGAAACTTAATCATTTATTCCTCGGTCACATGGAGGAGGAGTCATTTATGCGACTATAGGGTCCTTGTCGCTCCCTTAAGCTAGGCAAGCGTGCGAGTAGGGATCAAAATTAAACTTCAAAAACCCTAATCTCCTGGTTGCATGGAAGACGTGTTGTGTGTGTGACTGGGATGCTTCGGTCGCACTAAGGAAGAGCTACGTGTGTGACTAGGAGTTCTAGTCACACTGATGATCTTGGAAGTGTATGACTGGAGTCTAATTTGACTGCCGAAACATTAACATCTTAGTCGCATGCATAAAGGGGGATCCATGGGACTAGAAGGATTCAGTTGCACTCATGAGCCAAGGAGGGAGCAGCCAAGGTTGAAAACTTCTAGTTTTGTGTCTGTCACTTGGACTCATCAATGTGTGACTATTGCTTGGACCTATCATCCCACACTAGTGTGTTTGTCTTCATGTTGTTTCTGGATGCCAATTTCATTGTTTCTTGTTGCAAACTTCAACACTCCCTTTCAACAAGAAAGGAATCAATATGTCCTGATCCGGTACCTTTGGAATGTCCTGCATGCGCACATGCAACTCTTGCATGCAACACTTTCCTAGTGTTTCTTGCACATGCAACTCTTGCATGCAACACTTCTGAAACTAAATAGCCTCCAAAAATCTGAATCAGTATAATGCATCTATCATCAGAGTCTTCTGACTCCTTCTGGCTACTTCACATGTCTATTGGATTCTCTGCGTTGCTAACATCTGCATCCATGTACTCTACACTGCTGCCAACTTTGATCTGCGCTCCAGTATCTGACATCTGTCACTTTGATTTCTACCTTCCTAACATCTAACTACATCAATCTAACCTATCCTTCTTAATACTATTGTATTGTGGGCTCCTCGTAGCCAGGTTCGATCCATGAGACACACCATCTCAATGAACCCTGCCCAAATTTCTTCTTGGGATTAATTTTTCACATCGCCTCACCTCACACCTAAAGGTATAGCTGCATGTGCTCCCTCTTCCCATCTAGCTCGAAATTTCCCCCTCATAGAGGTCTCTGCATGAGTGGTTTCTGCTACTCTGTGATCCTCATCTTGTGCCTCCTCCATATCCTGAGGTTCATCCTTTGGAACCAAGAGTTCCTCATCTACATGCAAATCAAGCTCCCTCTCAAGGAACAAATGCATGGATTTCTCACACTTCCCTATGGTACATCCCTTGCATGTGTTTATTTTCACAAGAGTACCCTTTGGAGGCTCCATAGAAATATTTTGCATGATCTTCAAGGCTCCGTGGCACAGATGGCCCAATCTCTTGTGCCATAACTCACCCTCATCCGGGCTCACCACTATGTCTGCCTTACCCATCAATGATGTGCAATAATCTACATCAAGTTTGTAGAGATTCTTCACATGAATCCCAATCTTCTCAGCTTTCTTTCCTATTCTGACTCGTGCACATTGTAATTGTCCTGTCGTTGCAAAATTTTCTAAAAAAAGAGCTGATTTTAAATCGATGATATCTCCCTCATCCGAGCTTTGATTCGACCAATTTTTTTTTTCAATTTAGGAATTTTGTCGCAAGGAATCCAAATATGCTATTTTTTTTTTGAAAATTTTGCATCAAAATTTTCAGATATTCTTTGAAAATTCCCACGCCCAAACAATTCTTGCTCTGATACCATGTAGAAATTATACAGACATATGTATATCATGAATTCAATCCGATCATGCAATGTTTTAAAGCAAGATACTAAATTCTTCTAACAATTCATTTGTCGAAATTAAACATGATCACATAATCATGTCAAGTAAAAGAAAGAAGCAAATCAATACACACCACAGAAAATTTCCCTGGGGAAAGCTTGCTGCTCAAAACCCCTCTATCTTCTATTATGTATTCAACTAAGGAATCATGAAACAATAAAATGCATTCTTGCTCACAAGAATCTCCTGCACTATACCTATTGTATCACACTGATCCAGGCAAAATTGGACCAACACTTAGCCAATTCTCAACCTGTCTTCAGCCTGCCTTGCTCACGCAATTCCTGACGAATGCAAACCCTATTCTTTAGAAATTTCAGCCTTCCTCAACCGTGCTGAGCATCATGGGCATCCTATGGTTCTTTAACTACATCTGGGAAATTTTCTAAAATCACAACTGATAGATAAATTCCCTTTAACCTTTGTCTCAACTCAGTCTCTACTGAAACTAGCATGCATGCATCTATTAATAGTAAATCATCAGTTGCATGGTGGATCATTGATTGTGAATTAAATATGATTTAATTCAATTGATCTCTCACTAGTGCAACAAATAGTTACAACATGTTCAACTGAATTTAACTCACCTAACTGAGTTAATTGATTTCTCATGCATTAAACTAATGCATGAACTGCAACTTGAATTCCATAACTAATAGAATCACTCTGCATGGCTCACCAACCACCTTCAACTCGAAATTCATGAGCTAACTGAGTTTATCACACTCAATTAACTATTACAAGTACTTTTGAGATAAGATTACAATTTATTGTCCAATTTAATTAAGGGAAAATTAAATTAGATGCACTAATGTATCACTTGGACCCATCATTATGTGACTATCGCTTGGGCCCATCACTGTGTGACTATCGCTTGGACCCATCACTGTGTGACTATCGCTTGGAATTGTCATCCCACACTAGTGTGTTTGTCGTCATGTTGTTTCAGGATGCCAATTTCACTGTTTCTTGTTGCAAAGTTCAACACTCCCTCTGAAAAATAAAGGAATCAATATGTTTTGATTTGGTACCTTTGGAATGTCCTCCATGCACACATGAAACTCTTTCTTGTGACATGCAACTCTTGCATGCAAAACTTCCCTAGTTTTTCTTGCACATGCAACTCTTACATGAAACACTTCTGAAACTGAATAGCCTCCAAAAAAATGAATCAGTATAATTCATTTATCATTAGAGACTTCTGACTGCTGCTAGCTACTGCACATGTCTACTGGATTCTCTGTGTTGCTGACATCTACATACATGCACTCTACACTGCTGCCAACTTTGATCTGCGCTCCAGTATTTGACACCTGTCACTCTGATTTATTTCTTCCTGCTACTATTGTATTGTGGGCTCCTCGTAGCCAGGTTCGATCCATGAGACACACCATCTCAATGAACCTTGCCCAAATTTCTTCTTGGGATTAATTTTGCACATTGCCCCTCCTCACACCTAGAGGTATAGCTGCATGTACTCCCTTTGCCCATCTGGCTTGAAATTTCCACCTCATGGAGGTCTCTACATGAGTGGTTTCTGCCACTCCATGATCCTCATCTTATGGCTGCTCCACATCCTAACATTCATCCTTTGGAACCAAGAGTTCCTCATCTGCATGCAAATCAAGCTCCCTCTCAAGGAACAATTGCATGGCTTTCTTATACTTCCCCATGGTACATCCCTTCTTTCTGCGTAAGAGTACCCTTTGGAAGCTT
Organism: Pinus albicaulis; assembly: GCA_034641835.2. Lineage (NCBI taxonomy): Eukaryota > Viridiplantae > Streptophyta > Pinopsida > Pinales > Pinaceae > Pinus > Pinus albicaulis. Next base: position 1,088,912,138 of record CM076575.1, read on the forward strand.
TGTATAAATATGTTGCATGACCTTCAAGGCTTCATGGTGTAGATTGCCCAATCTCATGTTCCATAACTCACCCTCATCTCGGCTCACCACTTTGTCTTCCTTACCCATCAATGTTCCGCAGTCATCTACATCAAGTTTCTAGAGATTCTTCACACAAATCCCAATCTTCTTGTCTTTCTTTCCTTTTCTGACTCACGCACATTGTAATTGTCCCACCATTGCAAAATTTTCAAAAAAAAGAGCTAATTTTAAATCAACGATATCTTCCTCATCTAAGCTCTGAGTCAACCGATTTTATTTTTCAATTTGGGTATTTTTTCGCAAGAAATCCAAATATTCTATTTGTTTTTGAAACTTTTGCATCAAAATTTTTAGATAGTCTTTGCAAACTTGTGTGCCCAAAAAGTTCCTTCTCTGACACCATGTAGAAATTATATAAACATATGTATATCATGAATTCAATCTGATCATGCAATGTTCTAAAGAAAGATACTGAATTCTTCTAACAATTCATTCGCATAAATTAAACACGATTGCTTTATCACACCAAGTAAAATAAAGAAGAAAATCAATACACAACAGAGATAATTTTCTTGGGGAAAGCTTGTTGCGCAAAACCCCTCTATCTTCTATTGTATATTCAACCAAGGAATCATGAAACAATACAAAGCATTCTTGCTCATAAGAATCCCCTGCACTCTGCCTATCGTCTCACACTGATCCGGGCAAAATTGGACCAACACTTAGCCAATTCTCAACCTGTCTTCAGCTTGCCTTGATCATGCAATTCTTGATGAAATAAATCCCTATTCTTTAGGAATTTCAGCCTTCCTCAATTGCATTGAGTTCATGGGCATCCTATGGTGCTTTAACTGCATCTGGGTAGTTTTCAAAAATCACAACTGATAGTTAACTTCTCTTTAAAATTTGTCTCAACTGGGTCTCTACTGGAACTGACATGCATGCAACTATTAATAGTAAATCATCATTTCCATGACAGATCACTAATTTTGAATTAAATATGATTTAATTCACTTGATCTCTCACTAGTGCAACAAACAGTTACAACTAGTTCAACTGACTTTAACTCACCTAACTGAGTTAACAGATTGCTCTTGCATTAAACTAACACACTAACTGCAACTTGAATTCCATAACTAATATAATCACTCTGCATGCCTCACCAGCCACCCTCAACTTGAAATTCATGAGCTAACTGATTTTATCACACTCAGTTAACTATTACAAGTATTTTTGAGATAAGATTACAATTTATTGTCCAATTTAATTAAGGGAAAATTAAATTAAACCCACTAATGTATCGCTTGGACCCATCACTGTGTGACTATCACTTGGACCTGTGATCCCACACTAGTGTGTGTGTCTTCATTTTTTTTCTGGATGCCAATATAATTGTTTCTTTGCAAATTTCAACACCTAAGGCCTCCTTAAATAATTTTTCCTAGACCTCTTACGAACCCTCTAGAACTTATGGGTTTTATCCACTTAGACCTTATGAAATATTAATTTTCCTTTTTATTTTTATTTTAGATTTTAAACCCCATCTTGGGTCCAAAATCCTTTTTCTTGGCTTCTTTTCCCACAAAGCCATTTGTGACCAAACTCACACAAACCCATCTCAATAGGCTTGTGGAGTACCTCCCAAGCTACACAATTCAACAACATAGTCTAGATGTAGTAACCGTAACTTGGTCAAGCTATTGTAGTCAAGCGAGGGCTTGGTTGGGTTCCCAAGTTTCAAATTAAGTGAGGGTAGTTGTGAGGGCATGATAGCTAGGGAGGGTTAGGGTGTGCAAAATAATGAAAAGGCATGCCAACACATGTCGGAAAATTTCAATCCATTTCTGAAGAGTGTTAGGGAGTGTTGGAGCATATCATGGGATAACTAGGTCAAAATGCATGGAAAGTAATGAATAAGAGTGTGTGCTAGGGAGTGTCAGTGAATTCAAGTGTGCTAAGGATGAAGTGTGTTTGGTGGAGAAATTCATAATAGGATTTACAAGAGGCAAGCCTACGGTTGTTATACAGGGCTCAACATAGCACTAGTTTTAGACAAAGGGAGATCACTTTCTGCTAGGCACAACATTGTTTTGCCTTTAGCTATTTTTTTATATCAGATGTGGCACACTTTGGCTACATGCTCATGTTTTAAAATATTATAGATAATTGCATATTTTACATTGTTGTGTATAAGTTTTGGGGCACTCAACTTGTGTCAGATTATATCTTGTGTGCCTTGTGCATCTTTAGGTTCTTGCAAACTCTCAGTTAATGTTCTACTATTTATATGAACTGGACATACATGTGAAATATTTCCTGTGTAACCTATGTTTCTTAGTTGTTTTGTGGCCATGGCTAGATCATGTGATCCTTGTCTTGGTAACTAGTTAAGTGGGATAAGTTGAGCTTGGCCATGAGTGGCATAAGATGAGTTATAGGTAGTTCTTAGGTGAACAAGGCACAATCTACTTATAGTGGGTGAAATTGGTCAAATTGTTGTGGTTGAAGTAGGCCAATATTGTCACATGAACTATAGTAGCCAAAGACTTGATTGGGTTCCCAAGTCATGAAAAAATGTAAAGGCTAGTTGTGAGGACATGAGTGCCGAGGCATGCTAGGGAATGATTATATGTGCTAGATAGTGTGAAGGCATGTCAAACATGCTAATATGTGCCAAGTGATAAGGCATGCCAAGATGTGCAAGGGCGTGTGAATGCGTCTAGGGACTGTTAAGGAAAAAAAAGGGGAAACAAGTTAAACTACAAGAAAATGAACACATAAGAGGGTTAATAAGTCATTAATTTACCTTTTCCAAGAGGGGCATGCTAGGCACACCAACACTAGGTGGCAATATGTGCCAAGTTCAAAGCCTTAGTGCATTATAAGTGCCAAGTATTGCCTTATTGCTTCTCATCTACTTTCCAATAATCGATCTCAAATAAATTCAATATTAAACCATTCCAAATCATACCAAGGCATATCAATGTATTCCATACATGCTAAGACTTTCCAAGCGCCAACACGTGCCAAGCGCCAATATGTGTCAGGGAGTGGTATGCATGTTATGAAGTGGAAGGGCATGTTGAAGAGTGCTAAGGTGTGCTAGAGAGTGCTAATGCATGTTGATGAGTGTTAAGGAGTATTAGGAAAAAAAATTAAGGGAGAACTAGGTAAAAATTCATGGAAGTTAATGAATATGAGGAACGTGTGCCAGAGAATAGCATTAATGAGTACTAGTTGTCATACCAAGGAGGTAGTGACAAGGTATGCTAAGAATTGGTGAAGCATGCTAGGGAATATTAAGGCATGTCAAGAATTGCCAAAGTGTTCTTGGGAGTTCCAGGGTGTGCTAATTATATGTGCCAATTAGTAGTTCCATGATATGCCAATACATGCCAGGTGCTAAGGATGTGCAGGGTGCCAAGGTATGTCAATATGTGTCAAGGCAACAAAAGGAAGAACCAATAATAGGGTTAATAAGTCACGACTTTATATTTTTCAAAAGGGGCTTTCTAGGCACACTAATAATAGGTCCCAATACATGCCAAGTGGCATTGTTTGCAAAGTGCTAATGTATGTCAATGCATTCAACCAAGGTTTTCCAGGGCATGCTAGGAACTACATGCATACCAACACATGCTAGGAGAGTTCCATGTTGTGCTAGCGTATGCCACCATGTGCTTGGGCGTCAGTGTCATGACAAGATGTTCTAGGTACAAAGATGTTCTAAGACATGTGAGGTGCTAAGAAATGTTAGTGTGTGCCAAAGAATTAATTTTAGGTGTGCCCAAATTTTTGAGAAGTGTTAGGTCTTTCTCATTAATAGAATTGTCAGAGCTTGATTATATATTAAATAATATATTTCCTACACACACTAGTGGAACTTTATCTAAAGGGAATTTTCTAGATAATAAACTTAATAGATATGAATAATGTGTTGACTCATAGGAAAACTCTATTCGACTAGTCATTACTTGAGGGAAATGATGCACACTAATTACTTCTTAAAAATTGACTGACTCTAACCACTATGGTCTTGGACATATTATAAAAATGCTCCAAAATAATGGTCTTAAATCGTTATATTTTAACAAAAAATATATTAACAAACACATAGCGTCATCAAAAACTCATTGGAATGATCAATGATGATGAAAATATTTTGACCGTCACCAAAAGTAACAAAAAGAGCATTGGTGAGGGTCATTAAAAGTTAATCACTAGAAGTGTCACCAAAGAGAGAATTAATTATGGGCCTTTAACAACCCTCACCAAAAGTGTCATTGAAAATGGATTTGGTGATGAACCTTAAAGGACCATCATTATATACACTTAAAATGACGTTTTTTTAAGGATCATCACCATATGTGACATTGGTGACTGTTGTAGAGGTAAATCCCCTCTGCGGACAGAGGCGATCCCTACTAGCCCAGATCGGGTCTAGCAACAATCGTATCACGCTAAGGCGCAAGTTCCTAATTGCAATAGACAAAATTGAAAAGAAGGCCTACCTTAAGTCCAACACTATTGTTCGTAGAGAAGATAGCGCTCCCATTTCCTTGCTCCGAAAGATCACAATTCTCCCACTTGTCACGATCAAACACCCACACACACAAGAAACACAACGAACACACAAGCGTAAACCCAATTTATGAAATTATGTATCAGTTAGAGAATATACAACTCATAATCACAAATAACAATACGAGTGGAACCATAACCAAAGTCGCTTATCATTAATTAATACAAAGAAAGATACAACCTAGCTCTGACGTTGAATCTTCCTTTGATGGGTTGATAGCGGAATACGTCTCGGTAAAGCTCATCGAGAATGGGACAGGCCTCTCTCTTCGGTTGTCTTGAAAATAATCTCCTTGCTATTGATTTGGCTCTATGAGGACTATCAAGGCTCTTGAAGCATTCTTTAGGCTATGAAGGCTCTTGGAGACTAGCTTGCAAAGGAAAATGGCAAGCTTATATAGATGTTGGAAGGGGAGTTGGGATCCCTACAATCATGGGCTTGGCCCTATCCTTAAGGAAGCTTCCATGAGAGGTGGAAAACCACTTCCTCTACATGGAGATCTGGAGCCAAACCTCCCAACTCAATTTAGAGACTAGTTCAAGAATTGGTTGGAGTCAATCTTCCACCATTTATTTTTAAAAAACACTCCTTAATAAGCCTAGCATGAGTACAACATTGAGACAGTGCGCTAGCTGGCGCGCCCTCTTTGGAGGATTTCCCCCATTGGTGCGAGGGCTGAACTGACTAGTCGTGCCAAGGCAAAAAAGGCTATTTTTAGGGTTTTTCACAAGGAATTGTCTTCATGGGAATGAATGCCCTTGTCCAGGGGGATGCCATGAAAGTGGTTTCAGGTCATGTCACTGCTCACAGGTCACGGAATAAGCCCTCCAATGTGTGGGATGGGGAATTGCAGGGACGGTGACAAATTGTTGTGTAACAGATGCCCCCTAAAGCATGAGGCCCGAAAAGGAGAGAGGGGTGAAATGATTTACGAGAACGTGTCCAACTGAAAACACTGTTGTCAAAAAAACTGCATAGAGAAGTACAACTGATATCTAAAATACATGATATATGTGGTATGGGCGTAGCCATCCATAACAGAGTATATGATAATCCAGATCCAAGGCATGGACGCATCCATCCAATGACGATCAATAAATAGACTCAGGCATGGTCGCAGCCATCCAATGAATGAGTCATGTAACCAATCATAATAATCCACATAATCGCAACCTGGATTATAACAGACAAAATCCAGGGTCTTGCGCTCCATCTCGACCTGAACAAAGTACAAGTTCAAGCATGTGAATAAGTGAGCTAAAGTCGAACATGCAAGAATATCGTCTGATTACCAACCAATGATGAAAGTTGTTGACAGACGCGAGAGATACCACCAATAGTAACAATGGATCTCAAGGTACTATAGGTACAATCTACGGGATGTGAATCAGTGAGCTAGCGTCGAACACCCGTAGAATCACTCGATCGGAGGCCAATGATGAAAACCTCACATTGAACGCGAAGAACCTGCCATTGAGGCATGCAGGCTCCAAGGTACTAGAAGGGAGTCTCTAGATCAGCTTCCCAGATAATGAGCTGAAGTCAACAGGAAGTGACCTTGATCGAAGGTGGGCCATAGTGTTTCCCACAACATCGACGCGAGATAGAGGAAAATAATTTTTGTGAATTAGGATCAGATGAGAATCAGAGGAAGGTTGAAACTTTGCAGAGGTCAACTTCTCCTGAACATATCAGTGGCACGACAATGGATTTGGAAGTATTTGACATCAAAGGATTTGAGGTCATGATGATGAGGCAAAGAGTAGATGAGAGGTCAAAAAGGATTACCCAAACCCATGGAGGCAAATAGATAATGAGGTGATATGTCCCCAACTCGACACAAATGTAGACAAGTGCCATGTTCAAGAGAGACATACTGCCGACATGACGATGATACTGGTTCCATTTTCCCCACCATTTCTGGTGAGTACCCCAATTATTTTTCAAGACAAGATTGAAGGGGATAGCATATGCTTGTAATATAAATCCGTCCTTTGGACGATTCCATCCTAGTACATTTAACGAGCCCTAGGAAGGAGAAACTCAAATATCGTCATTACGACTGAATCCGAGTCATTAGGGTTTAGCGAGTCTGACAAAGGAAGAACTCGACATCTTTTCATGTTTAGAGAGTTTGAAAAGACAACAGAAAAGTAAACTCCAATAGTCCCTTTTCATAAATATTTCCTCAGATCCGAAAAGGTAGAAAACTATGTCTTAGAAAATCTCCTAGTTGCGATGGGCTAGGGTATTCCTTTTTTGTAAATAATCTATCCCAGCCCGAAAAGGGGTAAGCGTATACTGGGTAGATGTCATTTCACAGCCACTTTAACGAGATCAAAATGACAAGAAACTCGGCAATGTTTTCATGTTTAGAGAGTCAGAAAAGAGCTAAAAGATGACTCCAAAATGACTTTTTTGTGTTTTTACCGAGTTCAAAAAAGTATAAAATACAACTCGTATCACCGTCGAAGCTGTGAAAAAACCTGTCGCTACACATAAAGGCAAGTGTAAAATCCATTTTTCGACAAAATATATTAAAATATTGAGAAAAATGACTTTTAAAACCTAATTTTGACTTCAAAAGTTATAAATATGCCACAAATGGAAAAAACATATTTACTTTTACTTTTTACCTCATTTGGAGAGCAACAGTGGTATTTTTATGTGTGAACTTGTGGTGGTGATTGTGACTGATCAAGGACACCATTCAGATTCTTGTCAGTTCCAGGTAAGAGGCGCTCCCTTAAGCTCTGTTTTGATCCATTTTTTATAAATTTCCATTGTGCATTTGAACTTTGGGGGGAACCCTTTGGAATTTTAGGGCTTGGCCCATTGGCGCGTGTATCGGGCACGGTCGCGCCAATGGCGCAACATGATTTTCTGCTTTAAAGTTTCAAAATGTGAGCCATCTGTTAGGTCTCTGTAACAAGCAAGATTGGCAAAGTCCGATCACAGAGTTAACATCATTTCAACCAACTTTGGGATTCTAGGATCTAGCCCTCCTGAATCTCGAGAGGGATCTCTCGAATATGTACAAAGATGGATATTGTATTTGAAGTTTAAAGTGATGATATTAGGCTAGTTATGAGGTCCAAGGGTTTTGTTTGGTCTTTTCGGATGATTGAACATAATTGTTGTCTGAGGCAGAAAGATCTATATGTAAATAGGTTCAACGGTGAGAAGTTGCAAGCAAAAGAGTAAGCTTTGATCAAGAAGGGGGATGATGGCAAGTTGTCAATCCATTGGGCTATGGAGTCATAAGAGGATTTAATTGAAACATTCAGGTTCAAGAATGATCTATGGGGCAAGTCATCTATGCCTAAGGATCTCTTTTAGAGTTTGATTTATGGGATGGAGTGATACAAATAAGAAAGGGAACAGACAGATGCAGAACAAAGAGCAGCCCAGCATCTGGTAAGTACTTTGAAACTAGCCAGCCTTTGACCAAGCACTTAAGAAAAACATAGAAGCAAACTAGGATCTGGTAAGTACTTTGAAACTATCCAGCCTTTGATACACTTCTAATAGAATACAAATAAAAACGAAGGGAAACTTGAAGGCAACCTTTGGAGTAGAAACTAGTGGGCTGGGCTCACCCTAATCCTCTCCTAGCTCTCCTTTACTTAGTTACATCCAAGACAATCACAAAGATAACACAAAATGGCCTAAGATCTGATAAGTACTTCGAAACTAGTCAGCTTTTAACACATCCTAAGGGAAACAATCGAATAGTTGAGCAAACAAGAAAGGGACTCAGGGCTAACCTTTGATTTCCTCAATTCATTCCTTACACAACATATATTGAAAGTAACATCTAAAAATAACATTCAGCTGTGACGAAAAGATGAGGGAACGCCAACATCTCTGTACTTAGACTGAATTAAATCATTTCTAAATAACAAAATTAGAAGAAAACATTGGAATAAAGATTTCTCAGCCAGAGAAGGTTACTGGTATACAGTAAGTCCTAACACTGTTCAAACTGTTCTTTACAGTTGAAAATGAAACGAATGGAAAACGGAAATAAAATGACAAGTTCACAGTGAGAATAGCATCACCATCAGCATAGACCAGGATCCCATAAATCAGCTTGTATTGATGCTTCAAACCGGTTACAATCTTCAGGTCCAATGTTTTAATCCATCTCTCTTCATAACCTAACCTATCTGCTACAAGCAGAGCTCCAAGAGCCGATGAAACCACTATCTACAGTCAAGAGTTTTCAGCTCAGTTACATAGAATGTTTCAGCAATTACATTAACAACCAACTAATCCAACCATTCACTCATCTTCTACTGAAGTATTTATAGAAGGATGAGGAGGTGAGACCTAACAAAAGATCTCTCGAAGCAATTAATACAGATTTAAGACTTCGTGGCCTTTTGAGGGGCTCGATGAAGAAATTCACAGGTGGAACACTGTATTAACTGTTTTACATTTATGAATTAAGCTCAGCAGGAGCTTTATTTGACTTTGAGGCTCTGCGTACTGTGGGGAGAAACTCTGCAGATATTCTGTCATTAAATTTGGGGCAGAAATAACTTCTTTGGCTGTTCCAAGGCATAATATCTGATCCTGTTCAATAAATTTAGCCTCTGACTGAGCATTTTGAGGCAATAGGTGGCACTGCAGTGGTTGAGGAATCAATTTGCCTCAAAGTATGGTGGTGGAGGCAATATTCCTGATGAAACACTTTAGGTTTTCTTTCAAACTGTGTTTTAGATTGGGGATTAGGCTTTTGATAACTGTCTTAGCCGTAATCCCCATAAAAACTGTCTTCAATCTTCATCTGCTGTGCTCTGTCTTCAAAACTGATACTCTTTAACTGTGTTTGAATTAAAACATTGTCTTGTCGATGTGCAGACCCGCACTGGGCTTTACGGCATCAATACTCATAGAGTACTGACGAAACATGGAATAGAGCCTCGTGGATGGCTTCTCTGTAATGAAACGAGGGCATGAGAATCGTCATTCCCAGCCCTTGGCATTTCTTCGTTATACAATGGAAAACCATTTAGAACACCTGCATCAAATACAAAACAATTAAGAAATCCTGCGAAAAATAGGTTTAAATTGCTTCAGATGGTGGGGGAGGAGCGTAGCTGTCGGATAAAAATATCTAACGGTGGAGATCGGCGCAAAACAGAAAAATGAGAGCGGGGAGAAGAAATAAGGCGGGGTGGTTTTGGACCGTCCGATCTGGACACGTGGACGGTCCTGATCTAATCGGAGGATCTCAATCGGGGGTGGCAGGCAAGTGCATGCAATGTGAATTTCCAATGCGATTGAGCGCTGGCCGTTGATCTGCAGATCAGATCGACGGCGGAAGGTGAATCAGAGGGTTTTTGAAACGGGGCAAGACTTGTGATTGGAGGGAATAAGGACCATTGGATCCTCGGGAGGATGGATGGCTCAGATTTAATCGGAGGATCGCGATCGGGGAGGGCAGAGAAGGGGATGCGATTGAAACGTAGCGATGCGATTGAGCATTGTCCGTCTGATCATCAGGGAGATGGACGACTAGGATTAAATCGGAGGACTGTGGAAAGGGCTTGCGATTAGCGTTCGGGCGACCAGTGCGATCAAGCGATGACCGTTGGATCAGCGGGAAATGAACAGATAGGATGTAATCGGAGGGATCGCAAGGGTGTACGATGGCCGTCGGATTGTGAAACAGATGGATGGCTGCGATGGAATCGGCAGATCGCAATCAGGAGTGAGATGGGAAGGCTTGCGATTTTGATCGGAGGGAACTTGCGATTGAGCACAGACCGTCGATCTGAGAACAAGATCAACGGTCGGGATTTAATCAGGGATCGACAATCGGGAGTGCAACAAAAACGCATGCGATTTGAAACTTGCGATTGAGCGCAGGCCATTGATCTGAGAACAAGATCGACGGTCAGGATTGAATCGGGGATCGGCAATCGGAGGTCGCAGAGATGGGCATGCGATTGCGCAATAAGGAAAAGTTGCGATGCGATTGTGCGCGGACCGTTGGATCAAAGGACTAGATCAACGGTCAGGATTTCTTCGACCTACGCACCTGCGGAAAAAACCTTTAAACATATGAAAACCAAAGTTTTTGCAATAAAAAAAAGTTATCATGGATCGGGCGGAAAATATATAAGTAAAGGAAAAAAGGCGCCTGATTGCGGGGCCAGTGGTTTTCACGGAATGTAATATGCCCGGGAGTATAAAGACAAGGGCCAATCGCAATCGGGCCATTGAGCCTGGTCTTTCCGATCAACCCATTTGTGTTGTTTCCGATTGCGATTGCGCGATCGGCTCTTTTCAATCAACCCATTTATATTTATCACGTGGTTTTAAGTTTTTAACTTAAAACTTTCGGAAAGTGGGTTTTTGGGTTTACAAAGGAAAATATTGATCGGAGAGGGATTTTTCAATGGTTTATCACCCGATTGCGGGCTCTATGGTTATATGAGGAAATAATATGATCGGGGGGTTCCGAAATAGTTAAAAAGTGAGTTTTTAACTATGAAAGGGGAAATTTTTCATAAATGGAAAGAAGAGGACTTATGAAAACAAGGTAGTTTTGATGGAGAAAAAGGGAAGAAGATGAAAGGTTTTGAGAAGAGGAGAAATGACGATCTTTCAGCAGTATTTCAGTTGGAATCAGCAGAAATTCCTGAGTATAAAATGGGACAGCAAATGAGGATTTTGGACAGAGGCATGAGGCCTACAAGGAGTCTTCAAGAGCCAACAATCTTTAGTGATAAAATTTGTTCCTTGGAGGCTCAAAAAAGATCTTAGCCACCTTTTCGTATAACAAAATATTATAGGTGGCTAACAGTGGCTCCACTTGGGGATGGTGCCTTCTTGAAGGCATCAAGAATTCAGACTTGATTTCTGGGAGGCTGATTAGTTGCCTCATCCATTGTTCTCTCTAGGATGCTGACCAGGTGCCTCATCCATTGGGCTGCCCTTCCTTTGCTGGATGATCTAGCTTTGAAAAAATGTTTGGCGGCTATGAAAACAATGGAATTTCATCAATACAAACTTTCTACCTACCCAATCCTACTGATCTAAAAAAATTTCTTCATCAGAGTGCACTTGGATTGGCAAACTCTATTCACAACATTTTATTCTTTTGAAAGCATAAAAACTAATATAATTCTACTCCTTATTTCTCCCTGAACTCAGATTAAACAGTTGAGCTCAGATATTTCTCTACCTAATCTACTGTCTGTTGGGATTAAACTGTCCAACAGACTTTCATTCTCTAAATTCTACAACAAAAATTTAAAAACAGTCAAGTCAAGATTAAGTTGTTTGACTTGCTGTGATCTATGGCATAAAAACAAGCTGCACATAGATTATTATTTGCAGAAATTGAACATCAAAAATTGAAGGCTTAAGATCTGAAAGCTTCTTATTATGGCTTTTTCTTATTCTCTCAGCTCTATTTTTTTTTCTTTTCCTGTGAGCTATCTTTGCCTTTCTTTTGGTTCAAGTTTTGAGCAAATTAGAACCAGGTCTTCTTTTTTATGACTCAGAAAATAAAACAGCTTTGAGTCATCTTTCTCTTGGGAACTTTGGTTTAGATTTTGAGTTTGTTTGAACCTTAATTTCTATCCTAATCTATCTACTGATAAGCCAAGATTAAACAGTTTGGAAAATCAAATTCGTTACCCTATCAGCAGAAAATTGAAAGCTAATTAGTCAAGTTTAAACAGTTTGACTAATTAGAAGTGTGTTTTGAGGAGTGGCATTTGAGCTTGCACACTTTCAGATTTGTTTCTCTTTTTGGCATGGGGCTTTGCCTTTCTTGTTTTTCCTTTTTGCCCTCTTTTCTTTCTTTTCTTTGTTTTTGTATTTCTTGATTTTTCTTCAAAGCAGAAAGCAACAATTATCTACATGCTCAAAACTGAGCTTTATTAACATTACATCTAACCTATTCTAAACATTGAGTATTTACATATTCATATGATACAAAAGTGCCAATGCAGCCAGCTGAGTAATGTCAAGAAGAAATAGTAACTATGGCTGCTTGTCAGAGGTATCCATAGAACATATTGAAGGTTAACCTTCAATGTCAAGGCTATCACAGAAGGTGACAGCTTTTCATGTCTCTGGCTTTTGCAAAGGATCATTGTTTGATAATTTGAGCCAGTTGGGATCTCCACACACTCTTCCATAGGATCAACAAAGAAAAGATGAAAGTTCTCTTCTTTTTGGTCCTCCATGTCTGGTAGATCGTCTGCTTCCAAGGCTTCAGCTTTGAGGAGTATCTCTTCAGTACGTAGCTTGGAAGTATCGTCATATTTAACCTGCACAATAGCAAACAGTGAAATATTTTCTTTCTCTAAACATATGCTTGCTTCTGATACAAATTTAGGCTCTTTATACGACAAACTAATATCAGTGAAGGGAGAAGTTTCTTCTTGAGAAGATGATATATCCATAGTAGGATAGTCTTCTATTTTTTTTTCTCCCTCATCTTCATCATCCTCTGAACTGGAGGACTCATCATATTTGACAGTGTTGTCCTCTTGTGGCCCTAGTATGCTTGGATTGAGTGGGCCGAACTTTGTGAAGAGGTTATTATATTTTTGAGTAGGGGTGTATTCAATGGTTTCCTCTTGCTCAAAAATTTCTTCATTGCTCTTCTCTTCACCTTTTGAGTTGAAAGGCTGCTGATTCCCAATCATGTGAAAGCCATTTATGATGGATCGAAATGGATGATTGCGGCTTTCTAGCTGATGATGGTGAAAATCATAACACCAATCAAATGATGGTTGCCCTGCATGATTATTTTATTCTTGTGAATCATCATTATCATCAGATTGATCGAAATTTGGAAAATCATCGGAATAAGAAATTTCATCAGTCGAACATATTGGGTTGTCATTTTGCCTTTCTTCTAACTGATCTACAAGTTTATTTCTTGTATCAAGACAACAAGATGGAGTAGGTAGATGAGCAGAAGCGTTTGGTTCAAATGAAGGTTTGGATGCTGGTTGTCTGTTCAATACTAGATCAACCTCTTTCTCCGTGAAGAGAGAAAGAGTTTCCTTTTTGCTTAGAACAGAGGTATAGCAGTCCTGCTTGTCTTGCGTTGGCTGATTTTGAGGCTTGAGGTCTTCTTGAGCCTCTTCTAGCGGAACTTCACTTGTGTCATTAAAAGCTTTTGCATTTAGGTGATGGAGTTCTCTTATCGGAATGGTACAAGACATAGGCAGGCAATCAAGTTTCTCTTGACAACCTTCTTCGTTGCTCTCTTTGTCAGTTTTCTCATCATTTTTTATAAAGTGTTGATCATAATACATGCCTTGGTCAGGGTCTTGGTTTTGAGGTGATTGGGCTTGCGTTTGATCAAGGGAAAATCGAGCTTGATCTAGATCATCGATATTCATATTAGCCATCAACATATCCATTCTTTTCCCAAGCATGTACATCATTTTTTCGATCATGATTGGAAAATTTTCTTGATTATTTTCTTCATGTTCATCATACATGTCTTGTGGTGGAAGAGGTTTTGTTTGCTTAAGGAAAAGCATTTGTTCTTCTTGATAACCAATATTCATATTAGCCATCAACCTATCCACTCTTTTTCCAAGCAAGCACATCAATGTTTCCATCATGAGTATGTGTTTGTCTTCTGGATCTATATCTAAATCCATGTTTGTAAATCAGGAAAGAGGTCACTGTGTCTGGTCAATCAGTTCAGGGTCTTCTACCAGTGGAGTCATTTGGTCTTCTGGGAGTTTCAGAGTGTGGAGTCGCCAGGTGGAAAATTTTTAGCTCCTAAGGAGGTAAAAGGTTTTATGGTCCACCACCATGTTTATTGCATACCAATTTTGAAATATTTTTGGGTTTTTCTGAGTTTCTGTGGTTGTATGGAAAACTAAAGAGTCTATAAAAGCTGGCAAAGCAACTATGAACTCAAAAATAATTTCCCCAGTGGATTCGCCAGAAATGTTAAGTTCTGGTGGCTCAAGCTGGTTAATAAGGCAATTTCTTTATGAACCAAATCTCTGATGTCGTATGATTATCTTTAAATGAAAATGATTCAGGGTTCCTTCCCCAGTGGAGTTGCCAGAAATGTTAGGTCTCTGTAACAAGCAAGATTGGCAAAGTCCGATCACAGAGTTAACATCATTTCAACCAACTTTTGGATTCTAGGATCTAGCCCTCCTGAATCCGGAGAGGGATCTCTCCAATATGTACAAAGATGGATATTGTCTTTGAAGTTTAGGGTGATGATATTAGGCTAGTTATGAAGGCCAAGGGTTTTGTTTGGTTTTCTCAGAAGGTTGAACATAGTTGCTGTCTAAGGCGGAAAGATCTATATGCAAATAGGTTCAAAGGTGAGAAGTTGCAAGCTAAAGAGTAAGCTAAGATCATGAAGAAAGATGATGGCAAGTTTCGATCCATTGGGCTATGGAGTCATAAGAGGATTTAATTGAAACATTCAGGTTCAAGAGTAATCTATGGGGCAAGTCATCTATGCCTAAGGATCTCTTTAAAGTTTGATTTATGGAATGGAGTGATACAAATAAGAAAGGGAAAAGACAGATGCAGAACAAAGAGCAGCCCAGGATCTGGTAAGTACTTTGAAACTAGCCAGCCTTTGACCAAGAACTTAAGAAAAACATAGAAGCAAACTAGGATCTGGTAAGTACTTTGAAACTATCCAGCCTTTGATATACTTCTAATAGAATACAAATAAAAACGAAGGGAAACTTGAAGGCAACCTTTGGAGTAGAAACTAGTGGGCTGGGCTCACCCTAATCCTCTCCTAGCTCTCCTTTACTTAGTTACATCCAAGACAATCACAAAGATAACATAGAATGGCCTAAGATCTGATAAGTACTTCGAAACTAGTCAACTTTTAACACATCCTAAGGGAAACAATCGAATAGTTGAGAAAACAAGAAAGGGACTCACGGCTAACCTTTGATTTCCTCAATTCATTCCTTACACAACATATATTAAAAGTAACATCTAAAAATAACATTCAGCTGTGACGAAAAGATGAGGGAACGCCAGCATATCTGTACTTAGACTGAATTAAATCATGTCTAAATAACACAATTAGAAGAAAACATTGGAATAAATATTTCTCAGCCAGAGAAGGTTACTGGTATACAGTAAGTCCTAACACTGTTCAAACTGTTCTTTACAGTGGAAAATAAAACGAATTGAAAACGGAAATAAAATGACAAGTCCACAGTGAGAATAACATCACCATCAGCATAGACCAGGATCCCATAAATTAGCTTGTATTGATGCTTCAAACTGGTTACAATCTTCAGGTCCAATGTTTTAATCCATCTCTCTTCACAACCTAACCTATCTGCTACAAGCAGAGCTCCAAGAGCCGATGAAACCACTATCTACAGTCAAGAGTTTTCAGCTCAGTTACATAGAATGTTTCAGCAATTACATTAACAACCAACTAATCCAACCGCTCACTCATCTTCTACTGAAGTATTTATAGAAGTATGAGGAGGTGAGACCTAACAAAAGATCTCTCGAAGAAATTAATACAGATTCAAGACTTCGTGGCCTTTTGAGGGGCTCGATGAAGAAATTCACAGGTGGAACACTGCATTAACTATTTTACATTTATGAATTAAGCTCAGGAGGAGCTTTATTTGACTTTGAGGCTTTGCGTACTGTGGAGAGAAACTCTGCAGATATTCTGTCATTAAATTTGGGGCAGAAATAACTTCTTTGGATGTTCCGAGGCATAATATCTGATCCTGTTCAATAAATTTAGCCTCTGACTGAGCATTTTGAGGCAATAGGTGGCACTGCGGTGGTTGAGGAATCAATTTTCCTCAAAGTATGGCGGTGGAGGCAATATGCCTGATGAAACACTTTAGGTTTTCTTTTAAACTGTGTTTTAGATTGGGGATTAGGCTTTTGATAACTGTCTTAGCCGTAATCCCCATAAAAATTGTCTTCAATCTTCATCTGTTGTGCTCTGTCTTCAAAACTGATACTCTTTAACTGTGTTTGAATTAAAACAGTGTCTTGTCGATGTGCAGACCCGCACTGGGCTTTACGGCATCAATACTCATAGAGTACTGACGAAACATGAATAGAGCCCCGTGAATGGCTTCTCTGTAATGAAACGAGGGCATGAGAATCGTCATTCCCAGCCCTTGGCATTTCTTCGTTATACAATGGAAAACCATTTAGAACACCTGCATCAAACACAAAACAATTTAAGAAATCCTGCGAAAAATAGGTTTAAACTGCTTTAGATGGCGGGGGAGGAGCGTAGCCATCGGATAAAAATATCTAACGGTGGAGATCAGCGCAAAACAGAAAAATGAAAGCGGGGAGAAGAAATAAGGCGGGGTGGTTTTGGACCGTCCGATATGGACACGTGGACGGTCCTGATCTAATCGAAGGATCTCAATCGGGGGTGGCAGGCAAGTGCATGCGATGTGAATTTCCAATGCGATTGAGCGCTGGCCGTTGATCTGCAGATCAGATTGACGGCGGAAGGTGAATCGAAGGGTTTTTGAAACGGGGCAAGACTTGTGATCGGAGGGAATAAGGACCGTTGGATCCTCGGGAGGATGGACGGCTCAGATTTAATCGGAGGATCGCGATCGGGGAGGGCAGAGAAGGGGATGCGATTGAAACGCAACGATGCGATTGAGCGCTGTCCGTCCGATCATCAGGGAGATGGACGGCTAGGATTAAATCGGAGGACTGTGGAAAGGGCTTGCGATTAGCGTTCGGGCGACCAGTGCGATCAAGCGATGACCGTTGGATCAGCGGGAAATGAACAGATAGGATGTAATCAGAGGGATCGCAAGGGTGTGCGATGGCCGTCGGATTGCGAAACAGATGGATGGATGCGATGGAATCGGCGGATTGTAATCGGGAGTGAGACGGGAAGGCTTGCGATTGCGATCGGAGGGAACTTGCGATTGAGCGTAGACCGTCGATCTGAGAACAAGATCAACGGTCGGGATTTAATCGGGGATCGGCAATCGGGAGTGCAACAAAAACGCATGTGATTTGAAACTTGCGATTGGAAACTTGCGATTGAGCACAGGCCATTGATCTGAGAACAAGATCGACGGTCGGGATTGAATCGGGGATCGGCAATCGGAGGTCGTAGAGATGGGCATGTGATTGCGCAATAAGGAAAAGTTGCGATGCGATTATGCGCGGACCGTTGGATCGAAGGACTAGATCAACGGTCAGGATTTCTTCGACCTACGCACCGGCGGAAAAAAACTTTAAACATATGAAAACAAAAGTTTTTGCAATAAAAAAAAGTTATCATGGATCGGGCGGAAAATATATAAGTAAAGGAAAAAAGGCGCCCGATTGCGGGGCCGGTGGTTTTCACGGAATGTAATATGCCCGGGAGTATAAAGACAAGGGCCAATCGCAATTGGGCCATTGAGCCTGGTCTTTCCGATCAACCCATTTGTGTTTTTTCCGATTGCGATTGTGCGATCGGCTCTTTTCAATCAACCCATTTATATTTATCACGTGGTTTTAAGTTTTTAACTTAAAACTTTCGAAAAGTGGGTTTTTGGGTTTACAAAGGAAAATATTGATCGGAGAGGGATTTTTCAATGGTTTATGCTTAGATTACGTTTTTCAGCAGTTATATGAGGAAATGCTCTGTGATCGAGTTTTCCAGTAGTTAAAGTAGTTTAAACTATGAAAGGGGAAATTTTCATAAATGGAAGAGGACTTATGAAAACAAGGTAGTTTTGATGGAGAAAAAGGGGAGCGAGATGAAGGTTAGTTTTATGAAGGTTTTGAGAAGAGGAGAAATGGCGTCTTTCAGCAGTCTTTTACCAGGTTAAGATGATAGAAATTCCGAGTATAAAATGGGATGCTCAAATGAGGATTTTGGACCGAGGCATGAGGCCTACAAGGAGTCTTCAAGAGCCAACAATTTTTAGTGATAAAATTTGTTCCTTGGAGGCTCAAAAAAAGATCTTAGCCACCTTTTGGTATAACAAAATATTATAGGTGGCTAACACCATCCATCTGGATTTTTGAATGCAACAGAGATCTAACAAAGCATTTTTAATCATGTTGATGTAGGTATTCAAGCATAATGGTTATTGAATGGAAAGAGAGGGAACATGGAGAAGAAGACGAAATGGCCATGGAAAACGAAGCTTGCATGAATGCACTCCGGAATTGTGGTCTCAAGAAATTCTTCCTCATGCCATGCTTACAAGCTCAACCTGAGCTATTACAGTACTTGGTTAGTATATGGGATGAAAACGAGGAAGTGTTCAAACTTCGGAACCAAGTGCTAGAACTTGAGGTCTCTGATGTCTATTTTATAACCGGATTGTCGCGTAGAGGCCCAGTGCCCATTATGACTGGCACTAGACCTTCTGGAGAGAATATTGATCAAGTAATGGCGAGAGTATGCCCAAGGGCACAGACATGATCGGGAAGTGGGAAAATGGACATCCACCCTGTCCACAACCTAGCACTCAGGGTAGTGCTTCACACTCTTGCGCGAGCTGCGGGATCGCAGGCACTGCATGAGGCAACCAAGGCGCAACTCCTACTAGCCTCTTAGTGCATGAATCCTACACTGTTCGATTGGGCCACCGCAGTGACAACCAACATCAAAAGGCAGCTAAAAAAATTTAAGAAAGCCAAACTGAAATAGTTTGGATACGGTTCCATTCTAGTGTCGTTCATCTTGGAACGACTACCCATTTTCCAGGGCCAAGGGGCAATAGTTTCCGAGCTGATACCGAGAGAGCCGCGGATGGCTCGCTGGGAAGCTTTTATGCCCAGGTCAGGAGGGGGCCAACAGATTTCCTGGAGGCCTGAGTTCTTTGTATGGTTACGACGTCAACTGATCGTGGTCGAGGATTGGCCCTATGCTGGGACCGATTTCACTGGAGACCCAGATATTCCGCTTCCGGAGGGGGACGACTGGGACGAGGAGCTAGGTATGACTCTTTTTTTTTATGTATTTATGATTTTTTTTTGATACATGTCCATTCTAACAACAGTTCTTATGTATGCAGATGTTGGCCTAGAGAGGCCCGCAGGCATGTCGCCCATTGCACAGAGGATCCCTTTTGTGCATGACCCTCAAGCTGAGGGTGGCAAAGGGAGCGAGCTGATCCAAAACCTGGAGGAAATTTCTTGGGGGATCCCAGACTATGCACGACTGGCAGATGTCCCATTAGCTTACCATCGACACACTGTGGGGGTGCCTAGTCGCCTTCACTGACTGTTGAGACGATTGGTGCGCGCGGTAGCATGTTGCCATGAGCACCACGCTGATTAGCTATCTAGGGCTTTTATATGCATATTTTTTGAGAGACATGTTGTCTCCGGTTGTTATTAGACAAACATGTATATTTTTTGACTTTATGTGATGTACACAAACTACAAACTATTAGACATATATATCTATATATCTATTTCTGGATGGATCTTTTTACATGTGATGATGTTTTTATATGCTATGCAAATGTCTAATACAATGTTATCTTAATGCATCAATTGCATAACAAACGACCCAATGAAAAGTTCAAACAATGTATCTAATCACACATTTTATTTTTATGCAAGCTTAAAAGCACACATGAAAGCACACATGAAAACTATGCTTGGAAATGAGTTTTATTTTTATGCAAGCTTAAAACACAAACTATGCTTGAGGAAGATGGGCATGCCCCCAACATGGTGTCTCAATTTGAGGTACATGCCACCCAAGCTTCAGTCCATAGGAAATGGAGTGAAGGTTGAAAACATAAGAGATTTGAACTAAATCTACCAAAACTCGAATTGAACATGCTCGTGTTTCATTATTTTAAAGAGGTTGACACACTTAAAAGAACTATCCTCGTAGCAACTTGTTTCATTGTTTTAGGATCTTGGAACAAGAAGAGGAACTGTGCTCCGGTGAGCTCAACAGAGGAGGCTCAGGAGGAGGATAACCAGATACATCACTCTCTAGACAATTAGACATTGCCCCCAGGCTAGGCATGAAGGAGGAACGATGATGTCCATCACTCCAAGGCAGCTCCTCAAGAGACATTGTTTCAAAAATGACCTCATCAGAAGGGAAGATATCTTTAAGAGGATCATCCGAGTCGGCCTCGCCGAGCCAGGGGGATTGGGAATAGATATCTAAATCCATGCTTGAAGGAGCATGTTGAGGAGGAGGAGGATCAGATGCGGCGACAATTTCACAGTAATTAATCTCTACTGGAGTTAAGGGCATCGATGTTGGAAATATTGAGAGGGGGAGGTGAAGCAGTATTCCTTTCAATTAGAGCATTAGTTAATATTCAATTATTATCAGTGTTTGTACAATGATAGCAGTAGACAAGAGGAACACAAATGCACACATTTTTTTAAGGTGGAAACCCACTTCGGGACAAAAACCACCTAATTCTTTTCTAATAATTCTTTAATATTCAACTCCAATTGAAAAATAAAGCTCCAACTTCCTAGAATCTAGAAAATCATTCTTCCCGTCCACCGGATGGACACTCCAACGCCCGAGATTCTTCGCAGTAACCGAATCTGAGATGTTCGAACACCCAATGAGCTACAACTCACCAAGACCACCCTACCACCCTATAGAATAATAAAAGAAGAATGGACTTTCGTACCAGGGAAATGGTCCACTTTACAATGATATAGAATGATGTAGAAGAAGAAGATACACTAGACCATAACCCCAACTTTGACACAACCACCTGATGATCCTTAGACTCCCCAACACTTCCTCTTCAACCCTTGGCAGATAGACACTAGTACAATTTGTACAATAATGTATTTACAATGACTAAGTATAATGATACCTTTACAATGATTGTATGCAGTGTTGCCCACTTGAAGACTTCATATGATGAACTTCTTGTTGCTGTTATGCACCTTGGATGCTGCTCCTTTCATACTACCCTCTGCTGCACCTTTCTTTGCTTTTCTGCCATAGAAAGTCTGGTCCTTTGCAAGTCTTGACAACACATGATCTAGCTTTTTATTGCCTTCTAGGAGCTCGATATTGAATCTGGTGTATCTCTGTCCTTTCAAATCCTCAATATATGATTTTCAGTCTTGTATTATTCCTATGAGACATCTTTCCAATGCCACAAGTCTGATCCAATTTTGATTCTTGAAGAGAGAGTTATACCCAATCTCTCACAATGCCTTAATAATGGACTGTTTCATAAGATCATACTTGTACGGCGTACCACGTGTCACATTTTCTTCATTTGTTTCTGAAATTGATAGAGATAAAACCAACAACTGTGCACTATCTTTCATTTTTTACGGCATTCCAATCTAATACTCAGAGAGAAAGTTATGACGATTTTACCAAGGTCTCTTCTTTGAGATGAATTTCAGGAGCCTGCAAAAACACTTACTTCCACAGATCATATCTCCAAAACTATTACGCAACTTGATCTGAAATTTTTATTGAATCTTCCTCAGGATTTCGGCTTCATATCATAAAAATTTCAGCTTCTGAGACTTCGTATAAAGAAATTTAGAGCGAAAATTCCACGATGACGTGTTTCAGATGGCCGAATCCCTTGCCTAAGGAGGAAATGAAGATGACAATATATATGAATGCTTATGTGGAGAGGGTCTTCAACAAGTGAATGTGGGAGGGATTTTAGGAGCATAAAAAATATTAATTATGACTTTTCAATGACCCATGCCCCAATAAATAGGGTCTCTAGGCCTCACTAATAAGTACTAAAATCTCAACATGAATATCTCTCAAACCGTGAAGAATTACATGGCGTGCCATATATCATTTGGAAACATTTCTACAAGTAGAAACCATGTGCCATTATTGACCCGTAATATATTAATTAAGTATGTCAAAATTCCCATGCAATATTGGGTTAGCCCCTGGTGCTGCTTGGGTTGACATCAATGACAACCGCTGATCAACAATCTCCCCCTTTGGCATTGATGGCAACACAAGTACTCCCCCTGCGATCATGACACCTCTTCCTTAAACATTCTCTCCCCCTTTGACATCAATGGCAAAGGGTAACTCCCCCTGAAACACAACCATCCTGCAGACCTGTACACACTTCCACTCCCACTGACACACAATCGTCCTGTAGACTTGTACACACTTCCACTCCCGCTTTATATTCTTGAAAAAGGAAAATCTATTGAGAACTTGGGAGAATCCCAAGCTTTTGAAGAAGATATTCAAATGCTTCATGAGGTAAAGGTTTAGTAAATATATCAGCAATTTTCTCTTTTGTACAAACATACTCAAGTTTAATATTCTTTTCAGCGACTTTCTCTCTAACAAAATGATATTTGATTGGAATGTGTTTTGTTTTTGAATGCATGACAGGATTCTTGGAGATGCTGATGGCACTAGTGTTGTCACAGAATATGAGAATAGGCTCATTGAATTGTACTTGAAGATCTTGCAAAGTTTGTTTCATCCAAAGGACTTGAGTACAACATGATGCTGCTGCAATGTATTCTGCTTCCGTTGTAGATAACGAGATTGAAGTTTTCTTTTTGCTCAACCATGATACAAGACAACCACCTAGATAGAATGCTGCTCCACTAGTACTCTTACGATCATCAACACTTCCTGCCCAATCTGCATCTGTAAAGGCTTGAATAATGAGATTGTTACCCTTGGGATACCACAAGCCATATTCTTTTGTGCCCTTTAGATATCGAAGAATTCTTTTGACGACAATAATATGTGATTCTTTTGGTGCTGCTTGGAATCTTGCTACTTGTCCAACTTCTTGCATAACATCTGGCCGAGAGGCTGTTACATATAGAAGACTACCAATCATAGATATATATAACTTCTGATACACATCCTTAGATGAGTCGTCTATGCTCAATTTGCAACCTGTTACCATTGGAGTAAGGATGGGTTTGCAATCTTCCATTTTGAATTTCTTGAGCATTTCCTTGATGTACTTGGCTTGACATATAAATATTCCTTTCTCTTGCTGAGATATTTGAAGCCCTAAGAAGTATGTCACCTCACCAAGTAAAGACATCTCGAACTCACTTTGCATCTTTGTAGAAAAGTTCTTACTTAGTCGATCATCATTGCTACCAAATATTATATCATCCACATATACCTCAATGATTGTTAAATTATCTTTATCTATTTGTACATAAATATTGCTATCAATAGTACCTTTCTTGAACCCTTGTTAACATAGATATCCATCAAGACGAGCATACCATGCTCTGGGAGCCTACTTGAGACCATATAGAGCCTTCTTTAACTTGCAGACATAGTCTTCTTTTTGTGATAGTAGAAAACCTTCAGGTTGTTCGATGTAAACTTCTTCTTCTAATTCTCCATTCAGAAATGCCGACTTAACATCCATTTGGTAGACTTTGATTTTTCTTGAACATGCATAGGCAAGAAACATTTGGATGGCTTCCATTCTGGCAACTGGTGCAAATGTTTCGTCGAAATCAATTCCTTCCACTTGTGCATAGCCTTTGCAAACCAATCTTGCTTTGTTTCTGGTAACCTGCCCATCTTCATTCAATTTGTTCCTGAACACCCATTTATTCCCAATGACATTTTTATCTTTTGGTCGTGGAACTAATTCCCAGGTGTTATTCTTCTCAATTTGATCCAATTCTTCATTCATAGCCGCTACCCAATGTTCATTTTGGCCGGCTTCCTCAAAACTACTAGGCTCAAAGGTTGCTGGAAAAGCAACGTGAGCTTGTTGTGATGAACGAAGCTGTCGACCTTCATTTATGTCACCAGTCATTTGATTTGATGGATGGTTCTTTTGAATCCACTCTTTTGTTCTCCTTGGAGGAGCTTCTTGTTGTTGTTCTGGTATATCTTGATGATCATTGTTTACTTCTTCCTCGTTGATAGTTGCTTCTTGTTCTACAATTTTATCTGTGTCTTTTTCATCCTCTGTCTCAAGTTTCAAAGATTCTAGATCCTCATCATTACTCACTAGAACACCATCTTCGTCAAATGTAACATTTATGCTCTCCACTATCTGTTTTCGTCTTAGATTATAGCATTTATAGGCCTTTCTTTTGCGTGAGTAACCAACAAAGATACCTTCATCAACACATGATTCAAACTTACCCAAATTTTGATCTTCTCTTTTGATATAACATTTGCTTCCGAAGATTCTGAAATATTTTACATTAGCTGGTTTTCCTTTCCATAATTCATATGGAGTCTTGTTGCAATTATTTCTGAGAAGACTTTGGTTGATAATGAAGACTATCGTATCAATTGCTTGAACCCAGAATTTTTCATCCAATTTTGAG
Source organism: Pinus albicaulis (assembly GCA_034641835.2). Lineage (NCBI taxonomy): Eukaryota > Viridiplantae > Streptophyta > Pinopsida > Pinales > Pinaceae > Pinus > Pinus albicaulis. The sequence continues at coordinate 1,088,937,006 of CM076575.1, forward strand.
TCCTTCAACATTGTTCTACCCATTTCCTGTATAGTTCTATTCTTTCTTTCAACAACTCCATTTTGTTGAGGTGTTCGTGCTGTTGAAAATTGCCTTTTTATTCCATTTTCGTCACAGTATTGCTGAAATAATTTGGAAGTGAATTCTCCACCATTATCTGATCTTAAACACTTTATTTTCAAATCAGTTTCATTTTCAACCAACTCCTTGTAGATCTTAAAGCACTCAAATGCTTCAGATTTTTTCTTTAGGAAACTGACGGCTATCATCCTGGTATAGTCATCTATCATCAACATGAAATATAATTCTCCGTCTAAGCCTTTTGTTCTCACAGGACCACATAGATCAGTATGTATCAATTCCAATGGATGTGATGAGAAGTTTTCTTTTGTTTTAAATTGGACTGTTGTTTGCTTGCCATGTCGACATGCCTCACGTAGTGTGTTGGAAGGTTTTGATATTTTCGGCATTTCTTGTACTGATTCCTTTTTGCTTATCCTGATAAGATTGTCAAAGTTTATGTGACCCATTCGTTTGTGCCATAACCAACTTTCATCTTCTTTAGCTAGTATACATGCTTTAGTTGCTTCATCCAGAACATATATTTCATTTGGAGCTTGACTTGCTGTAGCCACAATTTTACCATACCTGCTTTTCCTGATTTCACATTTTTTGGAGTTGAATAGCATTGTGTGTCCTTGATCACACATTTGTCCAACACTGAGCAGATTGTGATTCATGTTTTCGACCAATAGAACATTCTTGGCTATAACATATTTGCTTCCGAGAGTGACGGTACCTGATCCTATAACATTTTAAGATCCATAATTTCCAAAGGATATGGTTCCATCCTTCTTCTCTTTCAGAGATACAAATTTCCTTCTATCTCCAGTCATATGCGTCGAGAAACCACTGTCAACATACCACACATCTTTCTTTTTTTGAGCCTTGAGAGCGAGAGAACAATTATTAGTCTTCTTCTTCTTCCATGGTCGCTCATTCTGTGGCTTCAAAGATTATTCTGGAGCATTTTCAATTCTACAGTCTCTGGCTATGTGTCCAAAGTTCTGACATTTGTAACATTCCATATTATTTCTTAAATTTTCAAATCTATTGATGTTTCGTTGAGCCTTGGGAGGTTCAAATTTGAAGAATCTCTTGGAATTGTATTGGTTCATAGGGTACGTGTGACATTCTACAGCTTTATGACCAAATTTTCCACATGAATAACAATAGCCATGAAAAATATGTTGGTACCTGGATGAAAATATTCATCGAGGAATCGTCTTCCAAGGATTTTCTTGTGAATATTGTCCAATGAAGTCTTCATGTATGTCAAATCTCATAGGTTCATTGTATTTTGTTGTAGAAGGTCCTGCTTCTTCTTCTTTGTAACCGAGACCAGTTCTATCGTTGTAATATTGTTGATTTTTGATGAGTTCTTCCAATTCCCTTGAGATGTTGGAATAGTTTTGGATAGTTTTTCCCTTCTTCACTTCCTTACGCAGCGAGACTACTTCGGCTTCTAATGCTTCCCTTTCTTGGTTGCTTTCTTCCAACTTCTTTTGAAGTGACTCTTCAATACATTTGTGTTCTTCAACCTCAATTTCAAGACCTTGAACTTGTTCTTCAAGAGTGTTGGAACGGATCTTCTCAGCATTGAGCTCTTTTATAAGCTTGATTGCCTCCTCATAAAATTCTTCTATGGTCAACCCTTCTTCTTCATTGTTTCATACTTCTTGTTTATTGTGCTTGGCCATAAACAATACTTTGTCATTGGCTTCTTCTTTGATGTCACTTTCTTCATCAGATGAGGAGCTATCCTCTTTAGAGAGAAAGTTCCTTTTGGATCCTTTATTTTTGCCTTGCTTTTTGAATTTCTTAAAGCCTTTCTCTCCTTTTGAGTTGCCATCACTTTTGTTTGGAAATTTTGCTACGAAATGCCCAACCTCACCACAACCGAAACATATCAATGGAAGTTTACCTTTGAATTTTCCCTTACCAGGTTTTAGTTTTCTTGTAAAGTAAGCATATTCTTCATCTGAAAGACCTTCTCCATCATCTCCCTTTTCTTCACACTTGCAGGTGCATGTCATTTCAATTGAAGGTTGTTTGTACTTATTGGTTTGCTTAGATGCAACGAATGTAGTTTATAGATTTAAAGTACCCTTTTCTTCATCAAGTCTCATTTCATATGCTATGAGAACTCCATGTAATTCTTCCTTGCTGAGTTTGTCCAGATTTGCACTGTATTCTAAGACCGATACCTTTGGGTTGAATCTCCCTGGTAGCGTTCTAAGAATCTTCCGTATAATAGTCTTCTCGTCAACTGGCTCTCCCAATCCTTCCAGAGTATTGGTTATTTCATCAACGTATTGTAAGTATGCAGCAATGTTGCAATCTTCTTTCATTCTGAGTTTCTCAAATTTTGCTCTATACATTTGATGCTTTGCTTCTTTGACATTTGAGTCACCTGCATATATATTCTCAAGCTTGTCCCATACATTTTTGGCGGTTTTACAACCCAACACCTTATGATAAGCAGATTCAATAAGTCCACTGATAATAATATTCTTTGCTTTTGCATCATTTACCAAATTCTTCTTACCTTGTTCATCCGCGATTGATGTAAATCCATTTTGAACAGTGTCCCATACTTCATAACCTTGCGCCAAGAGATAGACCTCCATTCTTCCTTTCCAGAGTGCATAATTATTTTCATTGAATAGAGGTACACCATTCTTGGTATGCTCCATGACCTCCTTCCAGCTGTTAAACTGTTATTGAAGGAACCAAGCTCTGATACCAATTTTTGGAAATACTGAGAGGGGGGGTGAATCAGTATTTCTTTCAATTAGAGCATTAGTTAATCTTCAATTATTATCAGTGTTTGTACAATGATAGCAGCAAACAAGAGGAACACAAATGCACACAGTTTTTAAGGTGGAAACCCACTTCGAGACAAAAACCACCTAATGCTTTTCTAATAATTCTTTAATATTCAACTCCAATTGAAAATAAAGCTCCAACTTCCTAGAATCTAGAAAATAATTCTTCTCCAGCTCCCACTGGATGGATGCTCCAATGCCCGAGATTCTTCAGTAGTCACTGAACGGATGCCCCAACACCCAATGAGCTACAACTCACCTTAGCACCACCCTACCACCCTATAGAAGAATAAAAGAAGAATGGACTCCCGTACCAGGGAAAATGGTCCACTTTACAATGATATAGAATGATGTAGAAGAAGAAGATACACTAGACCATAACCCCAACTTTGACACAACCACCTAATGATGATCCTAGACCTCCCAACACTGCCTCTTCAACCCTTGGCAGATAGACACTAGTACAATTTGTACAATAATGTATTTACAATGACTAAGTACAATGATACCTTTACAATGATTGTATGCAGTGCTACCCACTTTAAGACTTCATATGATGAAATTCTTGCTGTTGTTATGCACCTTGGATGCTGCTCCTTTCATACTACCCTCTACTGCATCTTGCTTTTCTTTTCTACCGTAGAAAGTCTGGTCCTTTTCAACTCTTGACAACACATGATCTAGCTTTTTATTGCCTTCTAGGAGCTCGATATTGAATCTGGTGTATCTCTGACCTTTCAAATCCTCAATATCTAATTTTTGGTCCTGTACTATTCCTATGAGTCATCTTTCTAATGCCACAGGTCTGACCCAATTTGGATTCTTGAAGAGAGATTTATACCCAATCTCTCACAATGCCCTAATTATGAACTGTTTCAAAAGAGTGTACTTGTACGGCGTGCCACGTGTCACTATTTCTTCATTTGTTTCTGAAATTGATAGAGCGAACACTAAATACTGTGCACTATCTTCCACTTTTTACGGCATTCCAATCTGATACTCAGAGAGAGAGTTATGACGCTTTTACCAAGGTCACTTCTTTGAGATGAATTTCAGGAGCCTGCAAAAACCCTTACTTCCACAGATCATATCTCCAAACATATTGCGCAACTCGATCTGAAATTTTTACTGCAGCTTCCTCAGGATTTCAGCTTCGCCTCATACAAATTTCTGCTTCTGAGCCTTCGTAGAAAATAAGTTATAGCGAAAATTTCACGATGACCTATTTCAGATGGCCGAATCCCTTGCCTAAGGAGGAAATGAAGATCACAATATATATGAATGCTTAAGTTAAGAGGGGCTTCAACAAGTGAACGTGGGAGGGATTTTAGGAGCATAAAAATATTAATTATGACTTTTCAATGACCCATGCCCCAACCCCATGGGGTTTTAGCCCACTAACTGGGGTACAAACTTCAAACATGAATATCTCTCAAACCATGAAGAATTACATGGCTTGCCATATATCAACGGAAACATCTCGACAAGTAGAAACCATCAAAATAATTATTGACCCAGAATATATTAATTTTGTAGGTCAAAATTTCCATGCAATATTGGGTTAGCCCCTGGTGTTGCTTGGGTTGATATCAATGACAACCGCTGATCAACAATCGATTCTCCAAAATTAGTCACCTATTTAGGCGAAGGGATGATCCATGGGTCATTAGACCTAGAGATCATATTAACTCTAACGGTGTGTGGTGGTGGCACAGGAAAAATACCCATGAGGATGGGGTCTTTGAAGAGACCGGGTCCTACACTATCAGGGGGATTGGGGATCTGATCCACGTAAGGAACGTTGTTCTCAGAGGATGAGGTGAAGAAAGACAACTGATCCACAGTAACGATTTTTCCCTCATGACGAAACTTAACAAGTCGGAAGAGGGTGGACGGCACACATAACATGGTCTGATTCCAACTATGGCCGAGAAGAAGATTGTAGTTAAGCTTGGCATCAACCACTTCTACTTCTACATTGACTGTCTTCCCTTGTAACGTAATCAGAAAACTCTCGAGAACACCCAGGGGTTTTGATTCTCGGCCATCGAATGCTTCTAAGGCATTGGGAGACGATGAAAGAGCTAGAGAGCCAATGGCCTTCCAGCAGGCAGATGACATGACACAGGTGGAAGCACCTTCATCCACAACAGCCCTATGGATGTTGAGGCCGTTGATCTCGACTTGTATCACAAGAGAAATTTGATGCGGAAGTCGGGGGGTAAAATTTTCTAGGTCAAAAGTGAGAAGATTAGAATCAGTGGGATCAATTCCACCAATCACAGACAATAGAGCTTTTCGTTGCCAAGGGAAACTTTGAAGGACTTCCAATGCGGACATAGCAGAAGGCGCCTATGCCAAATCCTCAACAATACTGTAGTGCTGAGTAGCATAGGCATTTGGGTTGTAGGAAGATCTTCGCAGAACACCTTTAGAGGGTGGCCTCACAACAGGTTCAGCAGTAGGCTTCTCAATTTCCAAAGGACTAGAGACAGGTGGAGGAGGTGGGCCATCCAAAACTTCCTTCCCAGCTGCCTAACACGATCCGGCATAATCCTTTGAGCGCGTAGCAATTGAGATAGGTGCAGCACCATTCATCATAAAGACCTGGGACCCAAATGGTGCAGATGGTGAAGGCTATTCAACCATCTGGGTCTGCTGAGATGGGAACGGTTCTTTGAGAACTGTCGGAGTCCCTTTGGAGCCTTTGAGAAGTTGATTAATTTCATATCGTCAGGGACAATCCTTGGTATAATGATCTCCTTCACTAAGGTAGGGGTACTTCGATTTATGTTGAGAACCGTCATCAGTGTGATGTTTAGAAGACTCTAGTTTAGGGGCGTTGGGTTTGGATTTTCCTTTGCCCTTCTTATTTCCTTTGGAGGCCTTTTCCGTAGGATTAGCCTGAACGACGTTGACCTCCGTATTTTTTCCAGAATCTGGAGGAGCAGAAGAGCAGAATTATTGGAAGAATTGGACTTTTGCTTCTCGTTTGAAGATTTTCAAGAATTTTGAGACACGGAACCAATAACATCATCCACCGCAAGGGTAGGTGGTGCTTTAGAGGTTCCTAGGCACGGAGCATCAGTCAGAATGTCATAAAGCATGCCGGACTGAGAGTATACCAGGTCTACATACTGGGCACACGCGATGGCTTGTTCTTCAGTCACACATGCCCCCATAGCAATATCTTGAGCGATTTTGTTAACGAAGGAGGTGGTGAACCGATGAGTTAGTAGCTGATCAGGTATATCAAACTTGATCAGTCTACGACGATGTCGCCACTCATGAATATGATCCGATATGTGGGTGGCTTTATCCTGCTTCAAAGAAGTCAGAAGATGCGTCCTGGCTTCATAGCGAACCGGTAACTGGAAGTGAGTCAGAAAAACCATTGCTAACGTATTGAAGTCTTGAAAGATGCCATGAGGTATCTCTATATACCACTTAGTGGCAGCACCGGTAAGAGTGCGCTGGAAGAGACGTAAATGAATTGAATCATCCACCCAAGAATTAGACGAACACCACAGATGGTAGGCCATTACATGAGCTTGGGGGTCCTCTCCAGCTTTACCTTCAAACTTAGGGCAGTCGCCGAGTACCTTGGTCAGAACCGGGGGCCAATAAGGATTGTGAAGAATCAGATCATTGGTTAATTTAGAAACGTCCGGTAACTCCAAGGTAGCCAAGAATGGCAACTGCAGATTAAAAGGCATACCAGGCCCTCGATAAGGACCTGTACCTATACTCCATGCTAGTTGAGTGTATCCTTGCCCCCATGGGTTCTGTCCCAGAGGATTCTGACCATAGGGGGTATAGGGCGTATAGGGCATATAAACAGTCTGATATGGCTGCTGGTAACCAGTGTACGGGGGTTGATAACTAGAGTATGGACCTTGATTATATGTCGGCCCCGTTTGAGCAGTCTGTGGATTTGGCTTCTGAGTATAGGTGTAGCTGGGTTGTTGAGTGTAATAATGGGAACCTTGGGGCGGGTTATAAGTGAGTCGAGATTGACCTTGAGAATAGTAATCTCCTTGGGGTTGAGCGGGATGCTGGTAGGTGGGACGTTGCTGAGCCTGATAATTAGGGTGCATCGGTTGATTCGGTTGTGGCATCGAGTAAATCGGCTGTTGAGAAGGGTTGACAGGATGTGCAGGTTGGCCTGGTTGGATAGGCTGACCTAGCTGAGAAGGTTGACCCGGGTAAACAGGTTGCACCGGTTGTGCGGGTTGACCTGGCTGATGTGGGACACCAGGCTGAGCCAGATGGGCCAGTTGTTCGAGTGGTGGAACAAGGCCAGGTTGTGGCTGGTAACCGATTTGACCTGCAACATGACCGTAAGATGATCCTGACTGATGTGCAACATTGGGACCAATAGGATACTAAGGTTGCATAGGTTGTGAAGGTTGGACTTGCCCCCCAGGACCATACAATGGCCCCGGTTAGTACCCCGATTGACCTGTGGGTCCTTGAGGTTGCCCTAGTTGGACCACAGGGTGAGGCTGGATAGGTTGACCTGAAGAGTTGTAGGACTGTCCTTGTGGACCGTATAACAACCCTTGGCGGCCTGAAGGATAGCCTTGTAAGGGCTGTCCTTGTGGGTCGTAAGGATAACCAGGTTGGCCCGAAGGTTGGCCCTGGAAGGGTTTCCCTTGCGGGTTGTAGGGTTGCCCAGCCTGGTTATATGGAAAACCTTGACCATGGAGATAAGCCTCTGGAGTAGGTAAACATAAAGGGTTTCCCTGCTCATTGTATTGATATGGAAAAATGTAAACAGGGGTACAATCCTGTGCATAATGCGAAAAATACGGGCGGTTGGGATCTTGAGAGGATTGTCCGACCTCAGGGTTTGATTGTTGTAGGGACAATCAATACTCCTCAGGAGAAATGTTCTTCAACATAGAAGATGCTATATAGATGTCTTCAGGAAGCGATGTGGTCCTTACAGACTAAGTGGTAACAGCGGGTGTAGATGAGGCCACACAAACAGTGGGCCTGACAGGAACTGAAGTGACCTGAGGGGATGACGTGATGGGTTTCCTTGGAGATATCCCCAATGAAGGAATAACCGGCCTCGTAGAGGGAGTTGATATCCCATAGAGGCAACGATGGTCATGATTTGACTCAAAGATCTATATCCCGCTGGAAGTGAGGGACCGGGTGAAGACGTGACAGATAACTCGGGGTTGTCTTCTGGGAACAAATGGCAATCCTCACCAGACGTAGGGATTTCCTCACCAAGCGAATGGATGGATGAGCCCATGTCTGAACCTGCCACTAGATCTGCTAGAAGACAGCGAGGACTAGGAGGAATAACAACAGTTATAAAAGGCGAACTCGATGTAAGAGGAGGTAAATGTTCCCCTACTCCAAATCCAAACCAAGTGTCAGATAAGGGCCAATTGAACTCAACTGGTCCTCTAGAGGGAAGCACAGACAGAACCGGTCCCTCGTCGGGAAACTTGGAAACAATGGGCTGCTGTGGTTTAGCAGAGGATTGCGAGACCTCTGATGAATCATCCGTATATGGACTACCAGTAGACGAAACTGAGGGTTCCGCCACTGTGACAGTAATGACAAAAGGAAAAGATCAAACACAACACACGAGATGAAAAAAAAAATCAAGGCACACAATCAAATGGCCAACAAGCAAATTCTAACAGGGCGTGTGATTGCAGGTGATTTATTTTACCACATTGAAACTTAGAAACTTCACCGTTTCATGTTTTAAGAGTCAAAAAACGGATGAAATGTGACTCTATCTCTTTCAGTTTTGAAGCAAGCATGAAAGGACAAGCGCTTGGTGATCTTTTCAAATTTAAGGAGTCAGATAAGATCAAAATGACTACTTAGGAATGCTAGGCAAAGGGTGTGCCAAATAACCATGAACTGCAATATACACCTTGGTTTCAAAATGAAAAAGAAATCAACCAAGGACTTAACGTACGTGCAGGAAATCTCCCCAAATGTTGTGTTTGGTGTATCACGGGTATAGGGCGGCAGACTTGGCTTCCTATGGATAAAGGATAGAAACCTAGTGGGGTATCCCTTTATATACGCGATGGTACGGGGAGCACAAGTCCATGCTAGTGCTGTCTAAAGCCAAGAGGCGAACGACAGCTACTAGGTTTAACGACACCGGAACACGTCTCTAGCCTAGACCTCTAAATATTTCGTTAATGTTTCAATGCTGCCTTAGTGTAAATTGAATAAATTTAAATGTTAATCTTCAATTATGTTTCAATTTTCAGGCCCTAGCGAGTGTAATGTCTCAAAATCTCCTAAATGCACACTATATGCCACAGTATATCATTTCATTCGATGAAAGCTAATTACGAGAGAGTTAAGAGCTTTTCACACAATAACAAAATGACCAGACAAGAACCAGTGATGTCTATAATGCAGCTAATGGAAACTAAAAAGATTTTATTTCAGAGTTATAAATCACTAATAACACAGAAAAGATTCAATTTGCATTAACTAATCAAAAGCAAAAGAGATTTTTTGTATTTTCAGTGTTTGAGAGCAGAGTGCACTAAACAAATGAAAACTAATGAAATGAACGATTTGAGAAGTGGTAGAAAAAGATTAAAATCAAGCAAATTTCACTCAATGCAAACACACAATCAAACCTCAAATTGACAAAACAGTCCCTCAAAACCAAGAGAATCCCAAAGAATCAAATGAACCATGTAATCTAGGCCCAAAACTGGACAAGGCAGAATTGGAATGAGGAAGAAACCAATCACTCCAACAACGCAACAAAATGATAGACAACCACCAAACGAATGCAGAGAAGCAATCACAAAGTTGACTGAACAGATAGAAACCAAAAACTCCCACGGGAGGATCGACACACTATAGCACCTAGATGCCCTAGGGCTAGAATGTGAAATCGATAGAAGAGGGAAAAAAACCAAAGGATGAAGGCCACAATCAGTCAAATAAGGCTCCAGAACATTCAGGCAGTCGTAAAAATGGAACCAAAATCACAGATCAAGCTCAGAAAGCTCAAAACTGAGAAAACCCTAGCACCTTACAGAATTGGCGTGACTGTCAAGCTGAATCTAGCGCCAGAACAGGATTGGCACGGGTAATACATTGGAAACATGCGCCAATTGGTGCGACTGTCAGGCTAATAAGCGCGCCAGTTGAGTTTACTAAGAAAAAATAAAAAAGAGCAATCCAAGAAACAGACTAGTAATGGGGAAACTAAAAAAAAGCCAAACACACGAAAAGAGCCAGCCAAAAGAGTTGATCAAGCAAGCAAAGTCAAGAATCAACCGAAAAGACAAGACAATACTCGAAATCAATGTTTCCCCAGCGGAGTCGCCAATTTGTTGTAGAGTTAAATCCCCTCTGCGGACAGAGGCAATCCCTACTAGCCCAGATCGGGTCTAGCAACAATTGTATCATGCTAAGGCGCAAGTTCCTAATTTCAATAGACCAAATTGCGAAGAAGGCCTACCTTAAGTCCAACACTGTTGTTCGTAGAGAAGATAGTGCTCCCATTTCCTTGCTCCGGCAGATCACAATTCTCCCACTTGTTGTGATCGAACACCTGCACACACGAGAAACACAACGAACACACAAGCGTAAACCCAATATATGCAATTATGTATCAGTCAGAGAAGATACAACTCATTAATTTCAACATAAAATACAAGACAATTTCCTGTTTTGACACTCACCTGCACCAAGGAAACTAAAGCACCATAAGCAAACAAGAAGAAAATAAATTATAATTATGAACTTGGAATTAGCACAGAAAAACTAACATATCAGGTTTAGATCAAGTTGGTATCAAAGCCTGGTTGAAAGAGCGTCAAGTTGCTCAAGGTTATTTGCTTGCTTTTCTAGAGTTTATGTAAAAGAGTTTTAACGGTTGTAATTTTGTGATGCTTACAAGGTTAAGATTGTAGAGAGGAGAAGGGAAGCTATTGGTAGCTAGTCCTAACATTAGGAAAATAAGAAAGAGAGCTAAGAAATCATCATCTTCACCCAATATTCCACTCAAAGATGCACTTGAAGCACCTCATGTTCCATCTCCATCAGTTGAGATTGAGGAGGTACAAATTGTACAAGAAGCTGAATTGATTGAAAAGGTACAAGCTATAGAGGTTGAGCTTGAATCCAAAGCCATTATTTCAGGCTATGAAGAGACTTATGAAAATTCTCAAGAAGAGGATGTTAAGAGATACTTCAAAGAGATGCAAATAATGGTTAAAATCATGTATGAAGCTTTCATTGTAGAAAGAGTTGGTGAAGGTTCAAAGCCTCCACATGGAGAAGGATCTTCAAATAATAATAAGGATGAAGAGAAGAGTTAAAATGGTAGCGGAGGAAATACACATCCATCTCCACCATCTTCATCATCCTCATCGTCCCCATCTACATCATCTTCCACATCCACCACAAATACCACTCATACTCACTCAAAATACACAAGAGGAAAAACTCCATTACTTAAATTGGACATTAAGTTTGAACTACCCATGTACAATGGTGAGGTAAATGTAGAGAAGTTGGACAATTATATTTTTCAATTGGAGGTGTATTGTAGAATTCATAACCTACAAGACGATGAAACAAAGATCCAGTTGGCTTCATTGAGGCTAGAAGGAACAACACTAGTTTGGTGGGAAGCAAAGACCTAAGAGGAAATGCGAATCCATGGTTAGATATCCATTACTTGGGTTGAGTTTATTTCTGCCATTAAAAGACAATTTTATCCATTAGGCTACATGAAAAAGGTTATTATGACTTGGAAAATTTTTAGACAACTCAATGGTCAAACAATTCATGATTATACTCAGGAGTTTAGAAAGAGAGCTTTGTTGTTAGGAGTAAATTTGAATTCCCAAGACACACTCTTAAAATATATTTGAGGTTTACATTCCTATTTGAAGCATGCTATTCTTATGTTTAACCCAAGAAATTTAGACGAATTTTTTGTACAAGCCACACACTTAGAGGTAAGGGGAAAACAAGGCATAGAGGAGAAAGAGGAAAGTTAGTGTAAATGGAAAGAAAAATTTTATGGAAGAGGAAAAATAAATAGTTATGTTAAGAAAGTGAAGTAAAAAATCACATGTAAGAACTGTTCAAAGACTGGCCATGATGAAGACCATTATTGGAAACTTCATCCAGAATGAAAACAAATAGACTAAAAGCAAAAGAGAAGGGAAAAATTGTTGCTATAGCTGAACAGGACTTAGGGTCAGATTCAGGAGATGAGAAAAAATTACAGCCATGGGTTTGAAAGGTAAACATGTTGCAAGCACTAGTACTTCAAATTGTTCAAATGATACTCATGATTAAGATACAAGAATAGAACTTTTCCATATTAGATTTGTCTCTAAACATAGCAAGATTGATACACTTTTTGGTAGTGGGTCACAAGCTAACTTTATTTTCGAATATTTGGTTAAGAAACTAGGCCTTGAAAGTATTAGACATCCAATACCATATCCCTTGGGTTGGATTTGCAAGAATTCAAACTTCCAGGTTACAAGGAAGTGCTTACTAAGATTCACCATTAACTCAAACTTTCTTGATGAAGTTGAGCTTGATGTGGTACTGCTTGAAATATCTGGTATTGTATTTTGAATTCCTTATCTGTATGATAGGAAAGTTGTATTTCATCGCCATGAGAAAAAGTACCACTTGTTTAAGAATGGTATTGAGTACATAATCAAAGCACATAAGAAGAAGACAATTTTGTCTCTTATGCATGCAAGTGAAATGAAGAGGATAGTGAATGCAAGTTAGAACTTGACACTGTGGATGATAAAATAAAGAGATGTATTGAATCACACTTTTCATAAGGATTCTTATGCTTGCAATGTGTTGTTTCAATATGTTAACAAGTTGCCTTTGAAAGAAGGTGAAAAACATTTCCAACAGTCAATGGTAGTGTTGAGAAGTGTTGGAAACAAGATGTCGGTGCAAGAGGGTGCAAAGGTCAAAGAGAAATTGAAAAAGAAACTTGGCAGAGAAGGGATGGGTTCCACAAATGTTGGTTTATGGTTTCCAAAAGGTACATGGCAACGACGAAGAACCTTCGTCAAGAGTCGACGCAAGTACAAAGCGAAATCAACTAAAAATCGCCATGGTGATAGTGTGCAAGGTGAGAAATTTTCTAAGTTTTCTTTGATTGTTGATCAAGGAAGGAACAAGATGGTTTCTGGAAAAATATATTTTTGTTCTACAAATTTAAAAATATTGCAGCATGACGGTGTCAATGATAGCAGGAAAAGGTCACAAGAATCGAGGAAATAGTTGACTTTTTATGAAAAGCTCCAAAATTTGATGAAATTGGTAAAAATTTAATGGATAGAGATTGGAAAGGTGAGGGAACAGTCCCCTCATACACATAATCAATCATGAAGAGAAATTTTGGGGTCCAAAAGGCTTCTAGTTGGGAGGAATGATCAGGTGCTCATTTAGCTCAAAATAAAAAATTTCATAATTGATCAAAACTAGGACGACATCGTAGATCTAGTCACCAAGATTCCAACGCAATTCGTTTCATCAAAATCCTATTTCGTATGAGTAAGTTATGGCCTACTGTCCACTTTTTCAAACAACTAAAAAAATTACAAATTGGATAGGTTGCTGACATGGCAGCCCAGTCAGTAAAAAAGAATCTTCTGGAATATACTTCAAGCTTCTGCCAATGAGGCTATGACAAGTGGCACTTTCTAATTCGCCAGTTTGGTCTATGTGGGAGTAAATTTCCTATTGTTTCTAAGGTGGAAATGTATTTTTATTTGTTTATTTATTTATGATTTAGTATTAAATATATATATATATATATATATATATATATATATATATATTATATTTAAATGTATTTATCATATCTAAATTTTAAATTAAATATCAACTAAACCAAAGTTCTTTTAATGCAATCCGCGCTCATATTCAAAATCCAATTATGGTTCGATGGATATAATATGCCAATGCCAAGTTTGTTAATATATGCATATGATATCAAATTTGTAAAGTCGACTAATGGTTCTAAACCCAAAGGTCCGCAGAAATATCAATGCGTGGTCCGTTGAAATATGCAGTGGTAAAAAGAATGTATAATGGGGCGGGGTCAGCTTTAAACCTCTGACCTCTACCCCACAACACCAGCCCCTTCATCGTTATGCCACATCAGGGAGCTTTGAATTACATCCACACCAACTTGTATTTAATCTTTATGGTGGGACCGACGAATCGTGGAGGGGCTAGCCCCTCCACCATGAAACCATATCAATGCGACCAAGTATAGAGCTTACCACTAAATGCGCATTATGCATTAATGACATGATTTAATCCCTACTTATCCTAAACTAACTTCAAATTAAAGTGGAGAAATAGTTGGTGGAGGCACCTTTTTAGGCGGTTTTCTAAATTTAGTCATTTTAACTGGCGGAATCCCATATTTAGTGGAGGAAAACTAGGGAAATTTATTTTTGCAATAATGGAGGCAATATTCGACCAAATTGGGAAAATTAATAGTCAATTTTAGATGATTTTCGCATTCCAGAGACAATGGCATATGTTTCGAGGTTGAAAACGACTTCTGCATGTTATTTTTCTATAGGGAAGTTCAAGGGAGCCTAGAGCCACTAGGGAAGGAGGTCAAGTTTGGACTAGCTAGAGTCAGTTTTCAGTAATTGGACAGTCATTTTTAGATTATTTGTATGCTCTGAAGACAATAGAACAAGTTTTAGGAGCAATTGATTAATGTACAAAACACTTTTTCCAAATTTGAGCTAATACAAGAGGGCCAAGCTATGGATTTGAACCAAGGAGATGTAACTCAGGAGGGGTGAACTCCATCAAATTTTTTTGTTGATGACTCTCTTTATGGTTTGTTGTACATGTTTATGATGTTGTTCATTTCTTATGTTGTTTATTTATCATTAATTTCAACATAAAATACAATACAATTTCATGTTTTGACACTCACTTGCACCAAGGAAACTAAAGTACCATAAGCAAACAAGAATACAATAAATTATAATTCTGAACTTGTAATTAGCACAAAAAAACTAACTTATTAGGTTCAGATCATAGTTGTATATGCATTTGTTATGCATGTCAGTTTCTATATGTTGTTATGCTTTCATAATAGGCCGGGCATGCATCATGAGAACATTGTATATAATTAGGTCATCCTGATGTTATTTGTATGTTATGATGATAATGTGTTGGTTGAGATAGAGAAGGAGATGCATATCATTAGAACGAAGATGCAACATGAGAATTTGGGGTAAGAGCAGATACTCATACAGGTATTGTAGGACTATTGTTACACCAATTTTTGGTCATCTAACCTGTTGCTATTAGATGGACCAAAGTACACCATGTAAGACCAATTTTACCCCAAGTAAAATTGTTTTCACTATGAAAAATAAATTAGTAATCCGTATTTATTAAGTTGTTTATGGTCTAAACAGGAAACCCCATGAGGAAATATTAAATAAATCCACATTTGTTTGATTTTCCTCAAGGAATAATTCGTTAAACAACAGTTTAATTAATATTCCTGGTCACATTTAACCCAAAAAAGGAAAATTAATTAGATAAATCATTATTTATCTTATTATTTTCTTGGAATAATTATTTAAACCTTATTTAAATAATATTCCTTGTTAAATTTGACTAAATCATTTATAAATAATTGAATAAATCATTATTTGTTTGATTATTACTCAACCACATCCTTAAAATAATAAATAAATCATTTATTTATTTATTATTTACAAATAAAGGGATTTGACCAAATTCAAATCCCTTTTCCCTCCAAAAAATATAATAAAATATTTCATAAAAGTTTGATCTAGATTTGGTTAATAATAATTTAATTATGCACCAATATCTAGACTAACTCAATATTTTGTTATAAATAGAAGGGTTTTTCCATTCATTCACTATATTTTGTTGCCTAAAGATCACTCTGGATCTATACTTTTGGTCTGACTTTGATCCTCCATCATTTTCATATTTTGCTACCATTTTTCTTGTGAGCTCCCTTTAAGTTCCATTTTTTGTCTGGGTTTTCTACATCATCAAGAGAGAGAGATCTTAGATCTAAAGTGCTGAGGACTTACAAGAACCCATCCCATTGAGGGGGACTAGTAACATCTTTCTATGTTCCCTTCCCAGGTGTCAAAAAATACAAAAATTCTTTAAAAAATATTATTGTCTTGTCTATTGGATGCACGGAGCAACTCTTGATTTTATTTACTGCTTAATGTATTTTACTGCATAGATCTAGATTTTGTAGCATTTATCTTGGTCAACTAACTGTAGATATAAAAGAATTGGAAACCATCTTTGATGTTAGGGCTGTTTGTTATGCATAGCTAAAGTGAGCCTTTTTCGTATGCTTGCGATTAAGATTCATACTAACAAATGGTGACTCCACTGGGGAGAACAGTTACAACCTCTGTCATTTTTCAGATCCCTGCATGACCAGTTACTTCAAACAATAGGATTTATCTTCAGCTTCTTGTTTTGATTTCTTAATATTGTTTTTAACCTATAAAATCATAAAATATTAAAAATTATAACTTCCATGTGTTTTCAGACCTATTGCGCAGGTGACAGGCATCAACCGTAGCTGAGACAATTTTTTTTTCTTAAACTTGCTCCCGAGAGTGTTGGAAGCGCAGGTCGCACTTCTTGGGCCAAAACCTGGGACCTCTGTAGAAAACAAGTCAGAAACTGCGACCTGGACTTTTTGCAAGAATTTTTCTGATATTTTTCTAGTTTTGTCTGGGCCTCTGTTCAGGGTTGTCTGACCTCTGTCTCTGCCCATTTTGGACCTATACTTTCTTTTTTTTACTCATCAAAGTGGGAACCTAGCCCCCTAGCACTTCAATACCCTCCACCTTTCTAGGAAGTGTTTTAGCTGCAGCAGGTCGTCTGAAATTTCAGTGTGTTCAGCCATTTTTCAGATATGATCCCTCACCTTCAGATCCACTTCAGTTTGGTTATTCATCCATCCAAAACACCTCCTTCTAGTTTTCATTGGGTCTTCCTCTAGGGTCCCCTCCGCTTCCCTCCAGGTTGTAGCCTTTCGCCACCTCATTTACAATAATTTTTGCTCTGATTTTTTGTTGTTTTTCTGCACCTATTTCCAGCAGATCTGACCTTTAGAACATTGTCCCTCCTGAATTTAGATCTATTGGCTATTTTGGTGTGTTTTGACTAGATTATTTCCCACCCACAGACTAGTTGTTGAGAGGCTCGCCTCCTTGGGTTTAGATTGATGCATAATTAGCTATTTATTTTATGTTATTTCAATTTCATATACTGTTACCTACAGTTTTATTTATAGTTATACAACACTCTTTTTCTTTTTCTCTACAAACATCTGGGTTTCAAAATTAAAATTTACACACTTAACACACACACCCTAATTGAAGAAGGGCCTGGTTCACACCGCGAGGCAAAGACTATAGCATTTTAATCAATTGATCCTGCACCTCTCTGCCCTTGTTTCAACATTGTAATCAGTTTATCTTGCACCTCCTTGCCCTTGTTGGTCTCTCTTCCCTTTGTGCCGTGTTTGTACTTTCATCTTTGCACCCCCAAGGCGTTTATCCCAGAGACTTCTTGGCCTTCATCCTCAGTTTTTGTTAGGAATACTTACTCCTTCGCGTAGGATCCGAGTTATTCCTCCACCGAGTCTGCATTTCGACTCCTCTTTTGGTTCATTGGGTTCCCCTTATGGTTCCATCCCCAGTTCTCCCCCTGTCACCTTCACCATGTCTAGTTTAGGACCTAACACTAGTGGTAGCCCCGACCCTAATGCTAGGAATACTACTAGTGGTACCGCAACAGGAACTACCCCAGCTACTCCCTTGCTCCCCTATATGGCAGTCCGTAGTCTTCCCGATTTTAACTAGTTGATCAATGACCCCATACACCATGACATTGGTTGGCCTGCTATGCCAACCAAGCTCCCTTCCGACATACCAAAGTTTGAAGGTATTGCTGGAGAAGATCCTACAAACCATGTTCGATATTTCCACATGTGGTGTTCGTCTAAATCCATTACTGATGACTCCATTCGTCTTCGGTTGTTCCAATGTACGGTTACTGGCAAAGCTTCTAAGTGGTATGTTGATAAGGCCTCCTCCTCTCATACCACCTTTGCGACTCTTACCCGAGATTTTCTGTCTTATTTCCAACTTCCCCTTCATTATGACACTGGTACCAAACTTTTGACTTCTTTCCGTCAATCTTCTGCGACCCGCCTATCCAATCATGTCTAGGAATGGAAGAGAAGAAAGAGCTTATGTTGAGCCCCTACCTTCGAAGACTGTGTCTATATGGACTGGTTCCTTAGGTCCCTTTTTCTTGCTATAGGAAAATATGTCGCATCGCATTTCCCTCAAACTGAAGAAGCTACTCTCTAGATTGTGTTAAAATATGACCTGATCTACGCATAGTATGGTTATGTTTATACCGTCTTACCTGATCTCCCTAGAATCAATGGTGCCAACGGATCGGGGGCATCACATGCCACTGACGGTATCGTTGGAGCTCTATCTCATCCATATGCTCATCCTCCCATGGTTATGGTTTCCCTCAGGGAGGGGCCAGCTACTCTAGCACCTTTCCCCCTCTTGGTAGCATGTATCCAAGATACGGCATGCCTCCTCCTTTTTCCCAATCTATTTACTACAATGTTACCCAACCTCCTTATTATCCATATCCACAGCCTAGTGCTCCAGCCCCTCAAGCATTAGCACCCCCGCCTCCCTTTCCTTCTCAACCCCTGTAATAGTAGCCATCGCCCCCCTAGGGGCAGGTATATGCATAGCAGGGCACGACTAATCCTCCTACTTCCAAAAAGAAGAGGAAAGGCACCCAAAATCAATCTACCCCTAGTAATCCTGGAACTAATCCCCAAGGTAATGCACCTAACACTTCTAACTAGCAACAGGGCACTCCACCCAAGCAGGACAGACTTGTTCGCATGAATAAGCCTTGTTCGTGTTCTGGTGTCTATGTTCATTACACCCATGATTGTCCTCTTTTACCATAGATGCCATAGATTTGGGAGACTTAGACAACAAGCCTCCCCTTCCGTTCCTTCCAATGTTGTGCCTAGTCAGCCGACTGTGTTTACTAATCCTTTCCCTTAGCAAGGATTTGTGGCTACCCAACCACCTGAAGGTCAGGTGGCCACTCAACCTCCTCCATATGGTACCTCTAATTACCAGATTCTCATGATGAACTCTGACCAACCCATTACCGTTGACCCCAACCTTCAGACTCGGTCCCATCAGTACAACAAGCCTCCTGCTACATCTACCACCAAGCCTCCTTCTTCAGGTTCTACAAAGCCTCTTTTGACAACCAATGGTCCTTTACAAATCCCTTCGCTCAAGGCAAAGGTTCATACCAAGATCCCTAAGGGACCATTACACTGAAATTTTTAATCTGGCAAAGCTGCCCATTCGTATAGCATAGTAGATGACTTGGTGCAATCTCCTATTGCCATCTCAAAGATGGAACTCCTTCAGTCATGCCCTTCACAATGAAAAGCTCTACTATCTTCCATGGGCACTGTAGATCTTTCATATGATCGATTGATCATCTTCAATGTTGATCAGTTAGAACGTCCTCCCCTTCCTGCTTCCATCGCTTTCCAAATCCCCATCAAGATTCGAAACACCAACCTTTCCCGTTGTATCATTGATGGGGGGCATCCACCTGTGTGATGTCCACTTCAGTTTGGAAGCAACTTGGATCACCTGATTTGGACCCTTCCACTATCACCCTTCGAGCATGGGATGGTCACTTCTCCAAGCCCATTGGCATGTTCCACAATTGTCCTATTACTCTTTGGGAAAGACTTTGCATTGATGTCGAAGTCATTGATGCCCCCTTAGATTACAACATTATATTGGGTCGTAGCTACACCTATGCGATGTATGTTGTACCATCTACGGTTCACCACAAGATGTCCTTTCCCCACAATGGAAATATAGTCACCATTGACTAGTTGAAATATTACGAACCGAAGTCTTAGACCTCCCATGAGTCCATCATATCCTCAGTGGCCAATAAGAAAACCATCGACCCTTTGACCAGTGTCTCACCCAAAGTCTACAAAGTCTCCTCTTTGCTTGGTTCATTCCCTGGTATTCCTACTCCTTTCTTTGATCCCTTCTCATCAAATGTTTTCATGATGCAATCATCTCGGGCTTCCCTCAAGCGGCCTGCTTCGACTAGTTAGCAACCCCACCCTCTGCAACCTTCTCCTAGCACTTCGACTCAGCCTTCAGGACCCCCTCTTCCTGGTCCTTCATCTGCAGCTGGTATCCATGAGCCTCTCTTCCCTCCTAGCATGGTTCCTCCTGGCCTTAACCATCTCGGAGCTGTCCCGCGTAGCCATTACCCCTCCGATCAAATACAATTCCTAACTCCCCCTCCTAGAGTGTTTTCAGTACCTGTTATGGCTACCTTATCCCTTCCTAACTTGACCCTGGGGATCCCATTCTGGTACATTGATCCCCCAGCTGCTACCCCGCTTGGTCAGCCCAAACCTTATCTTGCTTTGACCCCGGTTCAACCAGTCCCCATGACCCCTCCCTCTGCTATCGTGCCTCAGCCACCTCAATAGCAACCTACTCCTATTGCAACAGCTTCGGGTGAAGGTGGAAAAGCTCACAAGAAGGCACCTAAAGACAAGGCCGCCCCAACAAGCCCTGCTCCTCCTTGGCCTCCAAAGCGTACACCTTCATGTGCTTTGTGTGATGTTGTCAGTCATGCCACCCATAATTTTCCTGAATTTCCTCGTCTCAAGCCCATGGTCAACGAAGCATTTCTTGAGTCTGATATCCCAGAATTCCATGTTACTTTACCTGATTTAGCCAAGAAACTCAAGACTTTGCGCAAAAATCACCCCTGTGATTTGTGTGATTTCCATGGCCACTATACTCACCTTTGTCCCTACCTTGAGGACTTCCGCACCTCTCTAGTGGCAGTTCGTGAATTTGAGGCAAAGCGAAATGAGTCCACCACTCCCTTATTTGCGTGTTTTTCTCTAGCGGAACCAGAGGACACATACACTCCTATTTGTGTTCCCCCTCCGGATGTCGAAATGACAGAATCTTCGGCCACTGTCCACTACCTATCATGATTCATGAGATCCATAGTGGAAGCTCCCTTTGAGACTTCCCCTTTTGTTTTGCTTGACCTCCCTTCACCGACCACCTTGGGCTCAACATTGGTGGATCCTTCATCTACTTGTTTTTCTATCACCCCTTGTGATGATGCGCATGTGAACCTCTCTTCTCATGATGATGAATCAGGTAGTTTCACTGTGTCAGGTGATCTTTCTTCCACCAATCACCCGATATTCTATTACGATGATGAAATTATGGAAGTAGTCACCACCCCTGACTTTATCTATCCCCCCTTACATCAAACCCATGTATTCGAACCACATAGACCTTGTGGCCATTACATGGACACCCAATGTTTGGGTAAGGGGGCACCCATATTTGAGAGACTAGGAGAAGTAATTCTTCACATCTCTCCTATTGTATTTGGTCATGTTGACTCCAGTACCCTTATTCTTCCCCATTTAGAAGAACCTCTAGAGTCCCATATCACTTCATATCACTCTAGGGATGATACACCTCATCATTCCTTCATCTTACATCAGCAACCCAGTCCCCTAGACATTGTTGTTGACCAACCTATGGGTTTTCTATCAGAGCACCAGTTCATTATCTCCAAATCCAATCTTTGGGATAGGGACACCATGTATGCCAACCTAGAAACTTAGTCCATTTGCTTCATATTTGTAGTACCAAAAGAGATTGGTAATCCTCCATTCCCTTTCTCGAACTGCATAACCATAACAAAAAAATTTGGCGCACCACATCATAAAAATGTGTTTATATTCCCATTTTTCTAAATACATTTTGGCATGACCACAACATGCTTGGGTGCACCTATGCCCCTCAACCCTAAAAATTCCAGATCTCCGCCAAAAACAACACTGAAACCCCCTTTCTCTGACAGGTCACACTTTTCATGTCATTTCTTGGGACAGGTTGCAATTTTCTACCTATTACCTGCTACCCAGGTCGCAGAACAAACCCGAAAAAGTGCGACCTAGCCTGTTCATGAGCTTTGGGTGCCTAAACTAAAATTTTGATCCCCTTAAATGAAAGAGTAGGGTTAGGCCTCTTACCTACAGCTGACGAATCTTGATTCCAACAGTTGTTTTGTCTGCTATGATCGCCACAAGATTTAGGGCCTTTTCTCCTATCTACATTCACCACAACTACACTTGAAAATGAGTGAATTTGGAGGGGAAATGCCTTATTAAAAGAGAAACCTCATATTTTTCTTTCGCTTGCTACAGCCAAACCGTAGCTCAGTTTGACAAACCGTCTGTACCATTGGAAAGCTCTCACTGAGCCCTAAATTGGGTATCTGTTAGTTTTTTGTGATTTGATAATTCACCTAGACACATTTTGTCCAAGAAGGGTCACTTCACCACTCCTCCAAATTGAATTTATTCGCTTGCAACACTTGTACTTGGGGCACCACTTTGCCTTTATAATTGCCCATGCTCATGTCGAATGTCATCATGAGTAACCATCTTATATGCATGTTGTCATGGTCCCCACTGGACCTTTTATGTGTGGCAGCATCATCAAGTCGCCCTTGTTTAGAGAATCCGAGTTGAGTCATCATCGTATCCATGGAGTCTATCCCAAGTCCCTTTGTATCTCGCTATAGACCTCCATCCTTCATTGCTTGGTTCCTCTCTCATGTCACACATTATGGCCTTCAGTCCTACTATCCCCTATCCCCTTTGATATTGTGTCAGTTGTTGCCAGGTCATCCATGCTGTTTATGCTTTAATAAGGGAAGTCGTCCATCCGCTACTCAGTACCCCTCCATTTCATCATCATCCCTACTGTCATTCTGTCAATTGCTCTACTATTTTCTCTCGGACCTTAGTTGAGGATCCCTTATTTCCTCACCTATGGCAGACCTCCTTCTATCGAAATCAGATCATTCATTCCAGAAAGCAGGTCTAGAGGGTGGTGTACCTTGGTTCTAGCTTCCACTCTTGTTCGGTGCCTCAGATTGGGCAAAGGGACTCCTTATTTCCCTTTGACTTGATTGTTTCTTAGCTCTATCTCCTTATATCATGATCAAGATCCGTATACTTGATGATTCGGTGATGCAGCAGATTGTACTGGTGATTCATGGGTGTGTGTGAGATGTTTCAGACCTCATGAGGGGGTGGCCCTTCAAGTAGCCCCCCACATGCTCGAATGACCTCTTCATTACAGCCTTTGATGTAGCTCCATAGATTTGATGTTGTCGGCCTCAGCCACTTGCAATGCCTTTTATTCTGCATGTATCAGTAAGATTTTCAGAGCCCTTTCATGTTTACAGGGGAACTTTGGTTGTACTTATATCTCATGTACTCAGATATTATTGTATAAGTCCTGGCTATTATCCTAGGCATGATATGTATGTGGGATTCATTATCATGTTTTTGTCTAGCTCATGTTTATGCTAGCATGTACTATACAGTTCAGTCCCTTGTTTACTGGACGCATTATTCTTTGTACTTTGTCTCGGTGGGCATAGGTATGCCTCCCCCGCTGCCTATAGCACAAGTACTCACTCATAAAAGAGGCTTGTCTCACCTGTAAGTCTCGCCTCCTCAAGGTCTATTCCTCTAACGCTTTGTTCTACCTTATATTTCTCTCTCTCTTACTTCCGCTTCAGTATCTAGTGATTGAGTTCTTACAACATACTTCGGTCATACGATTAGTTCCTAACACTCGCACACTGGGGGGAAATATGTTACACCAATTTTTGGTCATCTAACATGTTACTATTAGATGGACCAAAGTACACCATGTAAGACAAATTTTACCCTAAGGGAAATTGCTTTCACTATGAAAGATAACTTATTAATCCTTATTTATGAAGTTGTTTATGGTCTAAATAGGAAACCCCATGAGGAAATATTAAATAAATCCAAATTTGTTTGATTTTCCTCAAGGAATAATTAGTTTAACAATAGTTTAATTAATATTCATCGTCATATTTAACCCAAAACAGGAAAATTAATTAGATAAATCATTATTTATCTTATTATTTTCTTGGAATAACTATTTAAACCTTATTTAAATAATATTCCTTGTTAAATTTGACTAAATCATTTATAAATAATTGAATAAATCATTATTTATTTGATTATTACTCAACCACATCGTTAAAATAATAAATAAATCATTTATTTATTTATTATTTACAAATAAAGGGATTTGACCAAATTCAAATCCCTTTTCCCTCCAACAAATATAATAAAATATTCCATAAAAGTTGGATCTAGATTTGGTTAATAATATTTTAATTATGCACTAATATCTAGACTAACTCAATATTTTGTTATAAATAGAAGGGATTTTCCATTCACTCACTACCTTTTGTTGCCTAAAGATCACTCTGGATCTATACTTTTGGTCTGACTTTGATCCTCCATTAGTGTCATATTTTTCTACCATTTTTCTTGTGAGCTCCCTTTGAGTTCCATTTTTTGTCTGGGTTTTCTACACCATCAAGAGAGAGAGATCTTAGATCTGAAGTGATGAGGAATTACAAGAACCCATCCCATTGAGGGGGACTGGTAACATCTTTCTATGTTCGCTTCCCAGGTGTCAAAAAATACAACGATTCTTTAAAAAATATTATTGTCTTGTGTATTGGATGCATGGAGAAAATCTTGCTTTTATTTACTTCTTAATGTCTTTTACTGCATAGATCTATATTTTGTAGCATTTATCTTGGTCAACTAACTGCATCTCTAAAAGAATTGGCAGCCATCTTTGATGTTAGGGTTTTTTGTTATGCACAGCTAAAGTGAGCCTTTTTTGTACGCTTGCAATTAAGATTCATACTAACAATTATCATGCAAGTATGTTACTTAATGGATGTTATATGCATTAGGGTTATATACATGTTTGTCATTTTATTGTTGTTGTGGTTACATGATGGTAGATATCAGTGAATCAGTGTGGTCATATTCACATGTGTTGAATGATCATGAATGATAGTCACATATTTTTATTTTCATTGTTGTTGTTGTTTTATGGTTAGTTAACCTAATGATTATATTATATGTTGCTGATAAGTATTTTATATGTTAACTTGTTGTTGTTATATGTTAGTTAATTTTACTATTAGGGTTATTGCATTAATATCTTGATGTTATATGAATCATGTTGATCTATATTTACTTATGCAGATGATTATGGTAATGACATTAGGTATGAGTTAATAGATTGTAATATTATTTCATACTAATCTAGACTGACTATGCAAATGTGATTGTTATGCATGAATGACAATTATTTATGAACTTATGAGTTGAACATGTTAGATAGTTAATGTTATGGATATCATGACCTTATTTATGTGAGATGATGTGTTGTGAATTTATATCGTGCTAATATAGATTGATTTTGCAGACAAAATAGCATCCATTGAGATACATAATGGGTTTTCTTATGTCATATACTTGGTTCTTGACTATTTGATTATGTCTTATATTTTGTGTTTGAGTGTTTGATTATGTCATCTAGTTGATTAATCTAACATGGTACGTTTATAGTCTGTTTCAATGTTTGATTAATTGCATGATATGAGTATGTTTTGATAAGATTGGATGAAGAAATGATCTTGTTTTAATATGGTTTTAATAATGCATATGTGTTGAGACAGTTGATATATACTTGAGTGTAAGTAGGTGATAGTTGTAGCATTATTTATTATGACTGAAGAATGTGAGTTAATTATTGACTATGACATGGTTATTAGAATTGTTAAATATTGGTTTCAAATTGATATATATGTTGTCTTGATCTCTGGAACTTATGACTCGCATGTGTGAAAAATTGCGGGGAATATCCTTGTTATTAGCACAATCAGGTAAGATAACTGGTATATTGTTATATTTAATTATGCACAAATAGTTATGTGTTTATGGAAGTATGATATAGGGAGTTGAATGGAAAAGAGACTGCCATGAAATATTGAAGAAATCTTGGGTTGAACTTTCAATGGAAGCATTAGGAACCATGGGGATTGATTCATTGTGTTTGTTGCTAGTCTTTGGTCTTTTGTTATTTGTTTGCCCTTGATTTTCGGTCTTGGTTGTGTCTCATGCATGCTCATGCCACCTTTTTGTGGTGTCATATTGTTTTGGTTTTTCATGTTCTTCTCCTTGTTTGTTTCTTTTCCTTGCATTTTATGTTTTGAGAGCCATGGGAATTGGTTTGGAAAGAGGAAAATTTATAGAGTTAGAGGAGAGATGTGTGGTACCCAATAGGTAATGTAAGGCCCTAAAAAATCTCGACGCATGAGTGAGGGTAGTTCAAGGCAAGACCATGACAATCGATTGGACTAGTTGGGTCTATTGTGGTAAATAAACGATGGAAGTACAAGCTTGAGAAAGGAAATAGAAAAGGTAAGGTAAATGGATTTGAGGTGTCGGATGCCTTGGCTATGTCGGGAACAATTGTTCTCAATGTTGTGCATATTATGCATGGATAAAGGAAGTTATCTTAACCTTGAACTTATTATATTTGTTAATTATGTTGTGAAAATGATTATGTTGATGTCTATATATGTATATATGTATGTATGTTTTTGTCCGACAGGTTTTTCAGTTGTCATGATTGTTTTATGTTGATGTTTCTATGTATATATGTATGCATGTATGTTGTTGTATGATAGGGTTGTCAATGATCATTCTTGTGGAGGAATGATTGCTTATGCAGGTGAATTTCATGAAGAGGTTCTTGGTGTTATGAGGAATCAAGTGGGAAGAGTAACCCTTGCAGATCTATGATGTCAGTATCATGTGGACATGAATTTATATTATATGCATGTACTATGCCTATGTTTATGTTATGGAAAGATAATGCTGAGGGGTACATCAACGAAGTGAAATTAGTGTGATCTGTGCCATGCTAGGATAAGCATGGATAATGGAAAGACACTAGAAGAAAGGTTTCTTGTGGGGTCAGTATGTGGTCTATGGATGTGCAGTACTACTGTTGTGTATATGTTGCACATGTTTCATATTTAGTGGTTATACCTGGTGATGTGTACATGTAATGTATGTAGTATTGTGTACATATGATGTTGTATTCTTTTTGTATATATAGTGTTGTGTGTATATTTCATATGCAGTGCTAGGTATATATGGTGCTATGTACATGTTGGAGATGTGGTGTTGTGTACATATCATTTTGTATGCATGTTGAATATGTGGTTTTGTGTACATATGGTGTTGTTCAGATGTTGGATATGTGGTGTTGTGTACGTATGGTGCTATGTACATGTGTATGCAGTGCTATGTACATATGGTTTTGTGTGCATGTTTTACATAAGGTGCCATGTACATATGGTGTTGTGTGCATGATTTTACATGTGGTGTTGTGTACATGTTTTAGTAGTGATGTTGTGTGCAGATGGTGTCGTGCACATGTTTTTCATGTGGCGTTGTGTACATGTGGTGTCATGTACATGTTGTGCATGTGGTGTTGTGTACATGTGGTATTTTGTACACATTGTACAAATGGCGTGATGTACATTTGGCATTGTGCAGTTGGTGTCATGTACATGTGATGTTGTGCACAGATTGTGTAGGTAGTGTTGTGTATAGGTGGTACTATGTACATGTTGTGCATATGGTACTAGTATACATGTGGTATTGTGTGCATGTCATACATGTTGTGTTGTGGGCATGTGGTACTATGTATGTGCATGGTGTAGTCATGGAATTGTGACGTGTATTCGTTGTGTTGCACTTTGTATATGTATATGTATTGTGTTTTGTTTTACACTGGATGTAGGTTCATGTGTTGTGTTGTATTGTACACCAGGTGTAGGTGTACGTGTTGTATGCCAGTGTAGGCATATGTATTGTGTTGTATTGTACATAAGGTGTATGTGTATGTGTTGTATGTCAGAGTAGGTGCGTCTATTGTATGGTGTTGTATGATGTATGTGGGTGTATGTGTTGTGACGTACACTATGTTTGTGTATGTGATTGAAGAGAAGAAAAGGCATTGGGTGATTTCAGGGTACGAAAATTGATCTGGTGTGCATGAAAAAATAACAAAGGAAGAAGTAAGGATAGATGAAGGATAACTATCGATATTTTATTTTAGTTCTATTATGAATGCGATCTATGATTCTGACTTATAATGGTTACATGTGATCTATGATTCTGACTTATGATGGTTACATGTGATTTATGATTATGGTTTATGATGATTGCATGCGATTCATGATTTTGACTTATGATGGTTATGTTTTGAGCTAACAAGATGTGATATGTTTATACATGATGATTTGATCAAACAACTAGTTTGATGCATGTGACAGGAAGAAAACATAAGTGAAAGTTTACATTATTGATGAGCTACTAATGATGTATTATTTGAAGTTATTTCAATTTATTTTGAATCTAATGGAAATTATGTGCTTGGTATAGGAAAGCATGTAATACCCAGTTTGGGATGGTTGAAACTGACTAAAAGAACTAGCAGTGTCAACAAAAGGAATTGGAACATGTACTAGTATATTGGTAAAGCACTTGAGGAGCAGGACCATTATGGGACACTGGTACCCAATAGTGCCCATTGATTTCCATGAGCATCCTATGATTGGTTTGATGGTTTTGAGGCAGGTATATGCCTTGGTTTTTGGACCTTCCGATGCAAGGAAAAATTTCCAAGGGATGGACTGCCCGGGATGGGGGTGCAAGCGGAACCTGGAAGATGTGTGACTACACGGAAGGGGGTGACCGAATTCCCCGAGGGACTTTGTAGCAGAGAAGGGAAGGTAGGGGATGTATTTTTTTTTGTCATTATCATTTCCAGATGGAATCAGATGCACATTGGGAGCATTCCCTGGAAAAATGAGTTAGTAATTGTTCGTTGAGGGAACAAGTGGCACAGAATTGTAGCACGAGAAATTGGATGCATATTTGAATTTGGTAGTGGATTTTGAAATTCCTCGGAAGGATTTGAATGCTGGTACTACTTGTGAGGGTGGAGATGTGAGCCTCTAGATTCCCTTGTTGATTAATATAGGCATTGTATCCTTTTATTTGCTGGTTAGAGAAAATGTACATATTTTTATATTATTGTAAATACTATATCGATTTGGATTTATAAAACTCCCTACATAGTATGATTATTTGTTGGTTGAAGCAACTTTGGTTATTATTGTAAATATTGTAACGATTTGTGTTATAAAGCTCCAATAAGTGATGTGATTGTTATGTTTTCAGTAGGATGTCATTGTAAATACTACAACGAGATGTGTTATAAATCCCCATGGGCACTATTTTTTTCTTTCAACAGCCTTGTTGGTTGTAGGTGTCATTGAACCTCGAGAATGGTGTCCTCCCAAGGGGGATGATTTTGTAACAACCTTGGTTAAAATCCATGTAAAAAATTTTAAGACCAAGGTTATGGGACATGTATTCCAAGTTGAATGTTGGGAAAAACATCCTGGTGGGTGTTCATTTCAGTTATTATGGCTAAATTAAATTGGAAAAGGCAATGGAAAAGGCTTTGGAAAGGCACGAGGAATTAATTTGCATTTTATTTATGAAAATAATGGAAAATAGGAGAAAAGGAAGGTGAAAGGTCATAGGTTTCATGTGAGGAGGAAAATGAAGGAAAATAATGGAAAATGAAGAAAATAGAGGCCTTATTAATAAAAAGGCCTTTAAGGATTAGTTGGAAATATTTTGGCTCAAACATTTTGTCAGTTCTATGGTGGAGCTCTCATTCTCTTGCTCATACTCTTGGATGCTTAGATTTTTCTTGGAGAAATATTGGAGGAGTGTGGCATACTTTGGATTTGGAGAAAGAAGGGAAAGGAAGAGTAGGAAAACACAAGAGGACATCGAGATCAACAACTACAACGAAATTTTTTTGCAGGTACCGAGTTGCATGTATGTTTTCCTCACTAGTTTTGGCAGGCATGACATATGCATGTGGGTTATTGGTCATGATATATCATTAGCATGGAGTATTGCCTGGATTGGAAATGGGTTTTCCTAGCCTTTCCATTTCCTGGATAGCCATGGTGTTGTGGGTTCATTTCATTGCTTGTTTTTCTAGTTGGTTCTCATGTGCCTTTGGTCGTGGGTTGAATTATTGGTTCCTCAAAGCCTTGGTTGGAAAAACACTTTGGAATCACTGCAAAAAATTAGGTTGAGTTACTAGTCCTGGAATCCTTGGTTGGAAAAAATCTCTGGAATCCCTTGGTGGGTTGAGTTACTAGTCCTGGCATCCTTACTTGGAAAAATGCTCTGGAAGCCCGGCAACAGCTGTGGGTTGAATTCATAGTCAGGAAAGCCCTGGTTGGAACAAAATCTGTTGAGCCCTCAACAACTTGGTTGGATGCCAATCTGGTGGTGGTTGTGATGTCTGACTGTGAGGTGGAATCACTAGTTGAGGGTTGAGGTGGTTCGACATGTGGAAGCCCTAGTTTGGTTTTCATTGATGAGTTTTATGAGATACCACATTAATGCTTGGAATATGTCATAGGGGTGACTAGATGAAGAGGTATTTGGCTCAACCATGTCTATGGTTGGGTGGAACGTGGAAGTCCCAAACTTGGCTACATTTTTCTTATGGAAATAAGAGATATTCTCTTCTTGTACTGATGGGTAATTATGCTTGTTAGTATATGGATTACATGTTTTTTATGTTCTTGTCATTTCCGTTGTTTATATGTTGGTTATGAATGTATTTTATGATAGTGATGATGTATGGCTCTCATCATATTCTGATTTGTAAATGAATGAAAAAAGTGTCTATGCCCAAATATATGGTAATGCAATTAATGCGATGAGGCAACAATGCCTCTTAGCTATTCTCATATAAGTATGTAACCCCTATGCTTATATTTGTTGTTTAAACTGATAGAGTACATATTTGGGACATGTTGACGAAATGTCTGTCATGGCTAGTGGGGGTCTAGTCTAGAGCTTGTGAATTATTTTGCAAATGTATCATTGTTCCGTTGTTATAATTAATTTCTGAAACTTTCATTGAATTATGGGAATTAACCTGGGCTTGGGGCCTAAAAAGGTGGCTCAAATCCAGGGGATACGAGCACAAGTTTGAGGAAAAAGTTTCTGGACACATGCATAGCCATGTTGTGGGAGTGTCAAGAGCCTCCCAGACCCACCCTCATCCAAATAAAGGGATTCTACATGGGTTTAATGGTATAAAAAATCAGTGGGACGCAAGGGCTGGTTACCAGAGTGGTTGGGATGACTTCTGGGAGTTTTATTGTTGATGTGGAAAGTATGTTTGATGTGTTTTCATCGATTTCATTTCCTTAAAGTCACCTAGGAGGTTAAATTAGATCATAGTAGCCTCTCGTCTCATGTTTACCCCTGTTGGCTGGTTACTTGGGTATATATAGGAGGAGGGTGTTACATCCAGTCTCTCCCAAAAGCCTTCTTGCCTGCAAATTAGAAATTTTTTAGTAATTTCTACACAAGCGACCCCGAATTATGAGCCAATTTTTCAGGCCTAGGACTCAGGCCTCTACCTAGAACTCGGTGAAACTTCCATAAATGATGAATGACATAGAAAAAAGGCTTATAAATCAAAATTTTAACTAGTACTTGACCTGACCTCTCCCAACCAGGACTGACATTTTATCAAGCACTTGGTAAGCATGCAACCTACAGGTCATGAATGCATAACTGAACATAATGATATAGACACTTATCTGAGGTTTAACAAGAAGGACCAATGCCTTCTCACAATAGTTGTCATAATTCCAATTAGGTCTTGGATTCATTATTCATTTAGTTACAAGTAAAACATGATGAGAGAAATGACTAAAATCTATCAAATAACCATGCTTTTAACCAACATATAACCAAATAAATACCAATGATAGAACAACCATTAAAGCCACAAAACAACAAGTAAATTTACTTATCAAAGAAAGATAAACTTAGCTCTTATTAAACATAGGAAAAAGTCAAAGAGGTTTGGGACTTCCACGTACCACCCAATCATAGATTGGTCTGAACGAAACATTTCATTTAGCCAATCACCCCCGTGCCATATTCCAAGCATGAATGTGGGATCTCATGTGATAAAGCAATCCAGAACAACTAAGGGAATCCAAAGGTTAAACCACCTCCACCCTCACCATATCGGGATCTCACCTAAACTAGTCTTGAGATCACAAAACCAAACCAATCTTGGATGCCTCAGAATTCCTTCACCATCCCTTGAGGAATTTTCTTGTCTCCACCCACATGTTGAGGGCTTCCCGGATAAAACCATCTCAACCCCAAGGGTGAAAATGTGAAGTTGGGAAACACTTTTTGCCCTTTTTTGACGTTGAAAATTGTAATTTTCTATGTTTTTCAACTTCAACTCCACTAAACTCATATTTTTATTGCAAATTATGCTTTGACATAAAAACAAGAATTGTAGAGAATTGTCTTACCTCCATACCCATATTTAAAAAAAAAAAAAAATATTACATATAGAGGGGTAAATTTCTTGTTTACTAACTGCATATACTTGAAATTTTCAGGCAAACATAAATAGTCACTTTATGATCCTTAACTTTTTTTAGGGAAGGTTATTCATTTTTTGGAAAAAAAACCATAGCATCATAATCTGCATATATTGCACTAGTGCATAGACTATTGTTCGATAATTTTCAGATTAAATCACTATTTTTTATTATTTTTTGAAATGGAAGAAGACAAAAAAACAGTGATGTTTCAGTACATTTTATGATCCTTTGATTTTCTTTTCAATGTGATCGTCAATAAGAAAAATGAGAGTACCCTTTTGAAGTAGACAGGGAGAGGAAATGCAATATCATTTGTTTGAATTTTTTGGTGTCTTCATTTGAAATTTATTGAATTTTCATTTAGTGCAATTTTTCGAACAATGAAATTCCACAGTGACACAGTTTAGTAAAAAATTAATAAAAAATTGAATTTTTTAATGAAACTCCATAAATCTCACATCATCAAAAACTAGATTTAGAGATGAATCTAATGGTACTTGGTCCGACATATAACATTTTGTTTTTGTAGGTGTTCTGTCCCTCCAAAGTTGCAGGTTCCTGAAAACTGCAGAATTTTCTGAGTTTTTCGTTGACCAGAAACTCTCGGCTGAGATAATGTCTCGGACGAGAAATTTCTAAAACTCTCGACCGAGAAATTTAGAACTCTTGACCGAGAGTTTAACCCACCTAAAGTTACATTTAACCGCGCGGGAAAACTCTCGGATGAAAGTTTAAAAAACTCTCGGTCAAGAGTTTGCACCCGAGAGTTTGCCCAATAAAACTCTCGGCTGAGAGTTTAGACAACTCTCAGACGAGAATTGAGAAAACTCTCGGACGAGAGTTGAAAAACTTTCGGACGAGAGTTAAAAAATTATATTTTATAGATCAATGCACTTAATTATGAAGTGTATAGGCGTACCCAATATTTATAGAAGAACCATTAACTTGCATCCCATCTTTACTAGGACACATTAAACTAGTACCATTTGTGAGTTTTACTCTATTTTGAGTAGTATAAGTTGTATCTTTTCTCCTAGATTTTTACTTTTTAACATCACACTCTATAACCATATGATTAGGCATATATTTCTCTCTCTCAATGTTAGTTGAGGCACAAATAGTAGAATTCATTGAAATGTATCCATGTGCTCATCCTGAATTGCATGGCTCTTGGATATAGTTTTATTTAATATCTAAAGAGGCAAAGAAGTAAAGAGAAAAATAAAAAATAAAATTATTGAGCAAATCCCACCTCATTACAAGGTTATTCCCTAGTCCTTAGCTTTTCTAAAAAATATCTAAAAAAGGGGTCATGTTTTATGGACTAGACACCTCAATAAATGAATAAATGAGCAATTAAATGAAGCTAAGGAATGTCAACACAATTCTTATTTAGCTCCCACTTAAAGGTTATTGAAATAGGATGTCCTAGCTCCAAAAAATCTAGACATGGAAATAATGAAATACCTATTGTTTAATGAAATATTTCCAAAATGATTAGGGTTAATATCACATAATGGAATTAGAATATAACACAATCTAAACCTATATAGAAAGGATTCAATAACTTTTATAACAAATTGAGGTATTTATTGCAAGCAAACCTAGAGAGATGATTATTGGAGATGACTTTGACCAAAGAGAATTTGTCTTAAAATTTCACTCCAACATTCCACTTATTGATCTAAACAATTGAAGAAGATGATCAAAAGTAAAATTTCTTTGAAAATAAATTCTTAACTACCCAAATTAATTAGAATTATATGGTTAGTATCTAGCAACTAAATATAATGAAATATAAGTGAAGGGAAATATGTGAGTTGTATATTTTGGTTCAAAAAAAAGTTTATAAAAGTAAAGATCTTACTAGTTCCAATTGTCAATGACTCTAAGAACCATTTCCTGAATTCCTCCTCTTAGACCACAGAAGGAGTGTTCCTCACTATCCTCACCTTGCACATGAATAATAGAAAGAGAAGGAGCATCTTTCCTCTATTCTATATTAAAATGTGAAGATGAATCAGGAAAAAATAGCTTCCTATTGAGGGACTATCCTTAAAATCTCAAGAATAAACCCTTTTTCAGTCTCTAGTATCAATTTTCCAACATAAGGTTCCTTCCTCTTATTCTCCACCTTAGGCTTGATTTTACACTCTTAGAAGGAAAATGGGGTAGTTGTACATAGGAAATAGGAGGTGAAAAAATAGATAAAGAAAGCGTATGTATACATGTTTCTAGATCAATATTAGTGCATGCAATCCAGAAAAATATTTTCAAAATAATTCTAAGGAGAAGTGAGGTATAGAAATGTAATTGATAAATGGTTTGAGGCCATGGAGTGTATGTTTATGATACAAAAACAAATTATGCTACAGTAGATGCCCCTTAATATGCGAGGTTACAAAGGAATATGTCTATGGAAATACATTATGAAATCCAGGAGGAAGTTGTCAAGTGGGTCCAAAATGAGTTCAGTAAACAAAAAACCAAAATTATAGTTGCAAAAATAAACTGATTAAAATATAAGTCACCTATTGAGGTGGAAATGCTTGTGATTGGGTGTGTAAAATCATGGCCACCAAGTCAAGAGAAATGCAAACCCATGAAGTATATAACAAGTGATCATGGAAATGATAATAAGTACATAGTGGATCGATGCATATATAAGAGTATAAAACATGACCACATATAGATACATAATGGACCTATGTCTCAATACATAGGAGGATAACCAAAGTGAATGAGGTAAAAAACTAATCCTCCACAAGTACCAATGTGAAATATGTGTGTGGTATTATGGATACAACTTGGGTAGAAACATATAAGAGATGATGTTGCTATAGCCTCAGGGTATTCAAACCAAATATTCGAATTTATCTACACCATCTGCATAGATAATTTGAAGTTTAACATTGGCAACACCATTTTATTATTGGTCATTGGCGCATATTGTTAACAAATGTGATAAAATCCATTGATGATGAAAATGGGTATCAAGATATCTAGTACAATCTAGCAAGTGTGAGTGAATGAGGTGACATTCAACACTTGTAGAACATATTATTCATGGTACATTTATGTATTACCAATATTAATTGCAAGTGATACTATCACTAATGTCCAAATTCCCCAAGGCACTACAAATACTTTAGATATTGATCCTATAGAAAATGAGCAGAAGTTGATGGGAGGAGATTGATTGAAAGGAGGGAATTAAGGCATACCCCATCATCCAACATGACGAAATTGAAGGTAAAATGATTTGGAGGGAATTAGATAAAAATTTAAAAGGAAATACCCCTACGTATGTATCTCGCATACACCAAATGGAATATCATGCATCCATGACCCTATGAGTGATGACCAATAATAAAATCCATTGACATAGTTGAGTAATTCTAGTGATGATGAAAATGGAATCTAAGGTATGGCATGAAAATCAAAGTGTGAATAAAGGTATTTAATTTGAAGACTTGGGAAGCCACTTAGTGAACAACTAGTGTGGAAATATCAATTGCTGAGAGTAAGATCACCTATCAATGATGAAAATAGACCTTGGGTACTTCTCTAGGTAAAATTCTGAGAGAAATTTGTTATAGTAGATAAGAGTTTACTCACTAGTAAGAAAAATGTAGACCTTTAGAGTAAAAGATATAGGTTATTGTAGATACTGAAAGTGATTTAACAACTGGAAAGGATAACATGATAAGTCAAGGAGATATGAGAAAGGGACAACACAAGCCAGAAATCCCTTAAACATAAGCATGACAAAAAAGTGACTTGGGAAGCATTGACTCAATAATGACCAATGATAGAAGTTTGTGATGTAGGTGGAATCCACTAACTCTCCATAATTATTGGAAGAGTAACCATATAGGGGAGTAAATACTTAATAAAAATGGCTCAAGTTCCTAGATTCATACTAAAAATCCAAGTTGTTGAGACAAATACTCAAAACTAGTCATTTTTTAAAGCGTGACATTACTCATGATTGTTTCCAAATCAATTAGATAATGAAATTCTTTCCTTTCCCTATTTTTCAATATATTTGAATTTTTTTTTCATATCCTAAGGCTTGAAAAATAATAAAATAATGTTATTATACAATGGATGAAACAAGTGTCATGGGAAAGAAAACTAGTTCCTAGTGTAGGGAACATAACCTATTTTCAATTCAAGGGATGTGTGTAGAATAAGGACACTATTAGGAGTGTTTCATCAAGGATAAATGTGTAAATATGCAAAATAAATAGATACAAGGCTATTAATTGAAGAGAATGCATAAGTGATAGGTTATGAAACATCAAATTGAAGTTGACATCAGGCTCGAGAACACAAGCAGTACAATACAATGTAGTGTTACAATGCAACAATGGGAACCCCATCTAGAAAGGCCAAAAAAAAAGATTAAGAGAAACATATGAGGTTTCATTAAAGGGTCATTTCAAGGGTAAATAGGGCTCCAAATCCTATGAAAAGATTACAACATTGATGCTAAATGGATATCAAGGTACTAATTAGTCCCATAGAAGGTAGGCTCTATGATGAAATTACAACACTTTTAAAAGCAGGAAAGAAGGTGTGTGTTTGAAATTAGTGGGGTATATTCTATGGTAGCAATGATATTGAATTGATTAATACAGAATGAACTATGGGAAACTATTCCTTGTATTCCAATTTTTGAATAAATTACGTACCACATAATATCTAAAATGGACCAAAGTGATGGAAAAAATCGCAGAAAATCAACTTAGTTTGTCATATCACCTAAAAAACTAAAAACACCACTTAGAAAGCACTTTCTTATAATTAATAAAATTAATAAAAAAATAATAAATTTTTTTAAACATTATAAAAGGGGTAAAATCAACCTAATATAAGTGAATATGATAAGTTTTACCACTTCATTTTCACTTTTACTCCAAATTTGTACATTTTGG
The DNA here is from genome assembly GCA_034641835.2 of Pinus albicaulis. Taxonomy (NCBI): domain Eukaryota; kingdom Viridiplantae; phylum Streptophyta; class Pinopsida; order Pinales; family Pinaceae; genus Pinus; species Pinus albicaulis. The sequence continues at coordinate 1,088,974,483 of CM076575.1, forward strand.
TCAAAATATTCTCAAACTTTGAAAAAGGATTTTCAGAGCTATAACCATTGGGTTTTTCTTTCATTAGGACCAAGAGAATCTAAATTTTGTTGTCTTCCATTTTAATGTTCATTTAAATTTTTATTTCTATCATAAAATTGAGTTAAAAGTTATTTATAGAACTTAGGGTGCACATATGAACTCTCCCAGGGCATTTCAACATTATGAACCACGTACTTCTACAACTCTATAGGAACATCAGGGGGCTCAATGGCACCACCAAAAGAAGGATCCTGAAAAACCGCTTATTCTCGCTACACCCAGACATCATACTTCTTCAAGAATCCAAATGCTGTCCCAAAGGCACAGAGACGCTAAAAAAACTCCTTTCCCTCTAGGAAATTTAACCATTTCTCCAAAACATGTGCATCTATTTGGCCTTCAAATATGGGGATAGCAAAGTTAACATGTACCTTGAATGGTGTCACACCTCCAAAATTTCCATTGGTTGAAGGTGCCTCATATATTGTTGGAAGTCGTTAAATGATGTGGGAAAATTGTCCATCATCTCATTCATTTGTCACACGAGTGCTTCCTGGAGCAAAAACTTGATAGGATCTCCTTCTGTGTCATCTCTCTTTTCTTCCACAATGGGAGGCCACTTGGTTTGGAAAATTTGATTATTCCCAAGTGAATTAAGCTCGAGACCCAACTCTTTGTACCCTAAACTTGTCGAGGACATGCATTGATAAATAACAAGGAATATATTTCTCTTATACCAATGATCCACGTTGTATAATCAATGAAATGAAAGGAATGAAACACACACACATAGAAATATAACACGTTGTATCATCTCATTCATGTGTCACACGAGTTCTTCCCGGAGCAAAAACTTGATAGGATCTCCTTCTCTGTCGTCGAGTTCTTTTCTTCCACAATGGGAGGCCACTTGGTTTGGAAAATTTGATTATTCTCAAGTGAAGTTAGCTCGAGACCCAACTCTTTGTACCCTAAATTTGTCGAGGACATGCATCGATAAATAACAAGGAATATATTTCTCTTATACCAATGATCCATGTTGTATCATCTCATTCATTTGTCACACGAGTGCTTCCTGGAGAAAAAAATTGATAGGATCTCCTTCTCTGTCATCGATCTATTTTCTTCCACAATGGGAGGCCACTTGGTTTGGAAAATTTGATTACTCCCAAGTGAAGTTAGCTCGAGACCCAACTCTTTGTACCCTAAACTTGTCGAGGACATGCATCGATAAATAACAAGGAATATATTTCTCTTATACCAATGATCCACGTTGTATAATCAATGAAATGAAAGGAATGAAACACACACATAGAAATATAACACGTTGTATCATCTCATTCATTTTTCACACGAGTGCTTCCTGGAGAAAAAACTTGATAGGATCTCCTTCTCTGTCGTCGAGATATTTTCTTCCACAATGGGAGGCCACTTGGTTTGGAAAATTTGATTATTCCCAAGTGAAGTTAGCTCGAGACACAACTCTTTGTACCCTAAACTTGTCGAGGACATGCATCAATAAATAACAAGGAATATATTTCTCTTATACCAATGACCCACGTTGTATAATCAATGAAATGAAAGGAATGAAACATGCACATAGAAATATAACACGTTGTATCATCTCATTAATTTGTCACATGAGTGCTTCCTGGAGCAAAAACTTGATAAGATCTCCTTCTCTGTCGTCGAGCTCTTTTCTTCCAAAATGGGAGGCCACTTGGTTTGGAAAATTTGATTATTCCCAACTGAAGTTAGCTCGAGACCCAACTCTTTGTACCCTAAACTTGTCGAGGACATGCATCGATAAATAACAAGGAATATATTTCTCTTATACCAAAGATCCACGTTGTATAATCAATGAAATGAAAGGAATGAAACACACACATAGAAATATAACACGTTGTATCATCTCATTCATTTGTCACATGAGTGCTTCCTGGAGCAAAAACTTGATAGGATCGCCTTCTCTGTCGTCGAGCTCTTTTCTTCCACAATGGGAGGCCACCTGGTTTGGAAAATTTGATTATTCCCAAGTGAAGTTAGCTCGAGACCCAACTCTTTGTACCCTAAACTTGTTGAGGACATGCATCAATAAATAACAAGGAATATATTTCTCTTATACCAATGATCCACGTTGTATAATCAATGAAATGAAAGGAATGAAACACACACATAGAAATATAACACGTTGTATCATCTCATTCATTTGTCACACGAGAGTGCTTCCGGGAGCAAAATCTTGATAGGATCTTCTTCTACGTAAGTCGAGCTCTTTTCTTCCACAATGGGAGGCCACTTGGTTTGGAAAATTTGATTATTCCCAACTGAAGTTAGCTCGAGACCCAACTCTTTGTACCCTAAACTTGTCGAGGACGTGCATCGATAAATAACAAGGAATAGATTTCTCTTATACCAATGATCCACGTTGTATAATCAATGAAATGAAAGGAATGAAACACACACATAGAAATATAACACGTTGTATCATCTCATTCATTTGTCACACGAGTCCTTCCTGGAGCAAAAACTTGATAGGATCTCCTGCTCTGTCGTCGAGCTCTTTTCTTCCACAACGGGAGGCCACTTGGTTTGGAAAATTTAATTATTCCCAAGTGAAGTTAGCTCGAGACCGAACTCTTTGTACCCTAAACTTGTCGAGGACATGCATCGATAAATAACAAGGAATATATTTCTCTTATACCAATGATCCACGTTGTATAATCAATGAAATGAAAGGAATGAAACACACACATAGAAATATAACACGTTGTATCATCTCATTCATTTGTCACACGAGTGATTCCTGGAGCAAAAACCTGATAGGATCTCCTTCTCTGTCGTCGAGCTCTTTTCTTCCACAATGGGAGGCCACTTGGTTTGGAAAATTTGATTATTCCCAAGTGAAGTTAGCTCAAGACCCAACTCTTTCTACACTAAACTTGTCGAGGACATGCATCGATAAATAAAAAGGAATATATTCCTCTTATACCAATGATCCACGTTGTATAATCAATGAAATGAAAGGAATGAAACACACACATAGAAATATAACATGTTGTATCATCTCATTCATTTGTCACACGAGTGCTTCCTGGAGAAAAAACTTGATAGGATCTCCTTCTCTGTCGTCGAGCTCTTTTCTTCCACAATGGGAGGCCACTTGGTTTGGAAAATTTGATTATTCCCAAGTGAATTTAGCTCGAGACCCAACTCTTTGTACCCTAAACTTGTCGAGGACATGCATCAATAAATAACAAGGAATATATTTCTCTTATACCAATGATCCACATTCTATAATAAATGAAATGAAAGGAATGAAACATGCACATAGAAATATAACACGTTGTATCATCTCATTCATTTGTCACACGAGTGCTTCCTGGAGCACAAACTTGATAGGATCTCCTTCTCTGTCGTCGAGCTCTTTTCTTCTACAATGGGAGGCCAGTTGGTTTGGAAAATTTGATTATTCCCATGTGAAGTTAGCTCTAAACCCAACTCTTTGTACCCTAAACTTGTCAAGGACATGCATCGATAAATAAAAAGGAATATATTTCTCTTATACCAATGATCCACGTTGTATAATCAATGAAATGAAAGGAATGAAACACACACATAGAAATACAACACATTGTATCATCTCATTCATTTGTCAAACGAGTGCTTCCTGGAGCAAAAACTTGATAGGATCTCCTTCTCTGTCGTCGAGCGCTTTTCTTCCACAAAGGGAGGCCACTTGGTTTGGAAAATTTGATTATTCCCAAGTGAAGTTAGCTCGAGACCCAACTCTTTGTACCCTAAACTTGTCGAGGGCATGCATCGATAAATAACAAGGAATATATTTCTTTTATACCAATGATCCACGTTGTATAATCAATGAAATGAAAGGAATGAAGCACACACATAGAAATATAACACGTTGTATCATCTAATTCATTTGTCACACGAGTGCTTCCTGGAGAAAAAACGTGATAGGATCTCCTTCTCTGTCATCGAGCTCTTTTCTTCCACAATGGGAGGCCAGTTGGTTTGGAAAATTTGATTATTCCCAAGTGAAGTTAGCTCGAGACCCAAATCTTTGTACCCTAAAATTGTCGAGGGCATGCATCGATATTTAACAAGGAATATATTTCTCTTATACCAATGATCCACATTGTATAATCAATGAAATGAAAGGAATGAAACACACACATAAAAATATAACACATTGTATCGTCTCATTCATTTGTCACACGAGTGCTTCCTGGAGTAAAAACTTGATAGGATCTCCTTCTCTGTCGTCGAGCCCTTTTCTTCCACAATGGTAGGCCACTTGGTTTGGAAAATTTGATTATTCCCAAGTGAAGTTAGCTCGAGACCCAACTCTTTGTACCCTAAACTTGTCGAGGACATGCATCGATAAATAACAAGGAATATATTTCTCTTATACCAATGATCCACGTTGTATAATCAATTAAATGAAAGGAATGAAAAACACACATAGAAATATAACACGTTGTATCATCTCATTCATTTGTGACACGAGTGCTTCCTGGAGCAAAAAATTGATAGGATCTCCTTCTCTGTCGTCGAGCTCTTTTCTTCCACAATCGAAGGCCACTTGGTTTGGAAAATTTGATTATTCCCAAGTGAAGTTAGCTCGAGACCCAACTCTTTATACCCTAAACTTTTCGAGGGCATGCATCGATAAATAACAAGGAATATATTTCTCTTATACCAATGATCCATGTTGTATAATCAATGAAATGAAAGCAATGAAACACACACATAGAAATATAACACATTGTATCATCTCATTCATTTGTCACACGAGTGCTTCCTGGAGCAAAAACTTGATAGGATCTCCTTCTCTGTCATCAAGCTCTTTTCTTCCAAAATGGGAGGCCATTTGGTTTGGAAAATTTGATTATTCCCAAGTGAATTTAGCTCGAGACCCAAATATTTGTACCCTAAACTTGTCGAGGGCATGCATCGATAAATAACAAGGAATATATTTCTCTTATACCAATGATCCACGTTGATTAATCAATGAAATGAAAGGAATGAAACACACACATATAAATATAACACGTTGTATCATCTCATTCATTTGTCACACAAGTGCTTCCTGGAGCAAAAACTTGATAGGATCCCCTTCTCTGTCGTCAAGCTCTTTTCTTCCACAATGGGAGGCCACTTGGTTTGGAAAATTTGATTATTCCCAAGTGAAGTTAGCTCGAGACCCAACTCTTTGTACCCTAAACTTGTCGAGGGCATGCATCAATAAATAACAAGGAATATATTTCTCTTATACCAATGATCCACGTTGTTTAATCAATGAAATGAAAGGAATCAATCACACACATAGAAATATAACACGTTGTATCATCTCATTCATTTGTCACACGTGTGCTTCCTGGAGCAAAAACTTGATAGGATCTACTTCTCTGTCGTCGAGCGCTTTTCTTCCACAATGGGAGGCCACTTGGTTCGGAAAATTTGATTATTCCCAAGTGAAGTTAGCTTGAGACCCAACTCTTTGTACCCTAAACTTGTCGACGGCATGCATCAATAAATAACAAGGAATATATTTCTGTTATTCCAATGATCCACGTTGTATAATCAATGAAATGAAAGGAATGAAACACACACATATAAATATAACACGTTGTATCATCTCATTCATTTGTCACACGAGTGCTTCCTGGAGCAAAAACTTGATAGGATCTCCTTCTCTCTCGTCAAGCCCTTTTCTTCCACAATGGGAGGCCACTTGGTTTGGAAAATTTCATTATTCGCAAGTGAAGTTAGCTCGAGACCCAACTCTTTGTACCCTAAACTTGTCGAGGACATGCATCGATAAATAACAAGGAATATATTTCTCTTATACCAATGATCCACGTTGTATAATCAATGAAATGAAAGGAATGAAACACACACATAGAAATATAACATGTTGTATCACCTCATTCATTTGTCACATGAGTGCTTCCTGGAGCAAACAATTGATAGGATCTCCTTCTCTGTCGTCGAGCTCTTTTCTTCCACAATGGGAGGCCACTTGGTTTGGAAAATTTGATTATTCCCAAGTGAAGTTAGCTCGAGACCTAACTCTTTTTACCCAAAACTTGTCGAGGGCATGCATCGATAAATAACAAGGAATATCTTTCTCTTATACCAATGATCCACGTTGTATAATCAATGAAATGAAAGGAATGAAACACACACATAGAAATATAACACGTTGTATCATCTCATTCATTTGTCACACAAGTGCTTCCTGGAGCAAAAACTTGGTAGGATCTCCTTGTCTGTCGTCGAGCTCTTTTCTTCCACAATGGGAGGCCACTTGGTTTGGAAAATTTGATTATTCCCAAGTGAAGTTAGCTCGAGACCCAACTCTTTGTACCCTAAACTTGTCTAGGGCATGCATCGATAAATAACAAGGAATATATTTCTCTTATACCAATGATCCATGTTGTATAACCAATGAAATGAAAGGAATGAAACACACACATATAAATATAACACGTTGTATCATCTCATTCATTTGTCACACGAGTGGTTCCTGGAGCAAAAACTTGATAGGATCTCCTTCTTTGTCGTCGAGCCCTTTTCTTCCACAATGGGAGGCCACTTGGTTTGGAAAATTTGATTATTCCCAAGTGAAGTTAGCTCGAGACCCAACTCTTTGTACCCTAAACTTGTCGAGGACGTGCATCGATAAATAACAAGGAATATATTTCTCTTATACCAATGATCCACGTTGTATAATCAATGAAATGAAAGTAATGAAACACACATAGAAATATAACACGTTGCACCATCTCATTCATTTGTCACATGAGTGCTTCCTGGAGCAAAAACTTGATAGGATCTACTTCTCTGTCGTCGAGCCCTTTTCTTCCACAATGGGAGGCCACTTGGTTTGGAAAATTTGATTATTCCCAAGTGAAGTTAGCTTGAGACCCAACTCTTTGTACCCTAAACTTGTCGACGGCATGCATCAATAAATAACAAGGAATATATTTCTCTTATTCCAATGATCCACGTTGTATAATCAATGAAATGAAAGGAATGAAACACACACATAGAAATATAACACGTTGTATCATCTCATTCATTTGTCACACGAGTGCTTCCTGGAGCAAAAACTTGATAGGATCTCCTTCTCTGTCGTCAAGCCCTTTTCTTCCACAATGGGAGGCCACTTGGTTTGGAAAATTTGATTATTCCCAAGTGAAGTTAGCTCGAGACCCAACTCTTTGTACCCTAAACTTGTCGATGACATGCATCGATAAATAACAAGGAATATATTTCTCTTATACCAATGATCCACGTTGTATAATCAATGAAATGAAAGGAATGAAACACACACATAGAAATATAACATGTTGTATCACCTCATTCATTTGTCGCACGAATGCTTCCTGGAGCAAAACATTGATAGGATCTCCTTCTCTGTCGTCGAGCTCTTTTCTTCCACAATGGGAGGCCACTTGGTTTGGAAAATTTGATTATTCCCAAGTGAAGTTAGCTTGAGACCCAACTCTTTTTACCCAAAACTTGTCGAGGGCATGCATCGATAAATAACAAGGAATATCTTTCTCTTATACCAATGATCCACGTTGTATAATCAATGAAATGAAAGGAATGAAACACACACATAGAAATATAACACGTTGTATCATATCATTCATTTGTCACACAAGTGCTTCCTGGAGAAAAAACTTGGTAGGATCTCCTTCTCTGTCGTCGAGCTCTTTTCTTCCATAATGGGAGGCCACTTGGTTTGGAAAATTTGATTAATCCCAAGTGAAGTTAGCTCGAGACCCAACTCTTTGTACCCTAAACTTGTCGAGGGCATGCATCGATAAATAACAAGGAATATATTTCTCTTATACCAATGATCCATGTTGTATAATCAATGAAATGAAAGGAATGAAACACACACATAGAAATATAACATGTTGTATCATCTCATTCATTTGTCACACAAGTGCTTCCTGGAGCAAAAACTTGATAGGATCTCCTTCTCTATCGTCGAGCTCTTTTCTTCCACAATGGGAGGCCACTTGGTTCGGAAAATTTGGTTATTCCCAAGTGAAGTTAGCTCGAGACCCAACTCTTTGTACCCTAAACTTGTCGAGGACATGCATTGATAAATAACAAGGTATATATTTCTCTTATACCAATGATCCATGTTGTATAATCAATGAAATGAAAGGAATGAAATACACACATAGAAATATAACACGTTGTATCATCTCATTCATTTGTAACACGAGTGCTTCCTGGAGCAAAAACTTGATAGGATCTCCTTCTCTGTCGTCGAGCTCTTTTCTTCCACAATGGGAGGCCACTTGGTTTGGAAAATTTGATTATTCTCAAGTGAAGTTGTCTTGAGACCCAACTCTTTGTACCCTAAACTTCTCGAGGACATGCATCGATAAATAACAAGGAATATATTTCTCTTATACCAATGATCGACGTTGTATAATCAATGAAATGAAAGGAATGAAACACACACATAGAAATATAACACGTTGTATCATCTCATTCATTTGTCACACGAGTGATTCCTGGAGCAAAAACCTGATAGGATCTCCTTCTCTGTCGTCGAGCTCTTTTCTTCCACAATGGGAGGCCACTTGGTTTGGAAAATTTGATTATTCCCAAGTGAAGTTAGCTCGAGACCCAACCCTTTGTACCCTAAACTTGTCGAGGGCATGCATCGATAAATAACAAGGAATATATTTCTCTTGTACCAATGATCCATGTTGTATAATCAATGAAATGAAAGGAATGAAACACACACATAGAAATATAACAGAAAGCACAGTGATATGGTGAAAATATAACTTCTATTAATAAATAAAATGGCACAATATTATATAACACAAACTGGTTTGAATGGTGGTATCTATCTCTAAACAGAGAGAGATGGCAGTTATGTGCATTCACAATTGATATTAAAAGAGGCTAAAGGAATGGCATTTTAACATAAATAAAGAACCTTATAGGTCTAAAACCTTAATCCCAAAAGATGAAACAACAAAAGGTTTGTGGATATTGAGGTGGTTAGTTGGTACATCAACTTCCTGAGGGTACAAATTTTGCATACAATATTTGTTTAAGGTGCATAGTAGCTCTGTAGAAAGAACTATTAAAGGAATACAAATTTCGACTAGGAATAGGGCATGTTATGGCAACTCTTGGCCTCTCAAATTGCCAAAAAACATCATTTAGTACCTCGAAAAGGCCCCGTGATTTTGGGACCCATAAATTATAGAAAAACTGCCAAGAAAATATATAGCCATTGAGACAATGGAAGAGGTGGGTGGCAACTGATATCCACCTAGATCACCATTGTCTATAACGAGATTTTACTTTTTTACCTATGTTAAAGTTTAATAGAAATTTTCATTTTAAGTTTGCACTAGACATGTAGAATATGTATTTGATGCATTATATGAATTTGAAACTTGATCCTTATAATGTTCACAAGCATACTCTTTGCTTGTTCCTTAGGTTTAATGCTTCACTTTGGCTTCTTCCTTCAAATTTATTATAACTTAATATATTTAATTCATATTGCATTGAGAGATGCATTTTATAGTTTATATATGAGAGAGATGTAATGTGATGATGGTTGAAAATTAACAAGTTATTCTATATTTAAGGTTTAAGCTACCTTGTCATTTTTCAACTCTCGTCCGAGAGTTTTTTAACTCTCGTCCGAGAGTTTTTTAACTCTCGTCCGAGAGTTTTATTCTTATAATAAAAACCAAAAATTCTCCATTCGCCCGACATTTTGTATTGTCGTTTTCATGAATTTTTTCACTGTAGCTGTTGAATTCTTGGACTGTAGCTGTCCTTTTCGCGAATTCTTGGACTGTAGCTGTCGAATTCTTGGACTGTAGCTATCGTTTTGAAGAGCTATTTTCTTTGTTGCCGGGATCCAAGTAAGCCTTTGTCTGCCTTGAACTGTGCATCTTCCCACACATAATAAATGCATGATTATGATATTTGGCCACAAAAGACCTAGTTTCTTTAACAACAGTATATGGACCCCTAGTGCTAACAGAGATGTCACAATTTTTAAGTCAAATTTCGTTTCATAAAAGGTGTTTCCCAATTCTATTATGGGTTTGGGGGGAGATTTAAATCTCATTCGGTCCCTGTGAGAGAAAAAACTTGGAGGTCTATGAAGGCTTGAGCCAGTTTCTAACAATTTTAATAACCTTATAAAAAAGTTGAAGTTAGTAGATACACCTAGGGTTAATGGTAATTTTTCTTGGAATAACAAAAGGAGTGAAAGACATTAAATACCCAGTTGTTTAGTTCATTTACTCATAACCAAAGAATTATTACAAAGGGATATTTTCACAGAGGAAACCATCTTGCCTTGTCTAGGGTCATACCATTGGTCGCTCAAACTAGAAATAGACTTAAAGGAAACACCAAAAAAACAGTTGTTTCATTTGGAATGTCTAGGGCTTTAACGAAGTTAAAAAAAACATGGTTATTGAGAACCAAGGAGGAAAGGTTTTCAATTTGAAATTTGCCCAGTAGGTCTACTATAAGGTTGGAGATGTCCTCAATGACCATCATTCACAACAACAGAACCAACAACATCAAGATCCCCATAAACATCAAAGTCTCAATTGCAGAGATTAAGATGAAAGTGATGATCATCATTCACAACAACTGAACCAACAACAGAAATATCACCATCAACATCATAGTCTCATTTGAATAGATAAAGATGAAAGTGATGAACATCATCCACTTATGAAATCTAGACCTCACATTGATGACCATTTGAAACTTATGAAATGGAGAGGGGACATGGTGAATCTTATGATTCGATTGTTTTGTTTTTTTTATTGAGGAATGTAATAGGAACAAGTCTAGTGCTCACGTGATGAAGGGAAAGTTGAAATCTATTTCCAAAATATTGAAGGAGAAAGGATTTCATATTTATTGTCAGCAGTGCAAAGATAAATTCAATGACATGAACAAGAATTTTAAGGCACTAAATGATGTGCTTGGAAGAGACACATGAAAGGTTGTTGAGAATCATCATCTCATTTATTCTATGGATCATATTTCTGAGGGGAAAAAAAAGGGTCTGATGAAAATTATAGATTCCAATCACTTATTCTAGGAAGAAATGTGTTCTTATTCCAAGCTACATATCCTGGCAGATTATGGTATGCAGTCATCTTCTCCTAAGGAGAGAGAGAATCATGAGGCAAATGGGAAAACTAATGATGAAAATGGAGAAGATGTTGAAGAAGATGTTACAAGAATAGCATGGATGCAAAGACAACTTCTTGAGGTGAAAACTCTGAAAGTGGAGGTTCAGGCACAACAACTTGAGCTTGAGAAGGAGGGGTTTAAGGGGCCGGTAATTTGTAGGAGTAAGTAAATATAGTTGAAGAGACTGAAGTTAGAAAATGAAAATAATAAACTTGAATTCGAACTCATGGAAGTGCAGTTGAAGAAAAAGGAATTTGAGATCATGAAAGAGGTAGAAATGACATAGCATATCTCTCTATTGGATTGTTTTTATGGAGTAAAACAAAATTAGGGGGTCAAGCTCCAATAGCTCAGTTTTTTGTGCCTCACTGTCTTCAGCCTTTCTGGAAACCATGAATTATTTTCAGTGGTTTATGTTTCATTGTCTTGATACTGATGTAATACATACATAGTACATTTTCTCATTTATTTGGCAATTCTTTGTTGGTGAACTCATTAGGTATTTGTATTCCACATAATAGTTAACAACTTTCATTTTAACTTGAGTAAACTCATTTTTACACAAGTATTTGTATTTGTTTGCGATAATTTATTTCTTTTGGTACTTTAGAGATAGTTCATGTAAATTCATTTAGTATTTGTATTTTTTTGCAATAAGTATGTCAACACCAAAACTTGTCATTTCCTAGTCCTACTCTACTTTCTAAAAGGTTTTCCCACCTAGCTTCATTCTCTATTGTCAAATCGTTATAAAATCATGGGATCTACCTCATGGTGGCCAAGGTATTTATAATTAGTGGTGGTGGAGAGAAGAGCTACCCACCTTGACTATTATATTCCCCTTACATGGTATACATTGTGAGTTGGGTTTTTTTAATCATCTGTATGTAAATTGAGGAGTCAACAATTTTCTCACATTTATAAGTTGTTTTTTTCCCACAACATTTTCACAATTATTTGGATTTTTTAAGGAGGTCATTGTTATTTTATCTTATTCCTAAGAAATATAGTTAGAGGGCTCGTATTCTAATTGGTCATGGTTATACCTTCCTCAACACTCCAAATATATCATTTTGTTGTCCTATCTTGCTTTATGGGGTATGATATGTTTCTTACTTCTACATTTTAACATGGAAATTGAGGGTATGTGTGTTGTGTCCAATCCTTGTCTCTAGTGCATGGTATTCTTCAAATTTCATATATACATGTTAGATATTATGTGGGGTGTATCTAAGAGGGTGTTGCTGTAATTTTACATCCCCTTAAAAATAATGAGTCTCTACTCTCACTAACAGTTCGATATTTTGGGTATGCTTTGGTCATGTGTTTAAAAAATTTGGTGCTACTCTTTCAATAGTCATATGTCCATGAAAACCAATTAGTGTACAATTGTGACTCAAAACTATACTTGAAAATTTTCATGGTTCAAACAACATCAAAATATTGGGTACACCCGACTAAAAATAGAATGCACTAGTCCCAAACTGACAAATTCATTGTTGGCAGCAAGGAGAAACAAATCAAAAAAGGAAATTCCTTGTAACATATTTGCTTATGGTATTTTTTTTGTAGGGCACCTTCATATTTTCGACCTACTGTAAACAATAGATGATTTCACCCTTCCTATGAAAAGTGTTCTTGAACTAGGCCAAATGATTTTGACTTCAAGGCTGCTCTTTCACCATAATCTAGCTCGGATACCAAGTAATCTCAGGAGATTGAACAAGTCGGTTTTATTTTCTTTTGTCTTTGTTACAACTTTTGAGTTGAAGTAGTGAAGCCCCAGTCATGGTATATCTTTGTGATACAGTGCGAATTCTGAGAGAGATTTGCTATTTGTTTTTCCTGTTACCTTGGAGACCTTATTGCATGAAATCTATCACTTTAATCATTAGGAAAGTCATTGTACTCAAAAGTAGAATCTAATCTAATTTCATGTGTCAAAAGATAAGTTACAGAATTGAAGTATAATCACACTGCAATGATGAATATAAGGTTTGGAAAAATAAATCAGCTATAAATCTGAAGCTTGGTGCTTGAAGCATGAGTCATCTGCTTGCAACCATCATGAAGTTCAATAAAATGGTGCCATGTGGTGCCATGTACTCATAAGCATATTCCTTGTACTTATTCAAATGGTTTCAATGGTGTGCTGAGTGCAACTAGTAGTGGTGGAGGAAGGTGGAGTAAAACCAACAATATTCTCTTGTTTGTGGAATTGAAAGTGAAGCTGTGGGATGCTTTTCATGAATGGGAGAAACATGTCTAAAGTGTTCCATAATAGTTATAGAGTTAGAGGAGGAACCTTGAAAATTATGGCTACATTTCTATAGAATATCTCTCCTTGTTATGTTGTCCACCTTATCTTCGTTTGAATATCTCACAGTTAAGATCTTATGAAGATATCCCTTCATTCTTTGATACCTCAATTTTGTATAAATTTGGTCCAAGTGACATTTAACCTTACTTTCTTCGAGGACTGTGACTATTCTCCTCATGCAAGGAATCTTGGTAACCCAACTAGCTTATAGATCTCCCTGCCAAAACAAATTCATTTAAACACAATTGGAGTATAGAATGAAAATATTTAATTGATAAGTGAAGATAAAGTCTTCATCTTGATTTCTTCGATGGTGGAGAAAATATGTGTTGGTGATTTCTCTTTGAATGATCTTCTTCAAGGGTAAGGATTAGATCTTGGTTGTAATGATGATAAAGCCTTCTTTTTTTCACTCTTATGTACCAGTCCTAGGAAAGCTTGGTTCCTAGTCTTTAGATAATATTACTTTGACTTCTTCTTTACATAAGAATATAATTACATAGTAAACATGAAGACCGATCTATCTATACTTTTCAACATGCCTATGCGTTCACACATAGTACCTATATAGTACTTGTTATCCATTGGTTGATGACATTCAACTGTTGATTGATAATTTGTTTTTTAATTTGTTTATGAGGGGTAGGCGAGCCCTACAGATACCCCTCCATGGCATCAGGGGAGCCCTACAGAGACGTCTCCATGAGAGGAGGATTATCAGGTACATTGGTTGTTTAGTTATGTCATCTTTTCAAGTAGGTTATATTTATTGTTCGTTGTGAAAAATTGATTAATGTGAATTTTTTTTGTCCTGCACAGGTGGACGCACTCGTCCAACTCGTTCACCCAGTCAGGGAATCAAACAAGAGGCGCCCCAAGGAAAAGTTCCCATTCGCCCTGTTGCTGGTGAGGGGCAAAGGAGAACAATGTCTCAACTTGTGGGATTCATCCCACAATTGGATACTTCTCTAGGTAAAATCTAAATGAAAATTTATTGTTTGATGTATGTTTAATTTCAAACTTATTGTGGTACTCATGTACCCAAATTCTAACAATTTAATGTTTTGTATAGTGGGTCATAGACACATTCATTACTTGCCAGGGGACCATGGTATGAATGAGGGTCTTATACACAGCATAGGTACACATCAGATCAATTCCTAGTTAAAATGTTCAATTTTACGTTATATTCAATGTTGAACAAGTGAATTTTTTTTCCAAATGACGTGTTTAATGTGAAAACATTATGCTCCATAGGTGAAAATGTTAGAGTTGGGGTATGCCTTATTGCTGGTGAGGGGCAAAGGAGAACAATGTCTCAACCTGTGGGATTCAACCCACAATTGGATACTTCTCCAGGTAAAATCTAAATGAAAATTTATTGTTTGATGTATGTTTAATTTCAAATTTATTGTGGTTCTCATGTGCCCAAATTCTAATAATTTAATGTTTTGTACAGTGGGTCATAGACACGTTCATTCCTCGTCAGGATACCATAGTATGAACGAAGAGGAAGAGATAGTTTTTCCAACAGGTATTTTCAAATTACCAAACAAGTTTTTTAAATACAAATTTTCCTTATAAATTATTTAATTTTTAATATGTGCAATAATTTAACATGTTACAAGTGGTGGTGGTCGCCCTCCTAGGGGTAGAGGTCGTAGGGTTCATGAGTTTGCTCGAAATCCGAGCTATGATCCCCTTTACACCCATCCCGGTGATATTCCTGAGCAGATGCCTTGGGAAGATACCATCTACTTACTTACTGTTGATGGGATGAGGGAGCATTCCATGGGATTGCACAATGAATTTCAAAGTTGCAATCTCTCTACCCCTAGTCGAAATTGTCTCCAAATTGTTTTGCACAATTTGGAGAGTTTGATAGAGACTTATCGTGGGGTTGGACCATCAACCCAAGTTTTTTTTGACATGATGCGTAGGAGGAGAGCATCAGTGATTGGTATCCACTCCTACAATGAAGTCAAAAGTAAGGTCACTAAAGAAATGGCCTTATCACTATTTGACTTGCGGCCTGAAGACAAAAAACATCTGAAGATTGCAAGATTCAATGATCCTATTATTGCACCCCATATTTATGAGAAGTTCCTGTATGCATACGGGAAGTTTCCAAATAATGATGAGGTGCCGCAATATTTTGTTAGAATGTTGTTTTCTCAATTTCGAGAGCACATGGACCCTAACTATACAGATACTGGGTCCAAATTCTATGGAGCTGGAAAAGGTCGTACATATGAATGACCTGATGCTATGCGAGATGTTGGGTTTAGGCCTCCAGCACCTCGTTTAGCAGCTCGACCACCTAGGGTAGTTACACTTCCAGAGGAGTTAGCCCTTATCTCCAGTGCTGCATCAAAAATGAGGGATAAGATACAAGAACATATTGCAGCTGCTTTAGGAGGGGTGGAAGTCGGCTTAGGGACGAGCCAACCTTCATCTAGTGCAGGAGGGCGTCCATTTGTGAGTGTCCCAGATGATGTGTCGAGGGAGATGGAGCGAGATGAGCTTATTGAGTATGCAGCCTTATGTAGAGACCACTATGAGCAATCCAGGACAATACAAATGCACACCATGGGCGAGGTATGTACAAACAGGTTTTGATCTAACATGTTTTTTTGGTGTATGTATACATTTAGTCTCAAAAAACTGATGCCAATATATTTATTTAACTTATGCAGTTTACAACATTCCTAGAGCAACATTGCCTTTCCCCTCGTGCTCATTCTGTATATCGTGTACACGATCATGTACAGGTGCCACAGCCATTACTCATTACTATCTATCTATATTTTTGTATGTCAAATTGAAATTGAATTTATGTCACAAATTTATTGGTACGAGTCTTAACATTATGGAATTTTCAGGTTAGTGCTACACATGAAGGGTTGCCTGAAGAGATTATTCCTTCTGAGCTTCCAGTCGTGACACAGGTATTGATACTTTTCGTTAAGCATATTTATAGTGTTTATTATATTTCTTTTCGTAAACTTGACTGTTAACTTTGGTTTCTACTTTTCAGGGTACAGAGGATATTGACATGATGCGGACTGAGCCTCAAGGAGATCCTGTAGTCTCTGGGTCAGAGACTCTACATTAAACCATGGTAACCTCTTACCCTTTCTTCGTTGCTATGGTATTTAAAAAATATCTGAGAGTGTACGAGGAGATTCACCTACCTTTTTTGTAGAATTTGTATCCTAGTTTTTGTATCTTTTCTTATTCAATCAAGAACCTTTTCCCAATTGTCTATGAAGTTATGGATAACTTTATTCAATTATCAAGATCAATGTTCAAATTTTATAGTCAACATTGTTTCTTTGATTATATTTGAATACAATGCAAGGTAGTGACTGATTTCAAATAATTGCTATTTTTATATTTCCTGCATTGGTTTATCATCAAGATTGAGTAAGGTATTTACTTTTAGATGCTTTGGAAATTTATTACCAACCTATTTAGTATTAAGGAGTGTATTGCTCTGAATTCAAGGTTATCCAATCTTTATAGTTTACATATGAACCATAGGGATTCATGTGAAGATTTTCCAATATGTATTCTTGTGTATTATTGAATTCATTTGAATAATGTCCATGGATTTTTTGTCCTATTAATAAAAATTAATGACTACCACATTCACTAGAATTTCTGATATTTTAATGTATTCTTTGAGTGCCAAGGATTTCCATCCCATTCCCATTGATACCTAAGACATCCTATTTTTATTTTTTATATATCATCCATATAATATACTTATTTTCATAATAAATAGAGGAAGGAGTTTCTCTCTGTTTTAGGGGTGTATTTCTTGTAGGTCTAAGCCACATGTGTGAGATTATCCTAGAAGGAGATTATCATTCTGCTCTAGGCCACAGAGAAGGGATTGCTTCTACAACAGCTCATAAAAGTCCGTTTTGAGGCCTAGCTTAGGCTGAAGTCATCCTAAGGTATAGTGCAGTTAAGATCAAGTACATATTTTGTTATATATGAAGACCTTGATGTCACAAACACGTGAATTGTAGGAGGCTTGAGGAGGAGCCTTAAAGCCCTTCCAGCCATGCTTTTAATTTCTAGTTGAACAAAATAAGGGGAAGTATATTTGGTCATAAACTCACAGTGATTTGAAGCAGGGTTAAAAAAGCTTACTTTTCAAGGAAGTCTATCAGATCTTCACTCTTGATACTGCACCTCTGAAATAATTGGATGTTCGTTAAATAGCTATGGTCTTGGTATGATTTGCCTATAATGTCATATGGAATATGCTTTAGTATGATTTTTTGCATTATGACATTTTGTCTTGCTTCAGTCATATATGTGTTTCTCATATTACTCTACATTGGTAGAGTTTCCCATATTGGCAATAATGGGTATAACCCATTCCTATATACTCTCAAATTTGTGTATGGATTTCACTGTGCAACAACTGCAATATGGTATTTCTCTTACAATAGTATAAGCTTGACCTCAATTTCATCATTTGTATATGAATTATGGTACAGTACATGAATATATGGAAGTGCATCCATCAGTTCAGATATGGCTTCTCTGCTCTATTCATATTGTCTATATTCATTCAGTTTTGCATTGTATACAAAACAATAATATTCCCCTATATATGGTGTCAGGAATCCTATTCGAGGATGATGTTGCAGTGGAGTAGCTGCAATATCCTCCATCTAAAATATCAATGATCTTGATCATTTGGGGTCGTATTGATTTTCTTCACAATCACGTTCCTTCAATAGTGTCAGCATTCATATATACAGTCACAATTTGATCTTCTTAGCATCGTGCTTATCGATCCTTGTTCAGTTTCTAGAAGAATCATTTTTTTACTTTGAATAACAAGTGGTGAGCATCATTAAAGGAAGAAATTTTGTAGGTATCTGAAGACTAGACCTCCCTTGTGAAAAGAATCACTACAAGAAGTCAGGTTGACCATTGGACCTTTCATTAGCATAACTCAAGGATGCAGCAAAGAAAATGGTTTAAACGTGAGGTACATGACTATTCAACATTAACTTGACCGATGCATGCTGAATTTGACACAACTCTTATTTAAATTTGC
The DNA here is from genome assembly GCA_034641835.2 of Pinus albicaulis. Classification (NCBI taxonomy): domain Eukaryota; kingdom Viridiplantae; phylum Streptophyta; class Pinopsida; order Pinales; family Pinaceae; genus Pinus; species Pinus albicaulis. The sequence continues at coordinate 1,088,993,154 of CM076575.1, forward strand.
ATGCTGAATTTGACACAACTCACTATGTCAATGGTGACTTGTTCGTCCCCTATGTAGGATGTTGCTAAAGGAGAAACTGTTATTAAGGAGAAAGAAGAAGAGCTGTATGCCTTACAAGAAAAACTTGTCAGTATGGAGAATGTGATTTTCTTCTAAAAATGATCTGTGGATGATTTATGAAATTGGAACATTTATTTTAAGCATTTTAGCATCATGCATTTATTGTATTCTGATGTGAAATAAGATTAATAGGAGAATACTTTACCTTGCTTACTGTTAATCAATGCAAGCACTTTGTCCAGGATCCAGCAGCTCCAGTTCCTTATTCTTACTTTAGTATCATGCTCTTTATTGTAATTATCTTCTGATTTCAGATACTGTTTTATTTTTTTAAATTTTTGATGGGATTCCATAATAATCTTGCTATTATTGTAGGAGGAGATCCAAAAGCTCATTGATGATCACAAGGCCACACTAGAAGCAAGGAAAACTGAGTTTGAAGCTGAGATTGAACAACGACAATCCTTATGCAAAGAAAGAGAGGAAGCTTTAAGATTGTTTGAGTAGCTTAAGAAATTGAAAATAGAGTTAAATGTGATCAGGCTTGGCAGCTGACAATATGATACAGCTGGAAAGATTTATTGAAGGTTCCCAAATTTGTACAAATGAAGGTTTAGTGAACAAATTAGTGAGATTTAAAATTGGCTATAAGCCTAATGAGATCAAATAAGAGGAATCTATTCATAGCCTTGCTATTTCTGTAATTAGTGAGATTTGAAATTGGCTATAGGCCTAATAAATAGTTCGTAGCCTTGCTATCTCTGTAATATGTACTGCTAGAAAATTGGCAGAAACCAAGACTGAAAATATTTGATATATTTTGGAAATCGAGTTTCGACAGTACAATATGGATTTCTTTTATTCAAATTGAAAAATCTGTGTAGTGATGAACCTCATATTAATATTTATTATTATCCATTTTAATTTATGACAAGTGTTGAGTATCGCAAATAAGGTGACTAAAATATATGCTTTTTTTCCTTTTTTATTATTATAATGATAGGTAATAATTATTAAAAAAATGATAGGTACTTTAATATGATTAGAGGTTGAAATTTTTTTTTCTTTTCTTTTTTATTATACATTTTCTACTGTGTTGAAATCGAGTATAATTCTTTTACAAATTTGTGCCAATATTTGAAGGCAATGTGCTTTCTTGTAGTGGTGCTAATGCATGGATGTTCACGGAAAATCTAAAGCAGGAGTTGATATGTGGATGAAAGAGACTTTTAACACATGTCCTAAGTTGGCTAGAAGAAGGCAATAAAATGGGGTTGATTGGCCCGAGAACGCACAATAAAGACAGGAGGTTTATGATAGACAAATAATCCAGTGACAGATGGGTACACAAGGGAAAAAGCTCACTTTGAAAGTGGACAAGTTCTCTAGGCAAAATTTTCCCTCCTATACCCATCTATGACTACAACTTATTTGTATGTCATAAAACTCCTGTAGCTTTCTTATCTGATGGTGGTGATTATTCTTTAATATGCCTCCACTGCTCATCTAATTTCACCTTGAATTAGCATTTGCATTACCCAATTTGGGTCCACCCAATAAAATCCAAAGAAAATTCTGAAGTGCATGATAAGCGTATTGAAAAACACTATCATAACATGGCATTTCATCTCACATTTCCAAAATAAGAAACAACTTTCCAAATTAGGGAACATGTTTCCAGGCCATATCATATGTGTTTCCACATTTCACTGTGTTTTTGGTGATGGTACCAACCATGTACTTGTGTTTCCCACAACATAACCAAATATTTATATTGGTGCAAAGTTCAAACAGAAATCAGTCTCAATTTATTGAAGCAACATGAGCCAGAATCTTCACATTTTGAGGATATTCTGTTACAACCTTGGTCTAGAAGCTAACCTATGGAAAAAAGAAGATCACGACTTTCAATATGTCCAATAAATTTTTTCCAGATGGTCACTCTTATAAAGGTGAAAATAGTATAAGGGGTATCTTCCTATACCTAACTAGGTGTTCATTTTATGTCTCTAGCTTTGGAGATGAGATTGTCTAAGGCTTACATTGTCCTTCATATACTAGAAAGGTGTTACCCACCATGTGCATTTCAAACACTTTAATCAATCATCATCAATTCCATCATCAATTAGTTCCATCGACTCGGGATTGCAAATCATATTTGACAAAATGGAACCAAAATCCACCTTGTGGTCAATTCGAGAAAAGAATTTAGCCATAGCAGTATTGTTGTTGATCCTACATGATTTACAAATGGACCAACAGGTCATAAAATAAGGCATCATGGCAAAAATAAGGAATGCAAGTAACTAGAAATGTACAGAAGCCTAGAATAGTAGTATCCAAATTCAAGATGGAGAAAATTCCAATTTCCTTAGTCCTCGGCATTAAATTATATTCAAGATGAGAACTAGATGATGAGATGAGACTTTGAGGCTCGTAGAGAAAAATCCCACACCAAATCGAGTAGAACATGTAGTTGTTATAGGTTATCTTACTCATGTCAAATTTGTGATCAATGTACTGTGGTACAGGTGGGAAGTTCTTTGCTTGTTTTATTTTAATAATAGAGTTCTGGTACACAACACAATTATAGTGAATGTGTTTGCACATTCACAAATTTATGCCACTTTCACTATAATTACACAAAGTTTCTCATTTTTTTAACAATAGTTGTGGTTACAATATAGTTCAACCAGTTTAAAAATGTTAATTCAATTGACATCTAACACACAATATTGAATCAAACGTTCTCCTAAGTAGAACATTTTAAAAGTGGGTGTTTCCCATCTGATGTAACATTTTAGTTGTAAAATTTTACATGGCCATTGTTTCAAAAGCTTTCTTAAATATCCCCATCATTTTGTTTTAGTGTAAAGAATCAAAGATTAATTGAGATATATTTTATATTAATAATATCTTTGTTTTCTGGTTGTTGACAAAGTCCAAAGGAATTTTATTGTTCTAGTCTTGGTTGAGAGATACTCTTGCAAAAGCAAACTTTCATCTTTGATTGCCTTAAATTCCCTAAGCATCTATGGTCTTATCTTGTATGTATTTCTTGCTTCTAATTTTCTTGTGAGAGGCTAAACTCCCACACTCTACATTGCCATAGTAGTACTAGCATGATGAAGATGTAAATGATTTTTTCCACGACTATTACACTGTTATCCTTTCCAAAACAATTGTCTAGTCTCATCTTGTTTTTTTTCTTTGGTATTGATGCACTTGCAAAATTATTGGGGAATAAATTCAGTGATACATAACTGTAGTGTTCTATTTTAGCAAAACTTTCAAGATATTGAAATCGATTTGGCTAAAAGAGAGGACTCTTTTAGATCTAGTTTCACATTTATTTTAAATTCAAATCTGAACCAGTAAAGAAGCTAAGAATTGACAGTTTTTTGGTCACCATCATGACATTAACACTTCAAGCAACATTATATTGACTAGATAGAGTAGAAGGATTATAGTTATGGATCCATAGATTATTCTTTGGCAATCAACCTCCAAATATTATCAAACTTTTTAATATATTATTTACACGATATAATTGCACTCTTAATGCTTTGGGATATATAATCTCCAAAAGTTACACACTGGGTGTTGTCACTGGCAGCGACTGTCACCTTGTCACTAAAAAATGGGTGTTGTTTTAGGGTTGTAGTTTCAGGGCTAGGTTTGCAACGTTGCCTTCGAATTCCTCATTTCTCTGTCAATGGCTTTGAAAGGCTAAGAGAACAGTGGAGCCCAGGGTGTTATAGTTCTGTTCCATGTCATTGTCATGTTCTAGAATCCAGAGACTTCTTCCTGGAGTAGCCTCTATTTATGCTTTTCTGAGGAATATTTATGCAGGGGTAAGAAATTATTCAACCAATGATGTAGAGTTCTTATTTTCGCATGGTTAAGGAATGTTTTAGATTGTGACATTCATGAAGTTTTTTTGGTAGATCCTCAACATTCCTTCAGCTATGGTGAACTTCATTTATCATTTGATCGGCCTCATTATAATTTTCAAGGACAGCCTCGATGATATTCATGTGAGAAGTCCCCATTTTCTTGCTCGTACAAAAATTAAAATGGTGCGATGCCAAGCTTTATGGTTATCTATGTCTAGAAACTACCTTCAATCAGTTTTGCCCCCTTACCTTAGCTTCTGCTGAAGGGCAAGAAATTACAACATGAGTCCTTTTGTATTTTCCAAATAGTAATTCCCAGTTAAATTTATTTTGGGTACATGTGTTATGATATGGAAAATAATGAGACATTTTTTTCTCCATCAAAATACTTTAATTTGATATTTCAAAGGTTGAAATCAGAATATACATAGTACTGTATTTTCAGATCTTGCTAAGCCTTAAGGACTAGATACAATATCACAAATTCCAGTTTTTCATCTATTCCCATTAGTTACACTCTTCTTGTATCAATTAAGACCCCAAAATGTGCATTAAAACACCAAAAAGGGTACATACGTGAGGATTTTATGCCTTTCCATCCTCATAACTTGCCATTTTAGTATTACAAAGCAAAACAAAACTCCTCTGAAGAAGTTAATACTGGAGAATAAATAGTTTCGTGTTGGAGTTCTCCATACTTGAAATCCTTCACAGAAAAGGGTCCAGCCATATTTGTCAATATATATGGTGGGTCCAGAACCAAGCCATTCTTCACAATTTTATTACGCTCGAAGATACAAGTGGCCTCATTGAAAAGTAATTCAAGGACGTTAAAACATAGACTATGAGAAATTCGGGTTCGAATAATGCCAAATCTGAACAAAGACATTCCAAGGGTTTCTTTGATAGCACCAAACAAGAAGATCCCCCGCATTGTGGTGTTGGAGCAGTTTTTTTATTCAAAATAACCATTGCCTCCTCAAATATTTATAAATTTTATTTATACTTGCTTTACCATGTATATCAGATACCTATCAATCACAAACATGAAAAGTTGTGGAATTCATTCTCTGGAAACACAACCAACCTTTATTATTACCAACATTAACTTTTATATAGTAGCAGATATGTAGATAAAATTTCCAGCTTCCAAAGAGACAAACTTTCTTCTCCAACATGATGGCACATTCTTTTCCCTCTACATATGTGCTCCCTATCATCGCACTGGGAATTGGAAACAAGGAATTTACAGGTGCAATAGCTTCATCCAAAAAGGACTTTGAAAGCCATCACTTTAACTGAATCTGATGACATATAATGTGGCCCTTTTTCCATGCAGCATAGCTAACGGGTGCTTCTAGGTCCTTGAGAAATGAATACACTGCCTTTGAAATGGGAAACCCTCTTGCATCTTTTTTTCTGTGCAGATTCACCTTGTCTGAAATGAATATACATAGGATGTAGGAAAATCTAATTTAGTGAAAATATGGCAGGCATCCTAACGAAAATAAAAATAAAATACAGAATTTTACTAGAAAGAAAGAAAGTGAGCTCCAAACCATAGCTTAATTAAATAAATTAGCTAAGCAAACCATACACAGTGACTATGCTGGAAAGCTGAGGAATATCTTCTTCATCAAGAACCAATCTTTGTATATCAATAAGCCAGATTGAGAGGGATGTCAATGCAGCACCAACAGACATTCTGATTACAACAGACAAATGGAAGGAATTATTTCATCAAACGAACCTGAATGAGAGCACCACCTTTCAACTTACATCATTATGGTTTTTAAAATAATAATTAGAGTCAAAATATGATAATAAATTACTCAAGAATCAAAAAAATAGTCGAACGAGGTATTATGAAAGGAAAATTGAACCACAATGATGTAAACCTATACACAGTGCATGAGAGCCAAAGTAAAATATAGATATCAATGCAGAATACAGATCTCAAAAATATAGGCACAGGTGTGTGTGTCATGCAGAGAGTGTTGTGCTGCGATGAGAGCTGAACTGTTGAACCTATACATGAGAAAAAGGTAAATTCTAGAGAATCCCTTAGCAGAGACTGGACAGACACAATAAAAACAGAGAGGATTCACAGTGCATGAGAGCTAAAGTAGCACATTGACGTCCATGCAGAATATAGAGCTAAAAAATATAGGAACGGGATGTGAGCATTGTAGAAAATCACATGTTGTAGATCATTGTGTTTAAGACGAAATGTGTGCATGAGCAAAACATGTGCCCTAACCCGTGTAGCCAAAAGAGAAAATCACATGAATGTATGCCCTATCAAATGACACAATGCCCAGAGGGAGGTTGATTGTAGACATAAAACAATGATCTTTTTGAAGAGCATAGTGCGAGAAGAACCTAGTGAACTTTTGTGCTCTAGAACACAAAAAATATTACTGTATACCAATTCTTTGAAGTAGAGGTAACCACACAAATTCTAGAAGGGCACACAGGTGCAGATGAAACTCGTAGATACAAATATTATTTTTATTTGTATAGGGCAGAAAGTCAAAAGTTTCTAAAGGTATTTGATTTCCTAAACTGCTGCGTTGACATATTTTTTTCATGGAGCAGAGGAATTGAAGTTTAACAAACTTATTTTGGCATGCAAAACCCAGAGAAAATCTCATATCGAAAATATTGTTTTCGATGATTGTTGAATATTGCACATAAGCATGCCTTTCTAAAACAAAACCACGAGTCTTGTTCAAAATCTCTTTTAATTTACCCAGAATATCAGATTTTCATAATAATGTTTGAAGGAAAATATGAACATGCTTACCCCCATGAATTTTTGATGTAGCATGGTGGATAGAGGGAGGTACCATGCTACCACAATGAGGAAAGCCCAATTTCCCATGGCTTGGAAGGGAGATGGAGTCACTAGCTTGTTTTGAAAGGTATCAAGAAAACTTGGGCAATGGAGTAAGGCTAATAGGTTATTTGAGATTGAGAATAGATCTTGATATGAACCATAGGGTTTGAGTTTGATTTTATATGAGTAGTTCTCTTATGTTTCAACAAGTAGATGTATAACAACACATTAATAAAGGAAAGAAAATAAACTAGGGTTTATTTTTTGAGTCCTTTGGTCAGATGATTTACTTGCAAGGAAAGAAAGAGAACTTGAAATGTAGGAAAATGCAATTGAGCTAACCCCTTTTCAATCCAAATGCACATTACAATCAAGAAGCATTAGGATTTTTCCCCTTTTCACTTTGATGTGCAAGCAAACTGGAAGAATAACCTATATGGTTTATCGATTCCCTATGTGGGCAAAGCCATTAAGCTATATGTGAGATTGACAAAGAAAGAGAAAGAGTGAGAAAGGGAAGCTGCTTGCATTGAGATCCAAGACAAATACCAAGCAAGCATAGAAGGCTTAGGATCCTATGTCAATATACTTGCAAACTTACCAAGGATCCCTTGCAAAACTTAGTTCATCATTTATGTTCTATAATATGCAATAGTGGAAACACACCAAACAATCAAACATACATTGTAGAGTTAATTAATCAATGCAAGTATGAAAATCCTTTGTCCCTTCAATGAGAAGGTACATTACCCATCCAATGTTTTGTTGGAACCTTACTTAGTTCATTAAAGTCAAATTTGTTTGTTAGTTAAAGTTAAAATTAAATAAAGTTAAAATTTAATGTGAGGAAATCTTTTACTCATTTTGATAATATTCAAAGAATAAAGTCTAACACTTTGGAAATCTCAACTTTTACTAAATCATAAATTATTATTTCAAAATATATATATTAAAATAATTTAATATAATATACATTAAAATTTTCAAATTAAAATTTTCGGTGACATCATCCCATGAAGCTATAATCTGAAGTAGAAACTTTACATTTGTCCAACTTCAAATTGTTCCTATTTTTAAGATCTTTTCTTCCATACTCTTGAAATGGGAGAAAATCTTAAACACAAATCAAGATGACTGGTTCAAAAAATTAAAAATTAAATTATTAACAATGGAGGCATATTGAAAATTTATCTAAAATCAACATGATTAGTTCATAAAACTAAATTATTAACAATGGAGATATATTCACAATTTCTCTTGATAAATATTATTTGAAAATAGTGTTAATGTTGTACAAAATTATTTAACCTAATTAGTTTCAATACATCTTAGAAAATTTAGACCCCACAATCTATGATTTATTATCTTCAACTATTTCATTGAACTATTTAGTTAAATTTCAATTAAGAAACACAAATATTAATTTTCAACCACCAACCACTAATTTTGAACATGAATTTTGCATTATTTGTATTTTAGACAACTTTTCTTCTTTTATAGAAATCAAATTTGTGATCATTAAGACATGAAGGGTATTAAATTCTTGTTATTTATAGAAGGCATACAAATTTTAATAATTCCAAGGACTATGGATTTATCATTATATAAGATTTTTCGTTATATTGGGGCATTCAAGGCACAATGGATTTATGCTTTAAGGTGAGCACCTAAAAAATTTAATAGAAAGTTTTTATGAATCTTGTAAATTCTTGTTTATTTCCTTAAGCTCTCTTAAATTGCAAACTTAGAAGTTTTCGTTCCTTTATGTACACATCCTCTTCTTCAGTTTCTTTACCTTCATATTTATATTTGCTAGCAGCACCTTGTTTTACGAAACCAGCTACATCACCATGGAAACATCCTTGACCCGCAATGGGTTCTCGTCGCTCCTTGCTGGTGCTATCGACCTGCAACCAACCCTATAGATCATTGCACTTGAACAGATAAATGTTGCTCGAGCTACAATGCCTCGCTACCGTGTATCATTGTCCGATGGTGCTCACAAGCACACCGTTCTCCTTCCTTCTTCACATACAAAGTTTGCACAAAATGAGGATTTGCGAATAGGCTCGATAATTCAACTCAAGAAAAGCTCGTGCACATATGCACATCATTCCATGTAAGCTACGCACATGCCACCTCCCCACTTCCTCCCCTTTACTGATTCTCCTCTTATGTCCCTTCTTTATCTCAATTCTCATTCCTAACATTTTACTTGCCCTCTTTTCTAATAAATATCTCATTCTTGCAGGTCACTTTGTCTCATCGATCTTGACATACTGCAGCGTGTTGCACCATTGGTTGGTGACCCAACCCCTATTATTCTCTCCACTAAATAGATGATCCAAGCCACCTTGTCCTCCTCTTCTTCATCTCTCTTTTCACCACCACCCTCCCTTGACATTCACTCCTTGTCCTCCCAAAACTCCACCCTATCATCTACAATTGTTCTCCCTTTTAAAGCACTCTCCCCTACCCGAAAATCTTGGTCCATCCAGGGCAGAGTCCTTTCAAAGACACCCCTTCGTGAATTTAGCAATGCACGGGGCACTATAAAATCACTAGGGTTTGACCTTGTCGATCGCGACAGCGATCAAATCCACGTCTTTGCCTTCAATGAGTTGGAAGAATCCCTACATGCTCTCATTAAAATTGGCCACATTTACAATGTTGCAAATGGGACCATAAAGATCCCCAACCCTTCATATAACCATCTCAAACAGCCATTCGAAATCCTCTTCTTCTCTTCATCAACAGTGTCACAAGTCTTCACTGATGACCTTACAATTCCTTCCCATACCTATCAATTTGTGCCTATAAGTTCCCTCAAACATTCGCCTCCCTCTCTCCTGCATCTATCATTCGTAAACGCAACGGCTCTGAGACTCCCAAGAAAACTATAACTCTTCGTGATATGTCCGGAAGAAGCATTGATGTCACTTTGTGGGGCGAACATTGCCATGCTGAAGGTCGTGCACTCTTCGAAATGTGCATGGCTCATGAAATTTTTGTGCTTGCAATTAAAGGGGGAAGGATCGTCGAGTTCAATGGCCAAACTATCAGCACAATCCCGACCACTTCGCTACTTATAAATCCAGATGTCCTTGAAGCACAACAACTGAAAGAATGGTGTGACGGAGAAGGAAATAAAGCACCCTCACCGTCGCTCAGCCGCAAATACAAAAGTACAAGCAAGAGGCCTTTGAGTTCGAAAAAAATTGCCGACATTTTGTCAATGCAACATGATGAAAACATCCCATGGATTTCACTCCGTGCTACTGCTACCTCTATTAACATGGATGATTTCTACTTCCTCGCATGTCCCCTTATCATTGATGGGATCCAATGCATGAGAAAGGCTTTACAACAAGATGACAACACCTACCGATGCTCGAAATGTGAAGGCTCGTTCAATGAGTGCGACTATCGCTACATTCTTCGACTCCATTTGCAAGACCACACTGGCCACCTCGAAAATGTTGTTGCTTTCGATGAGGCCGCAACTGCCTTTCTTGGCTTCTCCGCAAAGGACCTTTGCCTCCTCTCAACCGATCCTGAAAGTGTTTTCGACATATACAAAAAAATCAAAGGACGCCATTTCCTCTTCACACTATCTTTAAAAAGGGATAGATTCAACGGTTTTGAACGACTACGCCCAACTCTTATGCACGCAGAAGAACTTGCATACGATGAGGCATCAACTACCCTCCTAGAGGCCCTGCAATCAGTTCCTCCCCCTGCCAACCCATTCTAACACAAACTCTAACCGTTTGTTTCTTGCTCTCACTCATCTCTCCCCCAACTCTCATTCGATACATACTTTCCCCATAATACCTTCCTTGTAAGATGCCCACCCTCCACCAGACATTTTCAATTCCTTCCCATCATTCCCCTTTCAGTCTTCTTAAACCTTGATTTCCATTCCTCATCCATTTTTTAGACATGTTTTGTAATCGTAACTATATATTTTCATTTCCCTTATACTTTCTACTAGTTCTCCTAAATGCTTCAGCGCCCACTCCTTTCTTCATGACGTTTTGTATATATGTCATTCCACTATGCTTTAATGGATCTTTCTAATATATGAACATTTAGTCACATAGTTTTGCCTTTCCTCCTTCATTGTTTGATCTTCTTTACAACACACACATTTTCTAAATGTACATATCAATATGCTATGCTTACTATAAAAAATAATACATAAATTTCTTCTTCTCTTTTTGTAAAATACAAAATATGTCTTCACTTTACTCTAGCCAATACATGCAACATGTGGTTGATTTCAAAATAAATGTTTTTCAATTTGAAATATCCAACACACATTTCTAAGCAACCCATACTGAATAAATTTTCACTTTAATAATCACTCGCAATATACTTCATGCATTTGACATACCTTTCCTTACTTGCAACAGCTATTCCAACCCCACCAGAAAACAATGTGGGAAGGGAACAACAACGACGCCACTATGCACTTAATAAATACATCATCAATGCACATCGTCGCCTCCTCTATTCAAATCGTCGAACAAACCTTCACTCTCAAACCAACAATACTCCCATTCCTTCACAAAATTTCGTCCTCCCCATACATCCCACCCAAACTTTCCAACTTCCCCTTCCATCTCCACTTCGTGACCGACCCTTTCCAAACGCTTCAACTCCTTCAAATCTTGCCTACCCTTTACATATGTGACCCCATGTTCCTCCCTTTCCACCTACCCAACAATTTCTCCCCATCCTTCTCCAACATGCACATTTTCGCTTTCGTCAAAGGATCGATGCACTTTGTCCCATCCAAGTTTTCTCAATTTTTCATGAAGCTTACCCATCCATGAAAACAAAAACAAGTCATGGAATAATTTTTTGTACCCGTTGTGCTGCCGAATGATCAATGCATCGTTTATCCTCTACAAATAACATGGAACCAGGTATCCAACCACATGTCCTATCCTGCCTAACTCAAGTTGAAGAGATGCTCATTTCTCGTGTCAATCTCGTTCTTCAAGTCACCCATGCACGTGGTGGCCAATTGAAATATTCTGGTCATACTATTAGCTTTCCACAAGATATCACAAATATTTTCACCTCTCTTCCTCGCATTTTGTCAGAACTAGACATCCTTTTTGTAAACAAAACTAGCTATGATGAAAAAAACTATGCATTTTTTGTTAGTCGAACACATGTCCATGCAGCTTTGCAATTCAAACTACAAAACGACCCATACTACAAAGATGTCCATATTAACCAACTTTCCCTCTATGCTTTTCCTATTTCACCTACCAACATTTCCAACATGCTACACCATATCAACACAGCTTCCATCGCACTCCATGAAGCCATTCCATAAATTCCTAATTCTGAACTTCCCCACTCATGCCCGTCTGACCTCCACCCATCCTCCTTTGTTTCAACTCTACCAAACTGTCATTCTGAACCTGATGAAATACTTGCCTACATAGATTTTTCCAATTCAAGAACCACCCATTCACTTAAATGGCCGATCATTGGCCTCTACCCAATCAATGAATACAACACAGAGGGCCTATTCTCCATGGCCTTCCCCACCCTCTTCCCCATAGGATCTCCCATGATTAACCAACCAAGAATTGCAAAAGTGGATATGCAAGAATACGCTTTGCATCTAATGCGCTACAATGACAATCGTTTTGCACAGCATCCTCGCTTCCGATATTACTTGTACAACCTTATCATGTGCCATCGCAGCCAAGCAGCTGCCTCTGTCTTCATTAAAAGGGACCTTTCAAATGCCCTTCCAGCAACAGTCACTGACCTTCGCCACCAACTCCAGCAAATGCCACCTTGCACCATTCCAGACCAAATTATGCATTTCGGGTCATCCTTGCGTGGAAGCTGTTCCTTCTGGACCAGGGCTAGAGGGGAACTTACGGACATGATCACTCAAATTGGTACCCATACCATATTCTTCACACTAACTGTAGCTGATACAAAATGGCCTGACTTGCATAATTTTATGCCTTCCAACCCTCCATCCAATTCAAATGAGCACACTCGATGGAGAATCCAAAACATTGTTAGAAACCCGCATCGTGCATCTCAATATATCCATTGCAGATTCACAATATTCCTGGAACATGTCCTACTTAAAGGATTCCTTGTAAAGGATTACTGGTGCAGGTATGCATACTATTCCTTTCTTCTCTTATCTTTCATTCCTTTCACTTCCACACATCCAATCTTACTATCTGTCCCCTTCCTTTCTAAGGTATGAATGGAAACATCGCGGCTCCGCACATATCCATGGGTTTTTGTGGCTTCCAAATGCACCTGCTATGGACAATCTCAATTGGACCAACCCCACATATGTCCGCGCGGCTACAGAATATTTTGATAAGTACTGCACTGCTTGGAATCCTCGCCCACTTCACAGTCGAGCTCCTGGAATAAATCATTCATCTCTACAAGATCCATGCCTCCTTAGCACACATCAAATATTTACAGGCAACCAGTTACAAGACTATGAAAAAGTCCTCAATTCCGTTCAAAGACACACAAATTGCCACTCTTCTACATGTTTACGCAAAAGAAATAACACATCAACTTGCCGCTATGGAGCCCCATGGGAGATTCGCAACACGTCATCTCTTCAAATTGATGGTTCTGGAAAAAAAGTGTACTCCCCTACTAGAAATGATGACAAACTCAACGTTCACAATGCTCAACTACTTGCAATATTGAGGGCCAACATTGATTTTCAACCAGTTCTCTCACGCCATGCTGTGTTGAACTACATTTCAAAGTGTGCAGCAAAATCAGAGGCAAAGCCTGAAAGCTATTACCAAATTCTCTCACGCCTCTCACAGTGTTCCCCCCCAAATGCTTCTACTATCACTATCGTCCGCAAAGTCCTCACCGAAATTGTTGTTGATCGAGACATTGGTGCACAAGAAACATGCCACATGCTACAAAAACTCCCACTAACAAAGTGTAGTCGTTCTTTTGTCTCCCTCAATGTAAAAAAACAAGTCTTCAAACGTGTATCGCATGAATTAGATGGTAATCTTCCATCAACACCTTTCATCACCTCCTACATGGAAAGACCACCTGCACTTGAAATTTTGTCTCTTATAGAAGTTGCACGCTCCTGGTCCTTCTCTGCCCGTAGAAAAACATCACCATGGAAACAAATATTCCCTCCCATGGTTGTCTGTGTTCTTCCTCGTTACACCTCCATTCCATTGAAAGAATCACCATCCTATGTAGACTTCTGTTGGAGCGAACTCCTTCAATACTTCCCTTTCTGTAGCCTCCCTAATAATATTGGCATATCCGACGCAGGAATTGTTGCACACTGGGAAGAAATTAGACACACATATCAACCTTGGCATGTTCACCGCAAACCATCTACCCCAGACCTTTCCAACTCTATCTGTTCATCCCCAGACAACCCTCCCCATGCCCCCACACTTGACATGCATGAATGGAAATTTCTCTCTCAACTCCACCCAGGTAACAACCTCCTCCTCGATGAGCTTGAAATGCTTGGCCATCGTGAGTTTGACACAAACCATAATTGGGGCCACTCTACAATCCCTCCACACTTATAAGAAATAGCCATCTGCTTCATCGAATCCACCTGCTCCTCCACAAGATCCCACCAACTCCTAACTCCATGTGCACATTCCCTTTCCTCCTTGTCCCCAAGCCAAACCATTGCATTCAATATCATTTTCTCCCACTTCCGCAACAACATTGCCAATAAAACACTCAAAATGATAATCCATGGCACTGCTGGTACCGGAAAGTCGTTCCTAATTGAGTTCTTAAAAAATGGATTCCTTGAAAGCTCCACCATCGGAAAATACCCCCTGCTACTACTTGCTCCTACCGGTGTTGCAGCATTCTACATTAATGCTTTGACAATCCACTCTGCTCTTCGCATCCCTATATCCTCTATGGAGCCTTTAGAGGGTCAATCCCTCCTAAAACTTCAATAACAAATTCAACCTATCAATTACATTCTAATTGACGAAATGAGCTTCATTGGTCCTAAATTACTTTCTCAAATTGATAATCGCTTGCGCGAGGCATTCCCAACAAATAGAAACAACCCATTTGGTGGACATTCTATAATCCTTGTGGGTGACCTTGGCCAACTACCACCTGTAAAGGACACGCCAATGTATGTAGGAACTTCTCGTGGCACTGTACTTTGGCAAAGCTTCAATACTGTGGTTACGCTTGCAACAGTATTTCGGCAACAAGGAACAAGTCCTACACAGATTTCCTTTCGCGAAATCCTCTCCAACCTTCGCAATGCAACCCCCACTGTTACTGATTGGAATATTCTTATGACACGTTCAAAAACAAATCTTCCTGAAGCCGAAGTCCAATCATTCTCCAATTCAATGCATCTTTATTCAAAAAATGACGATGTTGACCTGCACAATAAATCGATGTTAAAATTATTAAATCAACTATTTTCACGTTGTTTTGCAGCCGGAAAGAGGCAACTCGAAACTACACAACCAAAAAATGATCAATTATCAAAGAAAATACTCCTCTGCATTGACCAACGTGTATTCTCAAAAGCAATTTGTGGGTTGGTGCTGGTCTTGTTAATGGTTCACTCGACACCATTCGCGCAATCGTATATGCACCAGGTTGTACACCACCAGAACTACCATCCTTTGTCGTAGTTGCCTTCCCTCACTACAACAGTGCACCATGGGATCCTTCGAATCCTACATTTGTGCCAATCCCCCCCATCACAAGGGGTTCGTGCACACAAATGCCTCTCGGCATGGCATGGTGCTTAAAAATCCATAAATCACAAGCATGACACTAGATAAGGCAACAATTGACATCGGCAACATTGACCGGAAAGGGCTCACTTTCACAACTATTTCAAGAGTTCGCTCGTTGAATGATCTCTGCATCTCCCTTGCCTTCTCCTTCTCACGCTATTCACATATGCAGGAGAACCCTTACGTCATGTGCAAGAAACAAGAAGAGGCACACCTTGCATCCAAATCTATTACTCACACTCCTTGAAGAGCTCCTGGTACCTTCCCTTCGCTTGCATTCCATTTTTACTTCTTTCATCTTCTTCCTCATAATAAGACCTTGCAAATTTCTTGCTTCATTTACATTTTCACTTTCCAATATCATTTCAATTCATATTTGTTCCTACTATTTGTTTCTTATTATGCTTTCCATTATTAGTGTAAAATTTTTACATGTTCACTTATATGCTTTTCCTTTCCTTGCAGCAACTATGGATCGCAGCTACCTTTCTCAACTCAACAACTTCTACGAAGAAATCACTGAACAGGAGAATGCACTCCTCATTGTACAACAACGCTTCTTAGTTCCACCTACTCTACCACTATACCGTTTGCGCCCAACATTGCAACTACTCCAAAAGATCAAAAAATTCATCCGTCTCCTCATTCATGTACGTGAAAGAGATGGACACATGCATCTTCGAGTATACTATCTTAGTCACGTCCCAACTTTGGACGTCAATTGGTGCTGTCGCTGTCGGGAAACCCCTTGTATTTACGACTAGGAATACCCCCTACTTGCAACCAAACACCTTGCATGCATGATTAGTCTACTATGCTATCACTTGTTCCTCCTTTTTTTTCCAAATCGATTTTCTTCTATATTTAACAATATCACTCTTACTCTTTTTGCTTGTACCATGATGTAAAAATGCCTACTACTGCGAGTTTTAATAACATGTAAAACCTTTTTACCATTACATTACTTCAATACAATTCAATGATGCCTTCGCAAAAATATATACGATGCACAAGAGATCTATGGTCTACTATATTGTATACTATCTATTTTCATCATATCAGATATGCCTACATATCTAAATCTCACAAATTATTTCCTTTATACGCTCTCATTTTATACAATTATAAATCGATTCACAAGCGAAGCTATTGTTTATTTTCAAATAGTTTGCTTCTAATTTAAATTACATTCATGCAAATTTGAGTAAATTACTTCTACTATTATTAAGATATAATGATTTAAAAAAATAACCACAAAGTTATAAAATTAAAGTCATGGACATGAAATTACCTACCTTCTTTCCTCCTTCAAGTTCAGCAAACAACATATTTAATTTTCATAGTTTTAAATCTAAAAATTCATGTAATCAATCAATGGTAGATTTTACCCCTCATAAATTCACATTCATCATGTTCCCTAACATGTACCACAAAATGATTCATGTCTCCTCCTTCCGGCGTTCCCTTGCACCACCGGTGCAATTGCTAGTATTTTAGTTCAGTTATATAAATTAGATGTTTAATAAATGATATCGAATCCTTAATGATACAGTGTGCCTCGAACGCAAGATCACCCGTCCAAAGGGGAGGTGGGTACAGAGAAATGACACACGAGTATGAACTTTTTCAAGCTAGAAGAAAAGTGAACACAGAAAGCCAAGAATGATCATAAGTTCAAGTGGGAAGAAAATGGGAGGTGATTAGGGAGGCGGGGTGGCTATCCCAACCACAAAAACAAGGAAGTGCTAAGATAAAAAAGAGAGTGAAAAACAAAATAAAGAGGGCATATGGGAAGATCTTCCCTCAAATAAAGAAAGCAATTAGCCAATCTCGAAGTCGTGCTTCGTTGTAGAAGGGTATCGAAATAATGATAGCTTGTAATCATTATTTAGGTGGAGATATAGAACCTCATACTAATTGCATTAACTATGAATCATGTTGCATATTTGGAAGAAAATACCTAGCCTTCCAACTCTCCAAACTATGAAGGGAAGTGTGAATATGAAAAACAACATATCATATTTCCTTTGGTGGTTGAGGTGACACCCCATCCCAAGAGTAAAAAAAATAGAATCCATAAAAAACAATTCATATGTATCTTAAAATAAAAGAAGCCCTACAATATTACATTTACAATGCATTCCAAAACCATTAATGGATCACTTCTTCTCACCTCAATGATGGATCTTGGCCCCAAGAGTGTAAAGAGAATTGAAACTATGACTTCTCAATAGAAAAGGTGTTTTAACGACGAGGACTCAATCAATTGAGCTAACTCTCAGGGCTTATTTTTGTCATATATATATATATATATATATATATATATATGGGTCTGTGCAATGATCATCAAAAATAGATTAAAAAAAAAATCTGTATATAATTTTAGAATGATTTTACCATCAACTCAAATGATTTTAAGGAATAATTATGTATTAGCCTTTGCTCTAACTTTGGTAATTTAGGTATTTTTCTCACCAAGAATGAGACCATCACATATCTCATGGAAATGTTTATAGCATGAAGACCAAAATGAAAAATATATGTTCTCATCTTCAATATATTGTGAGGTTTATGGAAGAGTTTATTGCATATTTAGAGATCCTCATACTTTGAAACCTTGAACTCACTTTGAAGGCCATATCTATTTTCCCTTTTCATTAAATAATTTACTTAGCTTCAAAAAAGTAGTTACATACACAAAATATATCCCCATCCATAACTCCTTTTCTTACTACCCTATTATCTAAACAAATTGGAAGAGGAAAATGGATCCTAATCTTTCAAAGGAGTACGAATGAATTCGCGAAAACGACAGTGCAGAATGCCGGGTGAATGAAGAATTTTGGGTTTTTATTATAAGAATAAAATTCTCGGACGAGAGTTTGAAAATTTTTCGGACGAGAGTTGAAAAAATCCTCAGACAAGAGTTTAAATTTTTTTCAGACGAGAGCTGAAAAACTCTCGGACGAGAGTTGAAAAAATTCTCGGACGAGAGTTTAAAAACTCTCTTCCGAGAGTCTGTTTAACTCTCATCTGAAAGTCTTCTCGAGAGTTTTGTGACCATAACTCTCAGACGAGAAAATGCATAACTCTCGTCCGAGAGAATCTTAATTCATGTTAAACCCAAGAAAACTCATGTCTGAAATATTTAAAATCTCTCAGATGAGAATTTTGAAAACTCTCGGTCGAGAAATTAAAAATTTCTCCCAAATTCTAACCATCCGCCAAAAAGTGTTTCCCAACTTCGGGATTTCACCCCCAAACCCTTGGGATTTTCCTGAGACCACCTCACCCGGACCCAAAACCTTCTAACAATCCAAATAGCAGTTGAGAAAGAATCCAATCACACCATGGTTATCCAAAAATTGTAAGCAAAGGTTAAACCACTGTCAAAACCCGACAATAGCCATGCCACCGACAAAAAAAGAACCAAATACCAACATGCACATACCATGCATGTAAAAACCAACTAGGAGATAAAACATGCAACCTATTACCTACAAGTATTCCTATTGACGTTGTTTGATCCAAAATTTCCTTTCTTGATCCTTTCTTTCCTTATCCTTCCTTTTCCTTCCTTTTCTTGCTTGAATTTCTTCTCCTCTTGGTGCTCTTCTTTTATCTGAAACCAATTCCAAAACTAAACTGAAAAAATGTTGTGAATTGATCCTCATAATCCTTTTTATCATTGATGCCTCTCATTTCTTCATTTTTCCTCTATTTTTCTTCAATTTCCTCCTCACATGAAACCTGTGACCTTTCACCTTCCTTTTCTCCTAATTTCCTTTATTTACATAAAATAAATGCCTTTTTAATTTTTAATTCCTTTTCCATTGCCTTTGTCAATTTCCATTATCCATAAACACATCAAGTGATGCCCACTAGGATATTTTTCCCAAAATTCATCTTGGAATACATGTCCCTTAACCTTGGTCGTATTTTTCCTTTATTAAATTTTATTACATGAACTTTAATCTAGGTTTGTTACATCAATATTATTTTACAATTGTTAGATGCATCCTTTAATCCATTTTTTTTTAGAGAAATATTAGATTGAATAGTTCTTGTTAAGTAAATTCATAACCAAGGCAACCTTTGTCAGTTGGTCAAGTTTAGCTCTGTCAGTGCGATGGGGAAGAAAATGTATGTGTCTTGTACATTAAACTTACTACGTTGAAATTTTTGATATGTTTCATTTTGGCATTATGATTTTTAGTTTATGGAACCAAAACAAACCCAACTACAAAAAATATAGAATAATGGATTCCCATGAATTTGTGGAAATAAATTTTCAACCCAATGCTCAAACATGATAGGTTATTTCAGATCATCCCCAATCTATATTGATGTTGTTTCCTAGATAAAGTGGAAGTGGCCTCCATAATTTTAGCAGAGAAATGATTGAGGTGCATAAAACATTTCATTGCAGTATTGATAAATTATCTGTTGTGGAAATGTTCCAAGTATGTAATGAATCTTATCTTGGCATACAACTTGTGAGATGGAATGAAGGGTCGATTTGTAAAATATTTAAGAGTGATAGGTGCTCACTGTTTCCCGTGCTTTAATAATATGGATCTTGGTGAGCAACCTGAGGTCCTAGGAGTTTTGATGGAGGTCAAAAAAATTATATTAGCATGAGTGAATCCAATATTGCAAGTGACACATACTCATGGTGGCTAGTATAAATATAATGGGCATACAATTAGTTTTCCACGAGACATATATTTGATTGCAAATAAGCTTCCATGACATGTAGAGAAATTAATTTTTTTTATTGTTATAATATGCGGTGTTGAATTGAAGTATTATGAATTCTATTTCAAGAGACAACATGTGGTGGATGCATTGGTATACAAAATTTAGATGGGTAAATATTTCAAGGATGTTGAAATAGATATGGATTTTGTGGGTGCTCCGCCAGAAAAAATAACCGATGTGTCTAGCAGGCTATAGTATTTTGATATTGATCTGGGTTAAACAAGGAGAGTTGATGAGGAAAATGAACTGTTGGGGGCTTGTGGTTTTCACTGCCATCCATCATCATTTCTTTCTCACATGCTTAACGAGTGCAGGGAAATGGAATAGATAAGAATATTCATTGAAAGCACATATTCTAGAAGTGATGAAGCGGTGGAATGGCCAGATATTGGCACATCCCACGTCAATGAATATAACACTTCAGGGTTGCTATACATGGCCTTCTCAACTTTGTGTCCCACTGGTGATGCTGATTGGTTGCATCCACATATTTGAAATGTTCAAATGCACGAATATGGTTTGCATCTACTTACGTATTGTGATCAAAGGTTTGGAAGAAATTCTCGGTTTCATTATTTCCCGTTGAATATGGTTATGCATCATCATAGATAGGGAACAAATTCTTTCTTCTTGGAAAACAATATCAACGAGACTGCACCTGCAACTATTCAAGATTTACGTCAACAACTCAGGGATCTACCTGACAATAAATTTGTTGAGAAATTAATGTGTTTTTTTTGTTGTCTTAGGGGTACAAGGGCATATTGGACAAAGTTTCATTCTAAAAGTATCGACATGATCACACAATTGAGCTACCTAGCTTTGTTTTTTATGTAGAGTGTGTTAGAAACTAAGTGGCCTGACTTGCATTGTCTTATTCCTTCAATGACACACTGGAATCCATGAAATAAACATGCGAAAAAATTTCTAAATGTTATTTAGTACCCACATATAGTTTTTGTGTACATGCACCAAAAATTTAATATATTTCGTGAATTGGTTCTTGAGAAATATCTTGGAGCTAAATACTACAGGTACAAGTGTGTGGTTGTTTCTTTTGATGTATTGTCTATGGGTTTGGAATTATGTGTTTTTTTGTGTTGGTTGGTTTTTATATGCTAACTACACTTTTTTTTTGGGGAAGGTATGAGTGGTAGCATAGGGGTTCAACGCACATCCCTGATTTATTGTGGCTTCCAAGAGCTCTCAATATGGAAACACTATACTGGACCAACATTTTGAATGTTGATGAAGCCAAGTCCTACTTTGAAAAATATGTAACAATGTGGAATCCACACGACATACATCGTCGTAATGTCATGGTTCCTTGAAGTGTTAAATATGACCTGTGCCTTTGGAAAACCTCACATATTTTTTCATTCAATCCTAATGAATATTATGAGTATTTGGTCAATAGAGTGCAAAGACACACAAAATGTAGTGTTGATTCATGTTTACAGAAAAATGGGTCTATCTTTTCATTCCATTACAATTATCCATGGGAGGTGTGTAATGAGTTTGAAATGTACATAGATGAGAAAGGGAGAAATAAATATGAAGCAACACGAAACGATGACTGTTTAAATGTACACAATGTGGATATTTTGACTATGTGGCAAGAAAATGTCGATTGTCAAGTAGTTGTTTCTCAACATGTAGTATTGAAATATATTTTAAAATATGCTTCAAAGGCAGAAAGAAGATCTGAAAGTTATCATGATATTTTGACAAGGGTTGCAAGTGGAGGTGTATCTGATGCTCCTGCATTTCCTGCATATAGAAGGTTTCTTGTAGAAATGTTTTTTGAGCGTGACATTGGTTTGAAAGAAACATGCCATATGTTGCTAAAGTATCCTCTTTTTTTGTGTCATAGAATTTTTTTTTCATTGAACGTTGGAAAGAAAGCGTTGCAAATATTGTCGGTGAAATCTGATGAAATTTTATGTGAGAATAATTTTTTCCATCTATATTAAAAGTGCCCCCATTTTTTGGAACATTTGTGTTTGATATAAAAAACAAGATTATGGAGTTATGAAGGAAAGTAGAGGAAAGAGACATGGATACCACGTAATGTGCATGCTATTGTTCATGTATTGCCACGATCCTATGCTATTCTGAAAAAGGGGTCAAAAGAGTTTGAAACATTTTGTTGGAGTGAGTTTCTATTGTACAATCTGTTTTGTGACATTGCTTCAGATATAGGAATTTCAAGAAAAAATATCATTGAGAATTGGAGGAGTCTAAGATTCTGTGTGGCATGTTTATCGAGGCCCTTTTCCAAATCATAGTAGTGAAGAGGATGCCAAGCCCCTTGTTCAAGAAGATAATGTTGAAATATATTCTAAAAAGTGGTTGGTTCTTTCCCAGATTATTACTCCAAACAATGTAACCATTGATGATATTCACAGTTTTCCAGAATGGATTACGATATTGATTATAATTGGTAGGAAAGAATGGTGCCAAATGAAATTTTGGAACAGGCTATCCCTTTTATAAAATATTATCAATCAATAGGTGTTGTTAATGGTGATTCAATTGGGAAGAAAATAGTGCCACCTTTCTCTTTATCTGAGAAACAACGAGTTTATTTTGAGATTGTTTTACGAAACTTTTTTTTTTAAAGGAATGATGTTTTGAAAATGATTATTCAAGAAATATCTGGAACTCGGAAGTCTTCTCTTATTCATTATATTTTTCATGCTATTTTTTCTTCTGCAACAGGTAATAGAATTCCACTTTTTTTCTCTCTCCTACTCGCATTTTTTCTTTCAATATACATGGAAAAACAATACACCAAGCTTTAAAAATTCCTAGAAAAGATATGAAACTGTTGAATGGGAAATCCCTAGCAACATTTAAATAAGAAATGAGGCACATTCATTATTTTCTAATTGATGAGATGAGATTTATAGGTCTGAGGTTGTTTATATATATAGATGCACGTTTACAAGAATTCTTTCCTAAAAACAAGGACTCTCCTTTTGGTGGAAGGTCGATGATTCTTGTGGGTAACCATGGGAAGCTGCCTCCTATCAAGGATAAACCTTTGCATGGAGGTAGAAAAATGA
The DNA here is from genome assembly GCA_034641835.2 of Pinus albicaulis. Taxonomy (NCBI): domain Eukaryota; kingdom Viridiplantae; phylum Streptophyta; class Pinopsida; order Pinales; family Pinaceae; genus Pinus; species Pinus albicaulis. Next base: position 1,089,016,567 of record CM076575.1, read on the forward strand.
GGAAATTGTCTTCGGAAAGCTTCAATATTGTTGTCACTTTAGATAAAATATTCAGGAAATAGAGAGATGATCCTATACAAATGTATTTTTGCAATATTTTAATGAATATAATAAATTCATATCCTATTCTACATGATTGGGATCTTCTCATGTCATGTATTGATAGTTTCCTACATCTAAAGGAAAAGAGTTTATTTTATTCTTTGGTTCACTTGTTTGCAATGAATTATTTGGTCAACCCCACACAATCGGAATATGCTCAAATCATTGAATTGTCCAATTGTGAGGTGTGTTGCAGAGGGTATTATAAGAACATAAATAGTTGGCAATGATGATGATGTGTTGGAGCATGAGGTGTTGTTATGTCATGGAGAATGTGTCATCTTGACTTGTAATTTTTGGGTTGAATTTGGGTTGGTAAATGGTGCGCTTGAATATGCTGAGGATATCTATTATATGACTGGTTCAAAGCCACCTAAACTTACAATGTTTGTGACATTTATTTTGAGAAGAACACAGGTGTTCCATTTGATATAAATTATCCAAACATTATGCCTATAACACCTATCGTTAGATGGAATGTTAAACAAATGCCTTTAAAAAAGGTGTGGGCATTCAGAATACAAAAATAACAGGGGATGACTTTGCCACAATCCACTTTTGATATAGGAGATAGATAGAGGTAGGGTTTGACATTTACACCTATATCAAGAGTGAAATTGTTGGATGGTTTATGGTTTTCACAACCTTTTACTTTTCAACATTTTTCTAAAATGAAAAGCAATGAATATTTCATAGTTAGGAAGAAAGAGGAGGAACGATTAAAGACAATATCATTGTAACACATTTATTTTATTTAATTAAAATATTCTAAAAATAATATTATGGCATGTATCGCTAGAAAATACATTACTTGGAAAGAAATTTTGTTGAGAAGAAAAATTAGGTGCATTGTCATTTGAATGTCCGGTTTCATGGTAAAAAATATATATAGTCAGACAACACATAACCATGTGATTTGACAGAGAAAATAAAGTGCAAGATATGGTAGCAAATGTTGAACAAGATATCATTATATAAAATCAGAGTTAGACATGAATAAATTCAACAAATGAGTAGGAAATGCATGCACTAAATAAATAAATTGAAGATAGGAAATCAATGTGATAGCTAAATACGCATTCAACTTATGGTTTTTTTTTGAAAAAATATTTCACTGCAACAATTGATTGGGAAATTCTCTTATTCATTGTATTTTTCATGCTATTTTTTCTTCTGCAATAGGTAATAGAATTCCACTGTTGTTGCTTGCTCCTACTAGCATTTTTTCTTTCAATATACATGGAAAAACAATACACCAAGCTTTAAAAATTCCTATAAAGTATTTGAAACTGTTGAATGGGAAATCCCCATCAACATTTAAAGAAGAAATGAGGCACATTCATTATGTTCTAATTAATGAGATGAGATTTATAGGTCTGAGGTTGTTTATATAGATAGATGCACGTTTACAAGAGTTCTTTTCTGAAAACAAGGACTCTCATTTTAGTGGAAGGTCGATTATTCTTGTGGGTGACCATGGGAAGACACTTCCTATCAAGGATAATGTTGTGAAACCGGCTCCAAAAATAGAATAAAAGAGATATCAATGCCTTAGAAATAAGCCACTTCGAGGGGGCAACCTCCAATACATTACATGAATGAAAAATTCTAGGATGATAGAAATTACAAAACCTCCTTTCTATATATAGGAGTCCATAGGGCCGCAATGTAATCCTAGTGGGGCCACAATGTAATCCTAGCCGACCTAACAATAGTAATTTAAGGGCACAATAATAATAATATGGGGGTTACAGGGGTACAATAATAACAATAAGGGGGTTACACTAACAACAATAAGCGACTATACTAGTAATATAGGGACCTAACATGCCCCTCTCCTTCAAAAAAGTGTTGTCCTCAATGCTTGAGTAGCTCTGGGTGCTTCTGTATAAAATTCTAATCCTGCAACATAGAATCTTCAGTGGGTAAGTTCTTCCACTTGATGAGATACTCTGAAATTAATCGATTTCGTAGCTGTCGAGTTCTTGTTTTCGTGACTGCTTCAGGTTCCAATATGATTTTTCCGTCTTCATCAAGTTCTGGAAATATTGTTTGAACTGGACGATTTTCACCTATAACCTTCTTTAAGCATGAAACATGGAAAAATGGATGCACTCATGAAGAAGCAGGAAGCTCCAATTTGTATGCCATAGTACCAATATTTTGCAACACCTTGTAAGGACCATAGTACTTTAGCGATAATTTATTATACTTCTTAGCTTGCTTGAGGGACATTTATTTGTATGGTTGTAGCTATAAAAATACCAGTCTCCTACATCAAAAATTCTCTCACTGCGATGTTGATTTGTCTGTTGTTTCATTTGATTTTGTGCCAAATTCAGGTTAACCTTTAAGAGTTGGAGAACTTCTTGTTGATGCTTGATGTGATCTTCCACTACTTGAACCTTCGAATTTTCTCTTAAAGATGATGTGATGGAGGGTGGATGATATCCATAAAGTGCCATAAATGGGGTCAATTTTGCTGCAGTATGGAAGGAAGTGTTATACCACCATTCAGTGAGAGGTAACCACTTGCCCCATTGTGTTTTTTTATCAAATACAAAACAACGAAGATATCCTTCCAAAAAATTATTTACTATCTCAGTTTGACCATCGGATTGAGGATGATAAGATGAGCTATGAGCTAATTGAGTACCCAAACAAGAAAATAACTCTGTCCAAAAATTTCCAGTGAAAATGGGATCTCTGTCGCTCACAATAACCCTTGGGTTTCCATGTAGCTTTTGAATTGTGTCCATAAATGTAGTAGCAACTGTACGTGCTTTAAATGGATGAGATAATGCACAAAAGTGTGCATACTTGGTAATTCTATCAACTACCACCATGTTGACACTCTTTCCTTCGGACTTAGGTAAACCTGTCATAAAATCAATTGAAATCTCGTCCCAACATTGACTTGGAATGGATAAAGGTTGCAGAAGACTCGGGGTCTTAATTGTCTCAACTTTATTCTGCTGGCAAACCAAACATTCAGCCACAAATTTTTGAATATCAGATTTAAGGCCATCCCAAAAAAATTCTTTCTTCACCCTGTGGTAAGTTTTTAAAAATCCTGAGTGTCCTCCTAAAGGAGAAGTGTGCAATTCCAAAAGAATCTTTTGTTTTAGTTGGGAATTCTTACAAATATATAAGCAATCTTTGTACCACAAGTAATCATTTTTCCAACTAAATGTATCAGATGTAATAGGATCTTGCTACAAATTTTGAATGAGTGTCCACACTTCTTCGTCCTTCTTCCATTCATCCCTTGCTTCGGTTATCCAATCTGGTTGGATAATAGATATGGCACAAAGAAATGCTTCCACCTCTTCATTCTTTCTTGAGAGTGCATCTGCAACAACATTAAGCTTTCCTTTTTTGTAGATTATTTCAAAGTCATAACCCAACATCTTTGTGACCCATTTTTGCTGCTCTTCTGAAGATAGTCTTTGTTCCAAAAGGTGTTTAATACTATCATGATTATTTTTTACCTTGAAGTGTCTTCCCATTAGGTAAGTTCGCCATTTCTTTAGTGCATGCAGTATTGCTAACATTTCCTTCTCATAAATAGGTTTCTGTAAATACTTTCCTTTGATTGGACGACTTTCAAAAGCAATGGGTCTTCCTTCCTGCATTAAAACTGCACCAATTCCATTTCCTGAGGCATCACTTTCCACAATAAAGGTTTTTGTGAAGTCTGGTGTAGCTAAGACCGGTGCTAGGCACATTGCCTCTTTAAGACGTTCAAAGGCCTTAGTTGCTCCAGGAGTCCATGAAAATGCATCTTTCTTCAATAATGTTGTTAGAGGTGCTGCTATTCTCCCATAATTCTTAACAAACTTGCGATAATACCCCGTTAACCCGAGAAATCCTCGCAACTTCTTTATGGTTGTGGGGACTTTCCATTCCTTAATGGCTTTAATTTTGTTAGGGTCTACCTTAACACCCTCGTGAGATACAATATGACCCAGATATTCCACCTCTTGTACTCCAAAGAAACATTTGGATGTTTTTTCATATAATTGTTTCTCCTGCAATAGTTTGAGCACCCCGTCAACATGTTGAACATGATCCTTCCAAGACCTGCTATAGATTAGTATATCATCAAAAAATACTAGCACAAATTTTCTAAGGAAGGGTTTGAAAATGGAATTCATCAACCCTTAAAATGTAGAAGGTGCATTGGTAAGGCCAAAAGGCATGACCAAAAATTCATAATGACCCTCATGAGTTCGAAATGCTGTTTTTGGAATATCTTCAGTCTTCATTCTAATTTGATGATATCCCGAACGAAGATCCAACTTGGTAAAATAAATTGCTCCATGTAATTCATCCAATAATTCATCAATCACAAGAATGGGAAATTTATCTTTAATGGTGAGCTTATTGAGCTCCCTATAATCCGGACACATTCGCCATGATCCATCCTTGTGTACCAATACTACAGGAGCAGAGAAAGAACTTTGACTAGGTTGAATTATACCCGCCTCTAACATTTCTGCAATCATACGTTCAATTTCGCTCTTTTGGAAGTAAGGATATCTATAAGGCCTGATGTTTGGAGGAACACTTCTTGGAATCAAATTAATAGCATGATCATGATCACGAATAGGTGGGAGTCCTTTGGGAGTTTCAAACACCTTGGAATGATTGTCCAAGACTTGTTGGAGATCTGCAGAAATAGATGATTTTGATGTTGGAACTTCTAGTGAGCATAATTGTGAAATTACACCTCGTTGTTCTTTCTTTAGAAGCTTTGTCATGACATTAGAGCTTATTATCCTTCCTGGCTTCCCTTCAATACCCCGTAATTCGACTTCCTTTCCTTCTGAAAACAATTTCAAGAAAAGTTCTTGAAAATTAAAAGCTACCGTCCCCAAAGATTGTAACCATTGTACTCCTAGTACAACATCAGCACCTCCCATAGGAATGGAAACCATTGGACTATTCAATACATATTCCCCCATGGTTAGCTTGATATTATGGAATTTTCCAGAGAAATTTATAGTTCCTCCATTTGCAACCATCACTTGACATTCTGGTGCCGGGTATAGGAAACAATTCAATTCCTTGGCTACCTTACAATGAATAAAATTATGGGTACTACCTGAATCAATCAACACTATTACCTTTTTCTTCTTGATATGTCCTTCTATCTTTAGAGTTTGAGGAGTGGTAATTCTTGCCAATGCATTACACGATATGGTCGGACTCATTTCTTCCTCTTCTAGGGTTGGTTTGTGGTGTATACCCTCATATTTTGAAGATTCTTGTTAATTTTCTTCTTCCTCTTCACAATCTATGTAAAATAATTTCTTCTCAGTACACTTATGACCTTTAGTGTATTTTATATCACAACTGTAACAAAGTCCCTTTGCCCAGATCCTTCAACAACTTCCCATCAGTGGTTCATCTACATCTAACAACCACTCTAGAGGCACCTCTCCTTTCAAGGTACAGGTCAACTTCAAAATTCTTGTATTTGAAGGCCAAATAGATGCAGACAATGTAGATATATGGTTTAATTTTTTGGAAGGGTATTTATCAGTCCATGATTTCTCCGACAGAGAAAAGATTACTTTTACACTCCTCAAAGATTCTCCCCATGTCAAAGACAGGTGGAAAACCTACTGTGAGAAGAAGGATGAGAAGGAACCCTCTCTATTCTTGGCTACACCCACTTATAATTCATTCTAAGACAACATCAAGGAAAAATATTATCCTGTGGGAAGCTATGAGGACAAGTACATCCAATGGACCATTCTGCAGCAAAAAAGGGATCAAGATGTGCACGAATTGATGAATTTGTTCCATATCCTACACACAAAGTTGGGTATTAAAGATTTAGAGAGACATTTGGTGCCCAAGTACTGCATCTATCTGCACAAATACATTTAGGAGGAAATGGAGTTCCTCGAAATTACCTCGCTTGGCATGACATATCGCTATGCCGCCAAGATCGAGCAGAAATTTAAGTAGAAGAAGCAAGAATTTGGATCCGTGAATCCAAAGCCAGGGAAAAAAACCCCCGAACCGTAGAACAAGGGGAAAATCCAAATCAAGGTGACTCAGAACAACACCATAAATCCAAATAAGGACACGAGGAAGTGGTGTGAATTTCATAACATCCCCACTCACAGCACAAATGAGTGTCGAGCCAAACAGTCGTTGGTGGCTCAAATGAAGGCACCCGAATCAAATGCATGTTTTGATCCTAAGTTAGAACTAGACAAGGGTGATGACAAAGGGAAGTATATCATTGATGTGGATCTCAGTGCCATTTTTTCCACCACCAAGGTCCATAGGGAGGATCCCGAGGATCTAGAGGAGGGGGAGCACATATTCCATTCGCAGATGTGGGTGAACAGTTACCCATTGCAATTCCTTGTCGATAGCGGAAGCCTAAAGAAACTCATTTCAAAAAAGGTCGTGAAGTAGCTCGGCCTACTAACCATAGCACGCCCACACCCATATACTATTGGGTAGCTTCACCATGGAAGATATCTCTACATCCACTAGCAGTGTCACCTTCCGTACGACAACAAGCCATTCACAGATGAAGTACTTTGTGACATTGCTCCTCTTGATGTGTGTGATGTATTATTGGGCCAACCATACTTGTGGAAACTACATGCTATATATGAGACTAGGCCTCATTTTTTTGTTATTACTTTGGGAAATAAATTGTATAGGATACCGGAGGTAGTACCATCTCCTGCCATCTCTTTGACTACCGCAAAACAACGTAGTAAGATTGTTTCCCAAACTAAGAAATTTATTTTCATTACAATTTTCCCATAAGGAAAGAAGAAGAATATGGTCATAGCCTCAAAACAGGGCTCCCCTGCATAGCAACAACAAATGGAAAAAGTCGTGGAGGAATATGAGGACATTTTCTCCTCACGCATAGAGGTTCTTCTACACTGTCAGGTCAAACACTCCATTGATCTGGCCCCAGGCGCACCGCCGCATGATGTTTACATACCTCATTCGACCATATACAAAAAATCCACACATGTACTATATGAGGCTGATAAAGCAACCAAATTTATTGAATGCATCCATCACGTCCACCAGTAGGTCCACAACATCTTCGACAAATCTAATATCAAGTTCAACATAATTTGCCTCATCTCATGGAGGAACTTAACGCAATGGGGACCATTGATTCCTAAGGGGGGATTAATGATCCAAGTGGATATTGGTGGCCACCCACCTATTCCATTTGGACAGCCACAATAAATTTTCTCAGTTTCAACACAACTTACTATTTTTAGCAGTTTTTCGGGTCCTAAACTTGTGTAGCCATTTTGAGGCCCTAAACGACGTTTTTTGGGAAAAATGGAGCAACATGGAAGTTCCTTTAATGCTTCTCATGTAAAAATTTATATTCCTCAAATAGATATTTCTAACAAGGTACTAAGCATGTCAAATATATATCACATGCCAAATTTACGTCCCCGAGAAGTTGATGTACCAATTTATGCAAACGGGGCCCATAGTTTTGGCGCTTCATCTCCTAGAGTTAGGTTTTTGGATGTTTAGGGTTTTTCCATTATTTCTCAACAATAAATAGGCCTTTGAGCCTCATTTTAACATAGTTCAGAGGGCTATATCCGCCACATCTCTTCTTAGAGACAAGCTACCAATGTCCTAGCTATTTTATTTCCATTATGTCTGTAAGCATATTTATGTTATTTGATATTAATGAAATGAAGTTTTATTTCCACTGCCTCTCTTTGTTTATGTCTATTTTTTTATATTATTGTGTTCCTACATAAATATGGATCATATAGGTTGCTCCATTATGGCCTACGTTGATCACCTATAGGTTTCTCTGCTTTTCACCCACGTTGGTTCTAGAAATTCGGGAAAAAGAGATAAATTTTGGAAGCTTCTTCTTCCAGAAGCTTCCAGAATTGTTTATAACCATTTAACTCAGATAAAAAATTCAAATCCTATCCTAACCTACTTTTGATTTTCCATCCATTATCCTTTTATCCCATTCTCCCGTAATAGGTGGATCTAAAACCTTATATTGGTAATAGGATAAGAACTCCCAACTTACCCCACTCCTCTATATATTTACAGCCTTATATATGCAAGAGGTTGGATTTTGGAGGGTGATCTTACCCTTATGTTGTTGTTGTGAGAGTCTTCATTTCATTCATTAGGGTGATTGGAGGCTCACATTGTGACAAGGAAAGGACAAGTCATCGTGGAGGAGCTCTTCTACAAGATCAACACCTATTTATGGCTATAACTCCTTCCATTTATATTAATGAAAATAATGATCTATTTTCCTATATGTGATATCTCTATTTCATGTATTTAAATACCATGTTGATCTATTGAATAGAGTACTTATATGATACTACATATATCCCATATTTTCTTGGATTTTGTTGTCTGACTGTACAAGTTCTCATTTTGGAAATCAGAGATGGAATTGGAGAATTCAATCTAAATAAGGAGTGAATCATGCGGAAAATTCCAGGTAGGATTCATTCCGTCATTTATTTACTTTAAGGAAATATTTTGGTTCCTTTTCTCTTTGTTGTTCTAGGTTAGCCACCAGACCTAGGGGATATGCTTTTCTCTATAATCGTAAATCCCACATAAAAAATTGGCGACCATACTAGGGATCAATGTATTCCCTTGGTGGTTTCTTTGTCCATTGTGTTTGTTTACCTCTTTGATAGACCTTTTCTTCTTTGATTGGCCAAGAACGTACCTAGGAATTGATTTCATTGAGTCTCATTTGCAATTTTTGTGTCAGAATCCTTTAGCCCTGGACCAACACTCCCCCAGTGCCTCTGAAAGAGCGTTGCACCTCATCTGGGCCCACTTCGTACCAATGTTTCAAAGCACTGGTGCATATTTTTCACCAGTGTTAGCCCTTGTTTTTGTTCCCTTCTTTTTTAGTGTCTCTTTGATCAACCTACTTCCAGATGACCTTCCCTAAGTATTGAGTGTCTTGTAGTCTCTCCAAATCCTCCATTTGGTTTTCATTTTTGTTTTATTCCCTTTGGTAAGAATTGGTTTTGGTTTTTATTTATTCTTATCATTAGGTCACTTGGAAACTAATTTCATTTGGTCATTTATCACTTAGATGAATTGTTGTTATAGTCCTCATTCTGAAAAGTGCATTTGAAATAGTGGTTCAACTTTTGAATTTTAGTTTTCCTCATTTAGAAAATTAAGGGTGTTGAAAAGAAAAAAATTGCATTGGCATTTAGGGTTTTGTATGTGCAATGATATATGAGCAGTCACATTGAAAGGGAAATTTCATATTTCATATTGCTTGCTACATGTTCTATGCTGCATATTGATTGTTTCTTCCCTTCCTTAGCTATATTTTCATTGAAAGAGAAATATTTCCAATTTCTCATGCTAGATTCTCATTTTAGGATATTCAGGTGACATTAGTGGTGAGCCCAAAACTGAACTTAATCAAAGATAAAAAGAAAATTTTATTGAATCAACCTAACGAGAATTTATAACATTAACACAAACACTTATAGGTCTAGGCTAGAGACATGTTCTGAAGTCATTAAACGTAGGAGTTGTCATTGTATTCCAATGTTGCATCCCAGGGGTGATATCTCCTTCCACGTATGTACATGTATAGGATCGTTCCCCGCACAATTTCAGGTATATTGGATGGTTCTCAAAGGATGATAAGTATAAAGGAATGCTCTCATCAAACAATTACACATTAGACAACACAACTACAGACTTCACTACCACGTACCATTGAATATATTTTGGGAGTCCTTTATAGGTTTCTATCATCGCCATAAGTAACTGAGTTGAAGCCCTTGTACATTTTGATACACCAAACATAACATTCAGGGATATTTCATGCCCATACGTAAATCCTTGGTTTTCCAAGGTGGTATATTGTAGTTCATGGTTTCTTGGTAATCCATTTTTTCCTAGTTATCTCTCTTTGTTTCTATTTTGTGTCCTTAATTTCAAAAATCAATTAATTGACCAGGGAATAAAATCCTCTTCGTGCAAAAACTCTTTAGTGGATCTTAGGTTGAAACTAATGGAAACAACTCTCGATTCCACCAATTAAGAAAATCCCTCTGAAGGGAATCCTAGTCCCTTTCATCCTTTTGGAAATATTTATTCTCCTTATATGACAACGTTGTCTTGTCCTAGATTTACCATTGGTTTTCCAGTTTGGTTGTTTTCAACCACTATGGTTTTGAATGTCCAAACTGCTCCTCAACCAAGTTATCCCCCACCTGAACAGTATCAATGTCAATTTGATCCTAAATTTGGCCCTTTTCCTTCTTCACTTGTTGTTTCTTCATCCCTTTCTTCCTCCTCGCCTAGTGAAAGTCTTGATTCTAGTAACCGGGAAGCTAATAAGAAGAAGAAGAAGAAAAATAAGCACATTGGGAAACCAAGCAGACAATGATATTGATGCAACTAGTATGGAGGAACCTTCCAGTCAGCCTTGCAAATTTAAATTCCCTTGCAATCTTTGTAAAGGTGACCACCCTCTTATAGATTGACCTGTTATTCCTGAGATATTAGTAGTGTGGTCTACAAGCTCACATTAGCCTTTTTCATCGACCTCTGGAGATCATGTTCGTGATAAATCATCACCTAGTGATAGTAAGGTCCATGGGAAAAAGGGTAAAGTCAAATTTCCCTATAATTTTTGTGAAGGGAATCATCCTATTCACCTTTTTCCTTATATGGATGAAGCCTAAATTTATTTTGAAAACCTTACAACTTCTCAGCCTCGTCTTCTGGTTGGTTATCGAAAGCTTTCTCCCAATCCTCCACTAGTTGATGAAGTGATTGATTAGAATCTGAATCCAATCAATCCCACACTCTCTGAACGTGAATCCCATGAGGCCATTCTCGACCAGCCATTGGTTGAGAAAATGGTTGAATCAATTCTACCTTTAGTTTATCATACCTTTTCCGAAGAGAGTGAAGTTCATACCACTCAGGTTCTTCTTGTTTTTTTAGATTCCAATGAACTAGGGGGAAATCCGCCCATTCTTGTGGCATAAGGGAGTATTTATCCCATTCCCATGGTGCAAGGGGGCAGTTATCCCATTCTCGAGACACCCCCTCGAAGTAGTATGGTAACTTCCTTTGATTGGAGTCGACTTGCACGTTATGTTCTTCCTCCTTATGTGCCCTTCCATATAAAAGTACAAACTTATAATATTTCTGTACCTACCATGGTTATAGGTCAAGTCACGAATGTTATTATTTTTTCCTCAACTACTTGGAAAGCTTTAGCTTCTCTGCAACTTGTGCTCATTTACCTAAAATATGTTACCTTTTAACAAAGGAACCAAGCAATCATTAGGGATCCTTCCTTAGATTCCTTTTACTTTGGGAGGAAATATTGTCTATATCGATGTGTTGGTAGTCCAAGGCCCTTTGGATTTTAATTTACTCCTTGGGTGTGACTATGTTTATGTCATGGGATCTCTTGTCTCTTCACTCTTTTATGTGATGTGTTTCCCGTATGAAGGAAGAATCCTGAATATTGAGCAAATTTCGTTTGTTGGTCCTAATTTGAATACCGATCAACCAACTTCCCTAAATGGTCCTTATGTGCAAGTGGTATCACCCCTGCAACAAGTCAATTATGTGGTACCATGTCCCATTCCATTAACTAATATTGAAGAGGAGCCTTTCAATATTTTCTCAACGTATTTCGACCTAGATCTAATAGGTGATATGGTGCATCATTTTCTGGGGGAATTGGAGTCTAATATTTCCATTGGATTCTTTAATACCTTCCAAATATTTGTTCTTCCATATTATGAGAACCTATTGGAAGCCATGGTATATTTGAGGCCATGATCTTATTCATGAGAAAAGTTCCTTTTCTTGTGTCAATTTCATTAAAAAATGAAACAAGGTCTCGAGAGAAAAACAAATCTTGTGTTAAGCTTGTTAAAAAATGAAACAAGGTGTTCTGAGCAAAGTTTATTTTCTTATTTCAAGATAATTAAAACATGAAACAAGATCCTATGAGCATAGTTCTTTTCCTGTGTCAATCCCATTAAAATATGAAACATATACCCTTCCAATTCGAGTATTTGATTATATCTTGTAAATTCCCACTCGAGTCTTTCACTTGATCTCATAAATAAACCTTCATTCCATCCACCTGTTAGCAACCAATAGTCTACTTGGGTGATTGAAAATGAAGATTAGGGGGCATTTATCTTGGATTGAGTCATTATGTTGGGGGCATGCAAATAAATTCCAAGCATAGTTTTCCTATGTTTTAAGCTTGTGTAAAATGAAACCAATTCCAAGCATATTTTTTCTCATGTTTCAAGCTCGTGAAAAAATGAAACCATCTTCGAGTATTCTCAAGAATAGTTTCCCATGTTTCAAGATTGTGTAAAAATGAAACCAATTTCATCCTAACTCTCATGATTTCCATTTTCATCATCTTGCTTCTTCCAGATGAGCCTTGGTTTTCTCATTCCATCATCACCATCTGCTTGGTCTAAATCATACGCTTTCACTTGGTTTTTTACCCTTCTAAGTAACAACTGTGACGAGTGGTATTATTAGTCAGCCTCTTGAATTTTATGTGTTTTGAGTAGTTCCATCATGATTGGAACCAATTAATATCATTTATACCACTCGTTACTCTAGGGGGATTCCTCTTTCAGCTCTTTTTAGACTCCTAAAATATGAAAATATTGTCGAGCACTTGTTTTTTTGAAATTGTTAAAGTAAATGAAAAGAATTCTACTCAGTATAAGTTTAACCCTTTTCCATACTGAGATATACTATTTATGAAAAAGGAATACCTTAGTCAAACATGGCTAAGAGGTTCTCTTGAGTATTTTTTTCTACCTTTTTGGACTCGAGAGACTATCTACGAAAAGGGACATCTCGAGTTTTCTTTTTCGCCTCTGTTTCAAACTCTCTAAACATGATAAATATGTCGAGTTATACCTTCGTTTGACTCTTTAAAACATCAAACAATGATGGAATTTTCAAACGTGATAGGACCGAACCACTCCTTCTCAGGATTCGTTAAAAATTCTCAGAGGGATTCATCCAAAGGATGAAATTACATATCAATCCTATGATATCCTCCTCAAGCTTGTTAAAAAATAAACAGGTACTGACCAGTATGTTTGGGGAAATTGGGAAAAAAGGGTACTCCATTTTCTAGTGGAAGCGAGTCACTCTTGAAAAAGACACTTTTCCACTTCTTCTTTGTGGTTATTCGGTAGGTTAATCTGCTTGAAATTCAGTTCATCATACCTTTTAAGAGCCTCCATTAAAATTTTGGGTCAATGTTGCGAACTCCATTCAGTGTCGTCAGTGTGTTCAAGAGAATTCATTTAGTTGATATCCATTACAATACTCTTAAGCCTTCATTCTATGTTTTCCTTTCATGTTCCAGTTCCGTATCATCATCATTCTACCTCAATCATGTTACATGTTTCATGTCATTGAGGGGGTATACATTAAGGCCCTCCTACGACGGTTCGCTTCCTGTCAACATCAACACATTATCTAGGAAGTTGACTTTCAAACAACCCTTTGATACCTTTACACTTGCATAAAATAATGGCAAGTTTCCTCGCTCTCAGTAACATGTTTACCTCATTGTACTTTGACCACAAGACTTTTTGTGGTGTTCATCATCAACTCATTTATTCATACCATACAGATTGTATTGTAGTACCTTTAGAGCCATTAACATCAACAGTAGTTTCTCATGCGTCTATTAACGACTTACATCATTAGTCATGTCTACCATGTTTGACCTCATCTCATTGATTGACATGGATAAACTCGTATGTTGGTTGGTCGTGTGAACGAGATAGAAGACCCCAGATCTAATTTCAACCATCCGGGTTATGATTTCAAGAGTTATATAAATATCACAATGTATGATGACCATGATCATATAGGCAGATTGTCATCTGGTCATGGGTCCACCAGTTGTTTGTAGTGGATACATCTTTTGATCATTGTACATGTGATGATAGCTTATGTGTTGAGTATGGGTATGCCTCCCTCAGAAAAAATATGTCTTGATATAAATATATTGTAGCATATGAATATCGCCGGTTTTTCTTGATCCTAACTTGTCACAAGGTAAAGCACTTCAGCCATCAGTCATCATTTCTGACTTTTCACTTTAAGGGGCAATTTTTTATAGGCCATTTTGTCACATCTAGTCAATAGGCCTCCTAATAGGTTCAATCAACATTTTTTTCACCTTTTCATCATCATTGCACAAAGCCCTAAGCATATCTCTTTCATTCCCTAGAGTTTCTTCCTGAAACTGCATCACATAAGCCAGTTTTAGGACCAACACTCCCTGGCCTCTTGTTGGACAATGTTCACTTACAAGTTGTTCCATTGTTTCCTGTGTTGATCACTTATAGGTTGATCCCCTTTTCACCTATGTTGGTTTTATAAATTTGGGAAAAAGAGAGAAATTTTGGAAGCTTCTTCTTCTAGAAGCTTCCAAATTTTTTTACAACCATTTACCTTAGATTAAAATTCTAAGTGTATCCTACCCTACTTTGGAGTTTCCATCCCTTATCCTTTGATCCCATCCTCCCATCATAGGTGGATCTAAATCCTTATATCGGTAATAGGATAAGAACTCCCAACTTACCCCACTCCTTTATATATTTACAACCTTCCATATGCCAGAGGTTGGATTTTGGAGAGTGATCTTACCCTTATGTTTTTGTTGTGAGAGGCCTCATTTCATGCATTTAGGGTGATTGGAGGTGAAAATTTTGAAAATGAAATGACAAGTCAGCCTGGATGAACTCTTTTATAAGATCAACACTTATTTATGGTTGTAACTCCTTCCATTTATATTAATACAAAGAATTATATGTTTTCCTATATGTGATGTCATTATTTCATGTATTTCAATACCTATTGATCTATTGAATAGAGTACTTATATGATACTGAATAGATCCAATATTCTCTTGGCTTTTGTTTTCTCACTACACAGGTTCTAATTAAGGAAATCAGGGCTGGAATTGGAGCATTCAAGCTAAATAAAGAGTGAATTATGCAACAAATGCCATGTAGGCTTCATTCTGTCATCTATTTACTTTAAGGAAAGAATTGGGTTCCTTGATTATATATTGTTCTAGGTTAGCCACCAGACGTAGGGGATATTCTTTTTTTCTGCAATCGTAAGTCCCACATAATAGAGAATATATGGTCCCAGACTCCATCCATGATCAACCGATTTTCCTTCACCATTTCCTTCTTGTATTCTTTCTGCTAATCTGCATCCTGAGGAATTGCCACCACATTATCTATGTAGGTTTTCAGTCTATATTCATATATAAGTAAGTAAATCCTAGCCTTCCAAATGACATAGTTGGAAGATACATCCAACCTATCCTGATCTCTAAGACCTACAGTGGTCATCTATGAAATTTTTGAAAACTCTCTCTTCCCTTCTGTTTTGTCATTGCTCTGCTACTCACACTCCCTTATAGAATGCGCATATATGCTAGCTGCTACTCCCAATTTTCCTGAAAAAATTGAACTTCTAAGACTCGAAGTTCCCTGAGATAATTTTTCCCTTTGTTGTATGTACTTTTCTCTTCCACCTGACACTGGTTCTGCTGCTACAAAACCCTTTGCATCCAACTAGGGAAACTGATCTAAAAAAAAATGAGCTACAACTGCTCCCTTTGAGTGCTGGAATCACTATCCCAGGTAAATCAAATTTTCTGCAACCCTGCAACTGAAAATTGAACTTTTCCCTTAATAATTCGGCCTACCTTTCAAGGAACCACACTGCCTCTAAGAATTTTGGCTTGTTTCTCCCACTAAACAACATAATTCTCACCTTCACTTTTAAGCTTCTCGGCTAATCACTTACGCTCTGATACCATGTGAAAATTTCCAAAATTAATCATATTGCAACAACTGGAAATTATTATTCTGATTGTTAATTAATTTAAAAAATTATTTACTATGACAAATACTAAATAAATCACGCTGCAACCTTCACAAATAAAATTGCAGAAAAAAATAATGCTAGAAAGTAACAAAATACTAGCACAAACACATAAAAATGACACCATTATTTTTGGACAAATTTCCCCGGAAAAATCCCAACTTGAGAAAATAGGTGTAGAAACTGAGGGTTTTTATTATTAAGAAACAATTAATTATGAATACAATCTATGGACTCCCAACTGGAAATCCAAAAAACAAGAAAATCTGGGAAAAAATATTTAATAGAATCACCCTTATTCCATAAGAAACCATGACAAAACTTCCCATCAAAAACTCTTACTCATCAAACCTTTGTGTCAACCTCTGCATTGGCTCTGTGCATACCCTATGACGTCTAGCCTCTGAAAATCCTTAAATGAAGTCATTTTTCTTATCTCTGCTAAGGAAATCGCTTCTCTGGAACTCTGGACTCTCTGCCCAGTCTCTATAACTGAAATTGAATTTTCCTCCAACTAAATAGAATTTCTTTCCTAAAGCAACTTTGCAGTCCTCTTAGACTGCCTCACTGGAAATAACTTGGCCCCTTGCTACAGACTCTCTAGATCTGGAAAAATTCCTCCAGATCACTATCTTTGCCCCTCATTGACTTTGCTTCAATCTTTGGCTCTTTGACAACTATTTCTCCTCTCTTAAAATTGAGCTACCAAGAAAATAAAAATTTTGGTGTGTATTCTCCAAGTTCCCATTGAATTCTTCTTATAATCCTCTGTTGGGACTCCAATTGGAAATATTAAATCTTAATCAAGGTCTAGGATCATCTTGACTTCTATTTGTGTGTGTTTCTAGAGAATTCTCACCTTGAATTAATTAATTATTATTAATTAACCATATTTCCTAAGTTTAGACTTGGGAAACATTAAAAACTAGGCTAATTATCTAATTAAGTCATCTCTAAGTGGAATTTCCATAAACTATTTCTGGTTTTTTGAGATCTCATGTATTCTAGCCTCTCCACTAAGTTTCTTGGCTAGAACACATATGATGCTACCAAAACTAACATTATTATCTACACTTTATTTTGAATAATATGTTTTACTATGAAATAGATAAGGAATCATATAACATATAACAATTTCCTCTGACAGGGGAAAAAAAGAAGTCTACCATATACTGATATGTGCTTAAGAGAAAATTTTAATATCCATCCATACATGGACATGGATAAATTTAAGATTTGGGTAGCAGATACATTCATTAAGAAATTAAAGTGATGATAGGAAATGAATGTCATAGGTCAATACACATTCAATTCCAACTTTTGTGCTGCAAAAAGCTATCTCTTAAAAAACTTGATTGGAAATAAAATTCATGTTTCATAAATATGTTTGCATGCAATGGCAAAAATAAGAAACTTGAAAAGAAACTATCTTCAAAACATAAGTAATTTAGTGCACTATAGTTACAATACCATGCTTTAGTGAGAAATAGATATTCAAGAACAAAGTAGAAACCAAATTGCTTCGAAAGAGGGAAAAAAATAGTGTGGCATATCCTAAGAGGTGTTTAAGAGAATGTGGAAATATTCAGCCATAGATAGACATGAATAAAGTTAATAATTGAGCACCATATACATCCATTTAAAAATGAAAGAGATGATAGGGAATCAATCCCATAGGAGAATACACATTCAACTGGGAGTTTGTTTTTGAAATTAACTTTGACTTTAAAAACTTCTTGGGAAATACAAGTGATGTTTGAAAAATGTATTTACATGTAAACTCATAAATATAGAGCTTGAGAATAAACTATGTTGAAAATGATATCAATTTATTGCGCTATAGTTTCAACACCAGGCTTCACTTTCAAATACATATGAAATCACAGGGAAAAATAGAAAATTTCTTTGAGCAAGAAAACAAGGTGTATTGTGGGGAAAAAATAGCTTTGTGATCCCTACAGTTTCGCTTCTCTTCGTGTTGACCTCTGAAGGATAGCGAGTGCGGTTAGGGTGTGTTTTTCTAGTTTGAAGTGGGGGGTGTAACATTTTCCACCAGTATCATTCCTGTTTTTTCCGTTACAGAGTACCCTCCTATGAAGGTCGTGTTAGAAGTTGCATTAGCTGCAAGGAATAGAGTTACCCTGTTGGATATTCAATGGGCAAGGTAATAGAGGTAGATGACGTTGATTATACTGAATACTCATTTGAGGGAATCCCAATTTGGAAGGTATCACCACCTCATCACTCCAAGTCGATTGACTTGGTCACAACTAGAAATTTGGTGGGTAGGGTTTCCCCATATACTATCGACTACGCGAGCCTTTCTCCTTTTTGTCAAGGGTTGGAGTATGAGGCAGGAGTTATCCAAAACCTGGAGGAGTTAGGGTTTTCAGGTTCTCTGATAGAAGTTAGAGAATGGAAACCTGGTCTGGGTCAGGATATTTCTACGACATGAATCACAATTGAGGCCCTTAGTTTTTCCGAAGGTTGTTTTTCTCAACCAATTTGTGAGGGGTTTCCAAGAGGGGATGGTTTCTGCTCCTCTGAATCATGTATCGTCACAGGAACTCAATTCCCCTACAGTGAGGGATAATTGGGTGAACATGCTCTAGAAAGTGGGTCCTTGTTAGCGATCGGGGAGTTTTTACTGGATCATTAAGCATTAGGGTTCCAGTCTGAATCTCATTCGATTTCAATTAATTTACAAAGATCACTCATTCAAACCTATGGCCACTCTCCTATGCATGCCAATTTAGGGATACAAACCTTGCAAGACGATGGGCTTCCGCATATAGGAATTTACCCTTAAAAAGTAATAAAATCAAGAGTACAAAGGTCTGAGAAAAGGATAGATTTCTAATTCTGGGAGACATGATTAGATTTGATGAAGTTATGGACATCGATAAAAGAGTTTTGTTAGGAAGAGTGAGGGGTCGAAGGTATTTGGAAGCTTGTCTAAGGAAATGGGTGCAGGAAAATTGGGGTAAGAATCTAAATCATCTCCTAGATATTCAGGTCTTGACTCACAATGGGTTTGCATTAAAATTCGATAACAATGAGAAATTATGTTGGGTTAGCAATATCCATTAGTTCATTGAAAAATCTCATATAGAGTTCAAGAAATGGTCTCTACTCTTTGACACGGAGCAGGAGCAGCCAGTGGTTGGGCCTATTTGGCTTAAATTGTTGGGGCTTCCTATGCATCTGTGGATTGCGGACATTTTTCAATGCATCGGCGATGATTTGGGTAAGTATCTAAACTATGAGAAGTCATTCATGGAGTCACTCATAATTAATTGTGTTCATGTTTTGGTCTCTATGGGTACTAGGGAGGGGTTAGTGGCTAATCTCATTTTGAATTATAAAGTATATACACACAATCAGAAGCTGGAAGAGAAGGAAGTTTCTTTCCGTTGTTGGAATTGCCATGAAATAGGGAACATTTACAAGGAATTTCCTCTATTTCATAAAAATCATGAGTTCAGGGAAAGCAATGGCTCGACAGGAAAATGGAATATGGAGAAGTCTTAGGTTGGCATAAATAAAGCAGAAGATATGCATGGTGTGTCACATGGATTTTCGGGCACTCATCGGATGGATGGTGTATTTGGATCATCGAAGGATCTAGTCAGGAGAGCTCCATAAGTAAATGAAATGGCCTTCTTCTCTTCGCCTCTAATACCGGGTACCTCCTCTCCTCAACCTACTCATAATTCTATATACGAAAGTATGCCTCCTTCAAATATATCTGTATCAAATATGGTCTCCATGCTAGGAAGGGTTTCACTGTCACATATGGGGGTTTTCCAATGTTTGATTGAACCAGTCGCTATTTGTCACTCGTCCCCCATTCTTTCCTTATTTATTTCTGAGGATACATCTACTCACTCCCAAAGAGCTCCCCATTATAATTTGAGACCTATATCTAGGGATATTTTGGGACAGTGACCAAATGAATCCTAGAGGAGGTTTAGTGCACCTATCCCCATCAAATATCCCTGAGGCCCCTCGAGGTAGACAGACTCATATCTCCAAAGCCATTTACCATGTCAGACAATAAAATTTTGCAGGTCGACAACTCTCACTAGATAGGGTCCTTAGAGCACGAAAAACCCTGGGACATGTTAAAAAATGAGATTTCTATCATTTAATAACAGGGTTTTAGCTAGTCAACCTAAAATACAAGTCGTTAAACAGTGACTCCTAGAGAACAAATTAGATGTGATTTTCCTACAAGAGATTTTAGGTGACAGTATGAACATTACAACTTTGTTAAATGGAATTCTAAGTAATTTTTAATAATTTTAATTATATGCCAAAGGAAAATATAGAGGACTGGAATTAGGGATAAATCCTATCTCTATAAAACTTCTAAACACTTGGGTATTTAATGGAATATTAGATGTGGATTGTTGAGAGTTTTAATTAGTGATTAAACCTCTTAATATTTAATTGTCAATCTGGGAGTCATAAACACGATTTTTACTGCATTTTTGGCTCTGCTTAAGGTCAGAGTATATAATTTTCCTTGTTAATGATCGTTAAGTACACATTCTTCTATAAATTAAGTAAAATAGCACTCATATCATTTTTAGAAAACATAAGAAATATGAAATAATTCTACTTAACTCAATCCTCATGTGCTACTTGACTCAAACAACTCAACATTCAAAAGGAAGAATTGATACTCTTCTAATTCAAAACTAATTTAATTCACTGCAGATAATTTCATCCTATTTTAATAATGAATGGAAATTATTCTAATTGAAAACTTCTATGAAATGAAGCAAATAGCCAACTATCATTTAGATAAAGCTTCAAGAAATTAAATGGAAATCTCAATCCATGTAACCAATTCTAATCAAAACAATTTTAATTTTAAACTAACATCAATCTTAATCTATGCAATCTCAATCCCAACAAATCTAATTTCAATTCCCCTGGGGAAAATAAGACAAGCTAAATATAATTTCAAAATAACTTTTTAATCCTATCTAATTCATGCACCTAATTCTGAAGGAAAACGAAACTAAATTATAATTTGAATCAATTCCCAATTCAATTCACTCCAATTCAAAAGGAATATAAGTTACAAATCAAATCTATGCTCTATGCTACTCACACTTCAATTCAAAAGACTTCAAACGACAAAGCTTGATTTCTAATTCGAAACTAATTTAAATAAACTCAGAAGAAAAAAAACTTCCTATGAAAAAGAGCAGTAACTTATGATCTATTTTAATCGCAATTATACTACATTTCCCTTGTATCTCAAAGCTATGTTACAAACTCCTAAAATATTAACACACAACTTATATTAATGCATAACATTATACCTTGTTGTTTCTGCGTGTTCTATATAAAACACATTTTTATAGAACTATGTGGTATTGACAAGTGCACATGGTTTAAAATTATAAAGACCGAATCCAATTTGAATCGAAAAGTTGAGCTCATAACACAATTATCATTTTCGGAATTCGGTTGAAATTGGAAAGCATTTTTCTAAGTATTCTTAACTGTGGAAATATGATTGAGAAATCATTCATGCACAAGAAACACTAATTAAAAATTTTCTTTTGTCCACAAAGGCTTGGAGGTAATACGTTTTTCTACATTCAAGAAAGAAACAGAGTAGTGATTTAAGTATATAATGACACACAAAAAATCCAAGATCTATTCGACAATCAACTTTGAATTGAAATGTAACTCTATGAATTTCAATAAAACACACTTTCTAATTCCTATATCAATAGCATGACTTGCTTCCAGGTGGTGGTGGGCCCTTTCCACTCCTGGAGCAAGCCTAAGTTAAATCAAAGCCTTAAAAATTATAGGAAACCATCATACTCACAGATAATTAAATTTTGAATCAAGAATTTGTATTACAGTTCAACAAAAAAAATACATTAGAATTCCTTAGTGCAACCTCTTTGTAACAGAAATTTCTTAACAATATTCCCCAACTCTTCCGTGCATAAAAATATACATATGTCTATTCAACCTATGCAACACACCATACAGATTCGTATCCCTCTCTGCCCACTGTTGCTAGCTGCATAAAAATTTATACAATTCAGTTGTTGTAACAAATCATAGAGGTGGCTAAGGAAAATAAAGCAAGCAGTGGATCAAGGCTTTGGATAATATAAAATCGTTGGAGTTATACTAAATAAGAATCTTCTGGAACATGCAATGAACTGGACCAATCTTGGCTGACTCATGTGCCTGACTCAAAATGTTCAAACCTAGATTTATGACATTGGAATATTCCCATGACTGTAGCTCCTCACGTAATGAATTTTTCGAAACGGTTTTTGGGTGATATGAAAGAGGGCATTTTGAGTGAAATGAAAATCTTGGAATGTTGAGATTCTTCATCATTTGGTCACAAACTTCATATTATCACCTACAACAATCTCATTCCGTACTCAACTCTGCAGTAACTAGTTAAAGTACCCTGTGAAGAATTTTGGCGATGGAAATATTTGTTAAAACATCATTAGTAAATCATGAAAAAAACATATTTAATCATAGAAGAGTCAAGAACACTCATAATAACCAACCATAGAGTGTAAAATATATATTTGGAAGAAATTAATCGAGTTAGAGTATGGAATGAGTTAAAAACAAAGCGTTTTTAGGGTATGAATGGTGATATTTAAAGATGAAAACATGGGAATTTTTAAGGCCCAACATCCCCCCATGTGTGAGGATTTTCATGTCCTCATGCAAACAATTACTTTTCTCATTTATGGATTTCATGGCATCGTGGATTTGGGCAAGGTTGGTTCTTCTGGAGCAACACTGTGTGAAGATTTGAGAGTGTTGGTTCTTGTGGAGAAACACCATTCTTATTTGACTGCCATAGATTTAATTTTGAGAGTGATACTGTTGTATAGGTAAATCCCCTCTGCATACAGAGGCGATCCCTACTAGCCCAAATTGGGTCTAGCAACAAGCGTATCACGCTAAGGTGCAAGTTCCTAATTGCAATAGACCAAATTGCAATGGAGGCCTACCTCAAGTCCAACACTGTTTTTTGTAGAGAAAATGGCGCTCCCGTTTCCTTGCTCCAGCAGATCACAATCCTCTCGCTCACCGCGATCGAACACCTGCACACATAAGAAACATGACAAACACAAGCGTAAAACCCGATATATGCAATTATGTATCAGTCAGAGAAGACACAACTCATGATCATAATGAACAATAAGAGTGGAACCATAACCAATAGTCGCTTATCATTAATTCATACAAAGGAAAATACAACCTGGCTCTGACGCTAAACCTTCCTTCAGCGGGCCATCAGTGGAATACGTCTCAGTAAAGCTTGTCGGGAATGGGGACAAGTCTCCCTCTTCGATCGTCAATCTCCTTGCTACTAATTTGGCTCTATGAGGGCTATTGCAACATTCTTTAGGCTATGAAGGCTCTTGGAGACTCTTGGAGATTAGCTTGCAAAGGGAAATGGCAAGCTTATATAGATGGTGGAAGGGGAGTTGGGATCCCTACAATCATGGGATTGGCCCTATCCTCAAGGAAGCTTCCATGAGAGGTGGAAAACCACTTCCTCTACATGGAAATCCGGAGCCAAACATCCCAACTCAATTTAGAGACCAGTTCAGGAATTGGTTAGAGTAAATATTCCGCCATTTATTTTTTTTAAACACCCTTTATTAAGCCTGGCGCAAGTGCGACTCTGATACAGAGCGCCAATTGGTGCGCCATCTTTGGAGGATTTCCCCCATTGGCGCGGGTATAACACTGGCTAGTCGCGCCAAGGATAAAAAGGCTATTTTTAGGGTTTTTCACAAGGAGTTGTTTTCAGGGGAATGAAAGTCCATGTCTAGGGGAATGCCATGAAAGTGTTTTTAGATCATGTCACTGCTCACAGGTCACGGAATAAGCCCTCCAATGTGCGGGACGGGGAATTGCAAGGACGCTGACAAATTGCTGTGTAACAGATGCCCCCTAAAGCATGAGGCCTGAAAGAGAGAGAGGGGTGAAATGATTTACATGAACGTGTACAACTGAAAACATTTCCGTCGGAAAACCTGCGTCGAGAAGTACAACTGATATCTCAAATACATGATATTTGTGTGGTATGGGTGCAGCCATCCGTAATAGAGTATACAATAATCTAGATCCAAGGTATGGATGCAACCATCCAGTAAGGATCGATAAAGAGACTCAGGTATGGTCGCAGCCATCCAATCAGTGAGTCATGTAACCAATCACAATAATCCACAAAATCGCAGCCTGGATTCTAAACAGACAAAATCCAAGGTCTTGCGCTCCATCTCGACCCGAACAAAGTACAAGTTCAAGCATGCGAATAAGTGAGCTGAAGTCAAACATGCAAGAACATCGCCTGATTACCAGCCAATGATGAAAGATGTTAATAGGCGCGAGAGGTACCACCAATAATGACAATGGCCCTCAAGGTACTATAGGTACAATCTATGGCATGTGAATCAATGAGCTGGCGTCGAACACCTGTAGAATCACTTGATCGGAGGCCAATGATGAAAACCTCACGTCGAACGTGAAGAACCTGCCATTGAGGCATGCAGGCTCCAAGGTACCAGAAGGGAGTCTCTAGATCAGCTTCTCGGATAATGAGTTGAAGTCTACAGGAAGTGACCTTGATCGAAGGTGGGCCATAGTGTTTCCCACATAATCGACACGAGACATAGGAACATAATGTTTTTGTGAATCAGGATTAGATGAGAATCAGAGGAAGGTTGAGATTTGCAGAGTTCAACTTCTCTTGAACATATCAATGGCACGAAAGTGGATTTGGTAGTATTTGACATCAAAAGATCGAAGATCGTGATGACGAGGCAAAGAGCAGATGAGAGGTCAAAAGGGATCACCCAAACCCACGGAGGCAAGTGAAAAACGAGATGAGATGTCCCCAACCCGACACGAATGAAGACAAGTGCCATGTTCAAGAGCGACATACTGCCGACACGACAATGATGCTGGTTCCTTTTCCCCCCACCATTTCTGGTGAGTACCTATTTATTTTTACACAAGCTTGAAGAGGATACCATATGCTTGTCATATAAGTCCATCCTAGTACATTTAACGAGCCCTAGGAAGGAGGAACTCGAATATCGTCATTACGACTGGATCCGATGTCATTAGGGTTTAACGAGTCTGACAAAGGAAGAACTCGGCGTCTTTTCATGTTTAGAGAGTTTGAAAAGACAACAGAAAATTAAACTCCAATGGTCCCTTTTCGTAAAGATTTCCTCAGACCCA
Organism: Pinus albicaulis; assembly: GCA_034641835.2. Taxonomy (NCBI): domain Eukaryota; kingdom Viridiplantae; phylum Streptophyta; class Pinopsida; order Pinales; family Pinaceae; genus Pinus; species Pinus albicaulis. Next base: position 1,089,041,908 of record CM076575.1, read on the forward strand.
AAAAGGTAGAAAACTATGTCTGAGAAAACCTCCTAGTCGCGATAGGCTAGGGTATTTCTTTTTCGTAAGTAATCTATCCCAGCCCGAAAAAGGGTAAACGTATACTTGGTAGATGTCATTTCGCAGCCACTTTAACGAGATTGAAATGACAAGGGACTCGGAAATCTTTTCATGTTTAGAGAGTCAGAAAAGAGCTTAAAGGTGACTATTCCTGGAGGAATGAGTGGTATAAAGGGTAGCAACTGGTTCCGGTAATGGTGGAACTGCTCAGAACAAGTAAAGGTTAAGAGGCTGGCTAACAAAGACCACTCATCGCAGCAGTTCCTCAGGAATGGGTAAGACAACCAAGTGAAGGCATAGGATCGGCCAAGCAGATAGTGACGATGGAGTGAGAAAACCAAGGCTCATCTGGCAAAAACAGGCTGATAAAATAGCAATCACAAGAGGTAAAATGGGAATGGTTTCATTTTTACACAAGCTTGAAACAAAGATAAACTATGCTTGAAACCGGTTTCATTTTTACACAAGCTTGAAATGGAAACAATCTATGCTTGAAAAATTAAGCATGGCCCCAGCATGGTGACTCAATTCGAGGTACATGCCCCCTAAGCTTTAGTCCATGCACCTGAGTAAACAGATGGAGGGAGTGAAGGTTCAAGTTGCGAGATCTAAGAAAGACTCGACTGGGATTTTATGAGATCTTATCAAAGACTCGAATTGAACAAGAAAGTGTTTCATTGTTTTAACGAGGTTGACACATTAAAAGAACTATCCTCAGGACACCTTGTTTCATGGTTTAAGGAGCTTGGCACAAGACAAGGAACTCTGCTCCGACAACCTTGTTCCATTTTTTAAGGAGCTTGACACAAGACAAGGAACTCTGCTCCAACAAACCTTGTTTCATTTTTGAAGGATCTTAACACAAGAAAAGAACCATGCTCTGACGACCTCATTGTTGAAAATGCAACAAGATGATATAGCTTAGTGAAATGAAGTCGCCTTCACTAAGTGGGCCCGCAGGCTATTTTTGGCGCAAAGTCTATTTTTAGACTATGTCTATTTTTAGACATATGGAGCATGGTCTAGGAGTTGCAGTATGCTATTCTTGGATGATTGGTCGATTTGGTAAAAATAGATGGACCTCTATTTTTAGACATTTGGGCAGAAGCCCATTTTTAGATCAAGCAAGCAAATAGAAAAGTCAAATATTATTTACCGTTAATAATATTTTGGACTATAAAGACTCAGCTTATCCTCAAGTAAAGACTTCCCGCCTTGAGCTACGATGGCCCATGCATCCGAAAAGGAATTACGCTATTCCTAGGGGTTTGGTGAGCTCATGCATGGTTGACGTCAGTTAGGACTTCAGTGGCAGAATTTTGGTGGAGTTGATGAGACAGTTGGTGGAGTTGTGTTCGGTTTAACTTAGTTGAACTAGTTGAGATTAGTTTAACTAGCTAATCAACTAGTAATGAGTGGAGTGAATTAAATATTATTTAATTCACTAAGTATTAACTCATTATTCAACTCAAGAACACATCAGTTCACTACAGTGCATGGACAGTTCAGTGGAGACCAGTGGAAGAGGTAGATGAAAGGGTGAGTTTGCTATTAGTTGCGACAGCAGTTGTGCATGAGATTTGCACAAGCATTTGAGGAGATTGCCAATGATGATTGTGCGTATCAAGCCAAGGGGAGTATCTGAATTTGGATCGCTTCATTACACCAACTTGGATTGCGCAAGTAGAGGCAGTAAACAGTGGATGAGTTTTGAACCCGTGACTTGTTCAAAACTGAGCTAGTTTGTGTGTAACTTTTGGGAGATAGTACTGAGTACTTGTGAGGAGTATTGTGCTATGTATTGTTACATGTTATCTTCTATTATAATATACAAAACAGCTGGGGGTTTTCAGCTATAAGCTTTCCCCATTATATATTGTGTTTATGTGCACATGCGACTGTTTCTATTTCCGCATATTGATGATCAATTGTAGAAGAGGTTATGTGTTATGCATGAATTTGAATTAGTGTATGATCAGGATAATCTCAGTGGATAAATCTTCATTATTCAGCAAATTTCTACATGGTATCGGAGCGAATTGATCATCGGGATCTATTACAGTGATTACAATTATTTTGGTAGACAGAGTCTGTAACGGGCCAGGTAGCCTCTGGATCCATCCTTTCTTTGAAAGGTGATATATCCAGGAAATGCCCCTACAGTTGATCTCTGTGATAGAAATAATTTGTTCTCAAAGATCCAGAAGCAGTTGAGTTTTGAGCTTGGAATTCGAATTTTGCAGCATATTGTTTTTCTTGGTGCCGGAGTTGAAATGTCTTTCAACGGTTTGTGACTCGAGTATGCCCTTGAGGGCAGTTCGAATTATGTTGCATGGAAAGACCGGATGGAGGCGGTATTAGATGATAACGGGCTGAAGGAGTTCGTAGATATGGATGTCCAAAATCCTACTGATCCTGCTGAAGTTGAGGCTTGGCAAAAGAAGATGGCGAAATGTCGAAGGATTCTGTTGGAGGGCGTGAAGGATCACATTGTATCCAGCCTGCATGGAAAATCTTCTCCATATTTGATGTGGAAAGCATTGACAGATCTATTCCAGAGCAAGAGCGACCAAAGGAAGCTGGCGCTCAAGGACAAACTCAGAAACATTAAGATGGAGGAAGGCGACAGTATCGCCAAGTACCTCACGAAGTTCACTCAATGCAGAGATGAGTTGGGAAGTGTGGGGGTGACTGTCGATGATGAGGACTTGGTGGACCTAGCTCTCCTTGGTCTTCCGAAGATTTGGCATTCCTATCAGGACTCTGTTAATGGTCGGGAGAAGTTGCCGGGATGGGAGCGACTTTGGTTGGATCTCATGCAAGAGGAGATAAGGCGGACTACCAGGGACGAATCTTCATCAAAGGCATCTGATGAAGAAAATTGCGCTTTGGCTGCCAAAGCAAAGAAGGGGAAGAGCAAGAAAGCTTCTCAGTCTGGTGCGAAAGGCAAAGAAGCAGGACATGTCCAAGGTGAAGTGTTTCCACTTTGTCACCGACACGGACTGCTTATGCCACAAATTGTCGCGAGAAGAAGAAAAAATAAAGAAGGCTATTTGGATGCAGAGTGGGAGAGACGGTAGCCTCCCGGTTTGAAGCTGGATTTTTCACTGATCGCATGCTTGGTCTCAAGTGTGATGGGATCAGTATGGTTCTTGGACAGTGGTGCGTCATTTCACATGACAGGAGATCGGGATCTGTTTTTAGATCTGGAGGAAAAAGATCTTGGAGTGCACATCGAGATGGACGATGATGGTAGATACAGTGCGACCGGTATCGGTACCATTTCCTTTGAGAGGGAGTCTGGTAAACCCTTCGTATTGAATGAAGTTTTGGATGTTCTAGGATTGATGAAGAATCTGATCTCTGTGGCGATGTTGGAAGACAAGGGGTATGATGTGGTCTTCAACAAAGGAAAAACTTTCCTGTGCAGTAAGACAACTGGAGAGACCCGGAAGATAGGGGTTCGAGTCAAGAACCTTTATCAGTTGCAAGTAGATGGCTGCGCAGCAATGGCATGCAAGGCAGGAGAAGTGGTGAGCCGGGATGATGGCGAGTTGTGGCACCGGAGATTGGGTCACCTTCACCATGGAGCTTTGAAGATACTGCAGCAGATTTCTACTGGGCTTCCTAAGGGCACTCTTGCGCAGTCAGATCAGTGCAAGGGGTGTACCTTGGGAAAATTTGTGAAAGCCACTTTTCATGAGAAGGATAGTCGCGCCACGACGATCCTTGAGAGAGTTCACACAAACGTGTGTGGTCCTTTCTCAGTAGCTTCGATAGCAAAGCACAAGTACTATGTGATCTTTGTTGATGATTTCTCTCAGAAGTGTTGGATCTTCTTCATGTAGAAGAAGAGCGAGACATATTCAAAGTTCTGTGAATTCAAGGTGCTGGTTGAGAAGGAATTGGGGAAGCATGTGAAGGCTCTTAGGAGCGACAATGGTGGTGAATTCATCTTTGTTGAATTCAAAGACTTTTGCAGCACAGAAGGGATTCGGAGAGAGCTCATCGCACCCCATAACCCACAGCAGAACGAGGTTGCTGAGCGGAAGAACAAAACGATCGTGGGTGTTGCACGAGCGATGTTGCATGATCAGGGCCTACCCCTTCACTTGTGGGCTGAGGCATGAAATACTGCAGTGTATGTGCAGAACCGTTGTCCTCACAAGATACTTGGCATGAGTACACCGGAGGAGGCGTTTTCTAGAAAGAGGCCTGACATTTCTCATTTGAGGATTTTTGGCTCACCTGTCTACATGCATGTGACGAAGGATGCCAGAAAGAAGCTGGATCCGACCGCAGAGGTTGGGATATTTCTGGGGTACACTGATACGCCCCACAACTATTGTGTGTATTTTCCAGACAGTCACAAGACTGTTGTGCGACGGGATATCAAATTTCATGAGGAGAAAGCCATGCAGTGTTCACTTGAGAGGGAGCCACAGTTGCATGCAGAAGAGGAGCTATTAGTTCCTAAGGAGGAGCTTCCGGATGTGGATCAGCCACAAGAGGAAGTTCATGGAGTGGAAGAGACCACTCATGCAGCACCAACCATTAGAGGGCACAAGCGCACTACAGAAGCTGAGCGACTGGCTCGAGATGCAGAGAAGGTTGTAGGACCACCTACAGCACAGCGTAGATAGAGACAGTCACCGAACCGGTACACTGGATACATGGCTCTTGTGAGCAAATGTGTCGTGACAGAGCCATCCTCTTTGAGGAAGCTGTGGAGGACCCCGCATGGGTAGATGCCATGGTGGAAGAGTATGATTCGATTGTCAGAAACAGTGCATGGGAAATTGTCCCGCGACCGGAGGGGAAATCAATGGTGGGTTCGCGATGGATCTACAAAGTGAAGCAGGTGGCTGACGGGAGTGTGGAGAAGTACAAGGCAAGATTTGTTGCCCGTGGCTTCTCACAGATCGAGGGGATCGATTATGAGGATACCTTTGCACCTGTCGCAAGGTACTCTTCCATACAGACGATCCTATCTCTCTCAGCGCAGATGGGGTGGCACATCTATCAGATTGATGTGAAGACTGCGTTCCTCAACGGATTCATTGAGGAGGAGGTGTACATAGAGTAGCCCGAAGGTTTCGAGATCTTCAGCAGTGAGTCGCATGTTTTCCGACTCAAGAGAGCACTATACGGGTTGAAGCAAGCACCTCGTGCTTGGTACACATGGATAGACAGTTATTTCACCGGACTTGGATTCTCCAAGAGTGAGGCGGATCCTAACTTGTACCAGATTGTGGTGGAGGGGAAGTTGCTGATTATTGTACTGTATGTAGATGATATGATTTTGACGGGTGATGAGCTGTTGATACTTTCATGCAAGGAGGATCTTTCTAGAGAGTTTGAGATGAAGGACTTGGGCCTCCTTCATTATTTCCTGGGATTGGAGATTTGGTAGCGCAGTGGTGGACTGTTTGCTTCTCAGGGTAAGTATGCCCGAGAGATACTGGAGAGGTTCAACATGCATGGCTGCAAGCCTGTTGATACTCCTCTTCCTGGTGGTTGTAGGAAGGAGGATGCTACTTCAGCGGAGGTGGTGGATGCCACTGTCTATCGACAGTTGGTGGGGTCGCTTATGTATCTGGTCAATACACGACCCGATATATGCTATGCTATTAACTAGCTTTCGCAAGCTATAGTTAAGCCTACCAAGCTCTTCTGGAAGGTAGGCAAGCAAGTATTGCGTTATCTTAGTGGCACATCGGGATATGGTCTGTGGTACAGACAGGAGGATGGAGCGAAGCTTTGCGGCTTCACTGATGCAGATTGGGCAGGGAGCCCAACGGACCGAAAGAGCACATCTGGAGGAATCTTCAGTATCGGGTCGACAGTAGTTTCCTGGTACAACAAGAAGTAGAGATCCGTAGCTTGGTTAGAGGCGGCCAGGTACATGGCGGCCCCTGACTTGGTTGCATCTTGAGGCTATTTGGTTCATGATGATCCTGTTGGATTGTGGATAGATACTTGGAACCCTCTTTGTGATTTATTGTGATAACCAGAGTTGCATTACACTCTCAGCTAATCCAGTATTTCATGATAGATCCAAACACATCGACATCAGGTACCATCATATCAGAGATTGTGTGTAGCGGAGAATCATGTTACTTTCATATATTCCCACGGAGGATCAGGATGCTGACATCTTGACGAAGGCGCTCACCAGGAGCAAATTCGAATTCCACAGAGGCAGGATAGGGGTTGCAAATAATCCATATCTTGTTGAGAGGGAGTGTTGAAAATGCAACAAGATGATGGAGCTTAGTGAAATGAAGTCGCCTTCACTAAGTGGGCCCGCAGGCTATTTTTGGCGCAAAGTCTATTTTTAGACTATGTCTATTTTTAGACATATGGAGCATGGTCTAGGAGTTGCGGTATGCTATTCTTGGATGAGTGGTCGAGTTGGTAAAAATATATGGACCTACAATTTTTTTTAGACATTTGGGCGAGTCTATTTTTTTATTTGCCAGACTAATAATTAAATATTATTTACCCTTAATAATATTTGGGTATAAACTTCAGTTTATCCTCTTGCAGCACTTCAGTTGGAGCTACGGATGTGGCCCATGCATCTAAAAAAGGAATTACGCTATTCCTAGGGGTTTGGTGAGCTCATGCATGGTTGACTTCAGTTAGAACTCAAGTGGCGGAGTTTGGTGGAGTTGATGAGACAGTTTGTGGAGTTGTGTTCGGGTTAACTTAGTTGAACTAGTTGTATTTAGCTTAACTGGCTAATACACTAGAGATGAGTGGGGTGAGTTAAATATTATTTAATTCAATAAGTATTAACTCATTATTCAACTAAAGAACACATCATTTGACTGCAATGCATGGACATTTCAGTGAAGACCAGTGGAAGAGGTAGATGAAAGGGTGAGTTTGCTATTAGTTGCGACATTAGTTGTGCATGAGATTAGCACAAGAATTGGAGGAGATTTCCAATGAGGATTGTGCAGATAAAGCCAAGGGGATTTGAACTTGGATCTCTCATTACACCAACTTGGATTGCGCAGTAGAGGCAGGCAAACAGTGGATGAGTTTTGAACCCGTGACTTGTTCAAAACTGAGCTAGTTTTGTGTGTAACCTTTTGGAGATAGTACTGAGTACTTGTGAGGAGTATTGTGCTATGTATTGTTACATGTTCTCTTCCATTATAATATACAAAATAGCTGGGGGTTTTCAGCTATAACCTTTCCCCATTACATATTGTGTTTATGTGCGCATGCGACTGTTTCTATTTCTGCATATTGATGATCAATTGTAGAAGAGGTTATGTGTTATGCATGAATTTGAATTAGTGTGTGACCAGGATAATCTCGGTGGATAAATATTCATTATTCAGCAAATTTCTACACTCATCATAATGAATAAGATGTCATCGCTTCCAAGAGTTCCACTTCCAATGGAAGGAAAACATCCTGGAAGTCAGGACCCAATGCCCCCAACACACGATGTACAACGGCACTATCACTGAGTACAGGCACGGAGTAGGTAGCCACATAGTTGACCTGCGGTGGGGAAGATACAACGGGTGGATAAAAACCAGGAAGGGATGATGGCGGGCCAGTTGCCACATTAGGACCAAAGAACGAAAGCTGATCAATGGTCACGATCCATCCTTCATGTGGAAAACAGACCACACGAAAGAGGGAGGAGACAAGCGCTCCCATGGCATAGGTGTAATCGTGCCCCAAGAGCAGATTGAAATCCAAGGGTCCTGGAACAACCATCACGTCCATATGGATGGTTTTACCTCCCAAAGTAATAGGTAACCTTGGAAGGATCCCTAACGGTTGACTAGTTCTTCTGTTAAATGCCAACAGATTCTGCGTAACAGGCACAAGCGGCGGCGAACCGAAAGCTTTCCAAGTAGTTGAGGATAAAATACTAACAAACGTGCCTTCATCTATAATGGTGCTTGGTACGACCAGATCAAAGTTCTGTACCATTATCTCAAAAGGCACATAAGACAGAAGGCGGTATCTTGCAAATCGATTCCAATCAAAGGAAGCGACTAAAATACTCGGAGGGGCTACCATCGAACCAAGAAGGTCTTCCCCTAGTGTTACAGAAGAAGAAGGAGCATCCTGCATGACTTCCATCATGGAGTCGGGAAGAATATCCTCTGGGACCTCCATCATGGGAGGCAGAGGAGCAGCTTCTTGAGGTATAGGGACAGGAGAATCTTTCTCCAAGTCTGAAGAATCTGAAGAAACCAGAAGAACATGAGGGCTGTGAGGTCCACTCTCAATGGAAAATACCTGGTGCACCGCAGACGGGGCCAGTTCAACCGATCCCACAACCAATGGTTGGTCGGGGATGGATTCCTGAATTTGAATTTCCGAGGGAGCGGGATTGACCAAGGATGACTCTTGACCAATCGTAGGATTAGCTGGTAGAGGACTCAAAGAGACTTGTTTGTAACCAGCCGGAAGGCACGACACAGAAATAGCCGAGTTGTCCAAAACTCTCTTGGCTTCATCCATATATGGACAAAGGTGAATGGCATGGTGCCCTTCACACAACTTACAGGGATTGGTAATCTTACCCTGCTTCTTAGGATCCTTACCAGTAGCAGCTAAATACGTGCCCCAAACCTGAATCCCAGAAGCCAAGGGCAACGGCGGGCGACCGTTGGACCATGCTTCGAGCACCTTGGGAATGTCAGGGCAGTCTCAAAGAAGATGGTCTCCTGTGCACAACATGCAAGGGAACTCGAATTTCCGCAAAGGGTTGGAAGGTTTATCAAGAAGAGATGTTTTAGAACCAGTAGCTACAGCCTTAGCCTCTCTCTTATCAGACTTCTTCTTCTTTGTCTTCTTCTTCTTCTTCTTAGCCACCCGGTTACTCGAATCCAGACTTTCACTAGGCGAAGTAGAAGAGAAGGATGAAGAAACAGGCAAAGAAGGGGAGAGGTCCACCTTAGAATCAACATGATGTTGTTTAGGCGGAGGAACTGATTGAACAGTAGCTGAGACATTCGGGACCACAGAGGTTGAGAACAACCAAATAGGCAATCCAACAGTTAACCCAGGAAGGGACAACGTTGCCATATAAGGAGCACCAAAATTTCCAAAAGGAGGAAAATGACCAGGATTCCCATCAAAGGGGATTCCTTGGTTGGTGAACTCCGGAAAAGTTGCCATCAACAACTCAAAACCACACACGGGCTAAAAACCAAGGCACACAATCAAACAGCCAACAAGCAAATTCTAACAGGGTGTGTGATTGCAGGTGATTTATTTTACCACATTGAAACTTAGAAACTTCACCGTTTCATGTTTTAAGAGTCAAGAAACGGATGAAAGGTGACTCTATCTCTTTCAGTTTTGAAACAAGCGTGAAAGGAAAAGTTCTTGATGATCTTTTCAAATTTAAGGAGTCAGATAAGATCAAAATGACTGCTCAGGAATTCTAGGCAAAGGGTGTACCAAATAACCGTGAACTTCAATATCACCTTGGTTTCAAAATGAAAGAGAAATCAACCAAGGACTTAACGTACGTGCAGGCAATCTCCCCGAATGTTGTGTCAGGTGTATCACGGGTATAGGGCGGCATACTCGACTTCCTATGGATAAAAGATAGAAACCTAGTGGAGTCTCCCTTTATATACGCGACGGTACGGGGAGCACAAGTTCGTACTAGTGCTGTCTAAAGCCAAGAGGCAAACGACAACTACTAGGTTTAAAGACGCCGGAACACATCTCTAGCCTAGAGCTCTAAATATTTTGTTGATGTTTCAATGCTTCCTTAGTGTAAATTGAATAAATTTTAATGTTTATCTTCAATTATGTTTCAATTTTCAGGCCCTAGTGAGTGTTATGTCTCAAAATATCCTAAATGCAGCTATATGATAAAAGAAATCTTTCAATTCAATGAATGTTATCTAGTTAAGGGAAGAGCTTCAAACAATGATGCAACAAACAACAACACTGTAAATGAAATTTTTCCAAACTAGATGACTTTCGCTATCCAAAATTAATCCCAAACATTCAACGATGCGAATAATGCAATGTAATCTATGCAAAATCCTCTTTTTCGAAAACTATGCAATTGTAATCTATGCACAATTTCCTTTTCTTTTTCAAATTATAAGAATGCACTCAATGCATTTTTTGATGAAATGAGAATCTACTTAATGCATGCTTTTAATAAAAGAGAATGCAATCAAAGCGATTTCTAGTTTTCAATCATTAAACAATGTCATCTAAGTTCAATGATAGATCTCAAAAAATACTTTTCAATGCAATGTGATCTAATTCATTTAAAAAAAAAGAAAACTACGAGACGAAAACTAAAAGAACGCAAATCTCCTTAATGAAGGATGAATGCAAAAGAGATGTAAACAAACACTAAGAATGCAATCGTTGTTTCAAACACTTTGTCACGAAATCCCTCAAAAAGCAACAAGACATATGAGGTCAAACACAAAGAGGAATTCCAAAGAAAGAGATCAAAACAAGGCATTCAATCCCTTTTACATCAAACAATCATGGAAATAAGACATTTCAAACAATGAGCAATGTAATCTATGCTCATACAGTGAAAATACCGGAAGGGAAATACACATTGGTGACGGATTTAAGGAAAAAATCTCAATTTTCACACGCCCTGAAATTGGCTCGAATTTATCATTGACAACTAGCGCTAACTGGCGCGACTTGCTCACTGACAACTAACACCAATGGAAAATTGGCACGAGTTGCTAACTGACAACAAGCGCAACGCCTGAAAATGAAAAAACAAAGAATTTCTCCCAACCAAGACCAGACTCACCACTTCAAGCAAAATCTCCAAGACTCAAATGAACCATGTAAACTAGGCTCAAAGCGAGACAAAGCGGAATTCGAATGAAGAGGAAGCGAATCACTGAAATAACACAATAAAACGATAGAAAACCACCAAATGAATGAAGAGAAGCAATCACAAAGTTGACTAAACAGATAGAAACCAAAAACTCCCACAGGGGGCTCGACACATAAAATCACCTAGATGCCCTAGGGCTAGAATGTAAAATTAATAGAAACAGGAAAACAACCAAAGGATGAAGGTCACAGTCAGTCAAACAATGCTCCAGAACATTCAGGTAGTCATAAAAATGAAACCAAAATCACAGATCCAGCTCAGAAAGCTCGAATCATAGAAAACCCTAGCACCTTCAGGATTGGCGCGACTGTGAGGCGGAAACTAGCACCATAACAGGATTGGCGCAGGTAGTAAACTGGCAACTAGCGCCAATTGGCGTGACTGTCAGGCTAATAAGCATGCCAGTCAAGTTTGCTATGGAAAAAACAATAAAGAGCAATCCAAGGAATAGACCAGTGATGTTGAATCTCAAACCAAAAACCAAACTCATGAAAAGAGCCAGCCAAAAGAGTTGATCAAGCAAGCAAAGTCAAGAATCGATCGAAAAGACAATACAATACTCCAAGTGTTTAGTTCATAAACTAGACTGGAGATTGACTGAATCAACATTCATCTAATTTCACTAATGCAGAGCAAGAGCGTTTCGAAGGCTATCTGGCTAACTTCAGGCTCTGTCTATAGTTTATAAAACAAACAACAAGCTAACTCCCCAGTGGAGTCACCAATTTGTTGTGAAGGTAAATCCCCTCTGCGGACAAAGGTGATCCCTACTATCCCAGAACAGGTCTAGCAACAATCGTAACATGCTATGGCGCAAATTCCTAATTGAAATAGACCAAATTGCGAAGAAGGCCTACCTCAAGTCCAACGTTGTCATTTGTAGAGAAGATGACACTCTCGTTTCCTTGCTCCAGCAGATCACAATCCTTTCGCTCACTGTGATCGAACACCTGCACACACAAGAAACATGACAAACACAAGCGTAAAACCCGATATATGCAATTATGTATCAGTCAGAGAAGACACAACTCATGATCATAATGAAAAATACAAGTGGAACCATAACCAATAGTCACTTATCATTAATTCATACAAAGGAAAATACAACAGTTCGCGCTGAACCTTCCTTCATGTCGTCAGCGGAATACATCTCAGTAAAGCTTGTCGGGAATGGGGACAAGCCTCCCTCTTCAATCGTCAATCTCCTTGCTACTGATTTGGCTCTATGAGGGCTATTGCAAAATTCTTTAGGCTATGAAGGCTCTTGGAGACTCTTGGAGATTAGCTTGCAAAGGGAAATGGCAAGCCTATATAGATGGTGGAAGGGGAGTTGGGATCCCTACAATCATGGGATTGGCCCTATCCTCAAGGAAGCTTCCATGAGAGGTGGAAAACCACTTCCTCTACATGGAAATCCAGAGCCAAACGTCCCAAATCAATTTAGAGACCAGTTCAGGAATTGGTTAGAGTCAATCTTCCACCATTTATTTTTTAAAAACACCCTTTATTAATCCTGCGTGAGTGCGACTCTGAGACAAAGCGCCAATTGGCGCGCCATCTTTGGAGGATTTCCCCCATTGGCGCGGGTATAACACTGGCTAGTTGCGCCAAGGATAAAAAGGCTATTTTTAAGGTTTTTCACAAGGATTTGTCTTCAGGGGAATGAAAGTCCATGTCTAGGGGAATGCCATGAAAGTGTTTTCAGATCATGTCACTGCTCACAGGTCCCAGAATAAGCCCTCCAATGTGCGGGATGGGGAATTGCAGGGACGGTGACAAATTGCTGTGTAACAGATACAAATTGAGAATAAGAAATAGATATCATAGGAAAAAATGATGAATGAGATGATAAGTGATAATGGAAATGGTGGATGAGATGAGGTGGTGATGAAGATAGTGGATGAGACGAGGTGGTTACATACACTACTCTTGTGAGGCCAATGCTTATGGATGGTTCCTTTATGAAGGGCTACAATGACTTCATCCTTTATTGAATACATTCAATTGACAATATTTGTGAATGTAGGAGGGGAAGACACTGTAAATTCTTCTTTTCTTATTGAACCAATATCTTTTATTTTCATGATTGTGACCTTATTAGAGTAGCATGCATCCTATTATGAATGAGGAATTTGTAAATGGAGGGTATATGGAAAATGGAATATGTGGTGGTTAATTATCAAAGATTTCTTCAATCTCTAATGAATTAAAGAATCTTAAGCCAAATTTACCTCAGGTTACCTTTACTTTTGATATACTTGCTATTGTAGGATGAAGTGAAAGATGGATCGGAACACGGCTGAAAGTTGGAGTAGGAATGACTACTGATCTGGAGATGGAATGGGTTGAGATGATGTGTATATTTATATGGATCTATTGAAGAAGGTTGAATTGAAGATAGTAAATAAGGCTGAAAAATGAAGGTCCCCTTCTCCCCCATGCCTGAGGAGTTGTATGTCCCCAAACAAAGAAGTACTGTGACTGTTGCAAATGATGATCAAGCTGCTATATGGAAACCTTTAATGAAAGAAGATGAATTCTACAAGAAAAGGAAATGTTGGTACAAAGAACCAAATTGCTGGAAACGTGTGTTGAGATCTAAAAACCATATAGTCTTTAACCGCTACACATCCATGTGCAATATTTCTTATGTGAATAAATGATGTCGATGTCAAACATAAGCAAGAATCATTGGATTACCGACCATTGATGATGTTGTTAAACAATTCAAGATGTCCCACCCTTTATGCCAATGGGAATCAAGGCACCAGGTACATTCTACTAGCCATGAATAGATTTGTTGAAGTTGAATGGACTGTAGAATTCATCCACTAAGAAACATTGATGTATTTCCTTAGTAGATGACAAGGATACCTTCCATTAAGGCATGCAGGATCCCAAGTACCTTATCTAGCCCTAACCTTGGTCCCAGATAATGTGTTGATGTTGATGGGACAAGGCTCGTTGGCAGGTGGGCCTTAAGGAATCCCACATCGATCAACTCGAGTACAAACATAATAACTTAAAAGATACATGATTTGAATAAATTATACAAATTTACAAACTTTATTGGGAACCTTTCCTTCCAGTTACCTGGTTTTCAAGAAAAGTCCCTATTCAGTTGTGCCAGACAAGCTATTTTTCACAAAAGGAATTATTTTTCTCTTTACTATTACATTTATTTATTTACAATATGAACTTTCCTACTATACTGGAGAAAATATGTCCTCCTTCAAGTGAAATATAAATTCCAATGAATCCATGTGCATATCAGGTACAAAGATATAATCATGCCCAGATTTAACATATAAAATTTAGAATCTATATGAGCATGAACAGTCAACAACTTTGAAATATGTGATACAAAGAGTATTTGAAGATGAGAGTGATACTTTGACTGAATTGTAATCTAGAACCAATATTGCTCAATGTAATCCTGGTGGTATTGGCTCATTTCTTCTTTTGGAACACTCTGAAATTCCTCCTTAGTTGTTCCAAGAAAACTTGGATAGTTTGTCTCTGGAATGCATACAAGGCTTGCTGCTGGACATGGTGAAAGTTCTTCGATCTCAGGTTCAACTAGATGCTCCCCATCGGATTTGGTACATGATTCATCATTATCCTTGGTAGGTAGGCAGGATGAATCGAGGGAGACTTCCAAATATTTTTATGGTTGTGGAGAGATAGATAATTACCTGAATGCGGTTAGGATGAACTCTTCCTCAGAGCAAGATACCTCAACTACTATTAGGATTTGAGAAAGTGCTTCGAGAGACATTCTTCAAGCTCTGAATCATTCTTAAAGTTCTCCTACTGGTTGATGATCCCTTTCTCGCAACATGGATTAGTACCCATGGGTTCTTAGAACACCCAAAAAATGATATAACGTTAAATATTGGAATCTGAAGATAAATGAAATTAAAATATATTGGCTGAAATAAATCTCACCACACTCATAAAAAGTTGGATCAGAGTACTATTTAATCTATTGAAAGCGAAACAATTCAGAAATTAAATGTCTCACAGAATGTTTCAAACTATTCTAAGGCCTATCCTACTTATGAGGCTTAGCTATGGTTCCTGTAGATGTGCCTCACTAAGTCTGTGATATTTACACACTTTGTGAATTACATGAAATGCAGAAATGAAATCACTACATAATGTTTCAGAATATTCTAAGGCTTGCTTCTACTTCAACGCTTAAAGGAAAAAGCGATCAGACTTTGGAGAAACCCCACCATAGTAGATGTGTGGGTCTTCACTCACGTCTTACCGTACTCTATCTGCCCTCTGACTGCTCTGCAACACCCTTGAAACTCTGTAATAAAAATCTTACCTAAACAAAAATACAAATCCTTGGCAACAATGCCAAAATGTTGAGAGTTTTAATTGGTGATTAAACCTCTTAATATTTAATTGTCAATCTGGGAGTCGTAAACACGAGTTGTACTAAATTTTTGGTTCAACTTAATGATGAGAGTATATAAGTTTTCCTTAATAACAGTCGTTTAAAAGAAAAATGAAATCTTAACGAAATTCCCTAAATTTATAAATGAAATTGAATTGATGTCACACTGCTTATAAAACCAAGTCTATGCTATTGTTATTGTAATCAAACTAATTCTACATTACCCTATGATATTCTAATGACTCGAATTAAATCACACTGAGTATTGAAGAAATTCATTCATGAAACCCTATAGAATATATTCCTTTTTTAACTCTATTGATCACTTGTTATAACGAGAATACTATTGTGCAAACAATCTCACTACAAAATTCAACAAATATTTCCCAAAGACAATTTTTCCTAACAGTAAAATCACTCTAAAATAATTAAAAAATTCAGATTATACTTGATGGAAAATGCTCATTTAACTATTCTAATGCTAATCACAACAGAAATAGGAATCTAAACTAAACTCAATAGATTTAGTAATCTCAACCAAACTATTGAATATCAAACTAAAATCAGACTTCTAATTCAATTTAACAAAAGATGTCAATGTTCAATCACACAATCTTCCTATCTCAAGACAACTGAAATGAAATCCAAAGAAATCTAAGTTAATGAATCTCAAGGAAGTTGAAGCTTACTGTTAAGAAACCTATCAAATTGACTATTTTATTCAATGCTGGAAAGAATCCTAAATGATAATTCATCCTCTGTTTCTAATTATAATTACACTACTTATTTGCAATCGAATTTGAAAGAAATTTTAACTACTATTCGAAAATGAATTCTAATTATTATATGTAATAACAAATTTAAGAAATATTAACTACTATATGAAAATGAAACATGATTAAAATTATGGCATACATTCTGAAATCAAAGGTCTAAAATATAATTAAATCTTTCACTTAACAATGTTTCATGAGTCCTGTACTTAATAATGAAATTCAAAATAACTAAGATGTTATCCACGTAGATCTCACTGATTTAGATTCAAGATACAAGGCTTAAGATATTAAACATGAATCTCACCGAAGTTAAGAAATATCACAACCCTGTGCATGACTCTAATTCACACAACTTGGAATTCATTAACCATTCGAAACTCACATTTCCAGAATATCCATGTGTATTGTTAAACTCAAGAATTGAAAAGTTTAAATATCAGAACCCTATGAAAATTTCAGACCAGATCAATTATTAACAAGATGAGGCTCTTTTGGAAAATTCAATTAATTTTTTAAACCGTTACAAAATGCTCATGGACCGATTAAAGAACTCGCTCAACAATTCGATCTATAGGAATGAAATAAAACCTTAATTATGGAATCAAACAAACTATTTTAATTGATCAATCACATGATACACCCTGAGAAATTAACATTATAAACTAGTTATGAATCAAAACTATTGATAACCTTGGTTCCATAAGTGGTGGGCCCTTGCCACTCCCGAAGCAAGCCTAAGTTAAATCAATTCCTTAAAAATTATAGGAATCCATAATACTCACAGATAATTAAATGTTGAATCAAGAATTTGTATTACAGTTCAACAAAAAAAATACATCAAAATTATTCAACTCCTTCGTGCATAAAAATATTAATATGTCAATTCAACTTGTGCAACACATCATACAGATTCGTATCCCTCTCTGCCCACTGTTGATGCCTACATACAACTTTATACAATTCAGATTTCATAACAAATCATACAGGTGGTTACGACAAATAAATAAAGGAGTGGATCAAGGCTTTGGATAATAGAAAATCGTTGGAGTTATACTAAATAAGGTTCTTCTAGAACATGCAATTAACTGGACCAATTGTGCCTGAAAACGTTCAAACCTAGATTTATGTACTTAAACTGCATTGAAATATTCCCATGACCATAGCTCCTCATCGTAATGAATTTTTCCAAACGGTTTATGGGTTATATGAAAGAGGGTATTCTAAGTGAAATTCAAGTCTCGTAATTTTGAGATTCTTCACCATTTGGTCAAAAAAATTCATATTTTCACCTACAACAATCTCAATCCATACTCAACTCTATAGTAACTAGTTAAACTGCCTTGTGAAGAATTTATGTGATGAAACTCTTAGTGAAACCGTCATTAGTAATTCATGACAAAAACATCTTTAATCATATAAGAGTCAATAAAACTAATAATAATCAACCATAGAGTGTAAAATATATATTTGGTGGCAAGTTATGGAATTAGGGTATGGAATGAGTTTAAAACATAGCATTTTTAGGGTATGAATGGTGATATTGGAAGATGAAAACATGGGCATTTTTAAGGCCCAAAACAGATGTTTTTTTTTCCTTTTCTAAAGATATTGACATGGATATTATACTAATTAATTTCTACAGGTTGTGTGGGGATAGGATTTCATTTTGGAACAATTTAATGAACAAATCCTTTATGCGGTCAAAAGATATTGTGTTAGGCGAGGATCCGAATTTTTCACTGGGTATGTATGAAATATGGGGCTCCCACAAAAAACACAATCATCTATTCCATTTTTTTCATAATGTATTGACCATAATCACCTAGTCTATATTTAGATTACTAATATTTTTCCCACTTGGAGGAACTGTCAGATAGGGGATCAAGTGGTTGCATGTAGGATAGATCAATTTCTAATTAGAGATTCATTTCTAGAAAATATCTCACTATTTAGACAATGGGTAGGCAATGAAGGAGCCTGTGATCACTTCCCCATTTATTTGGAATTGGTTGGAAAAATCATGAAGCTCAATGTCCCCTTCAAATTCAATGACACATGGTTGAAGGAACAATATTTTATTCAAATTCTTAAGAGTAATTGGAAACATGTGGAATCTCAGGAGTGAGGATCTACAACAAGGATTTTCGAAGATAACCAGAAAATGATCAAACAAAAAATGATGGAATGGGTGAAACAAAAGAAGAAAAAGATGAGGAATACCTCAAGAACATCACTAAAGAAATCAGGTTACTAGAGGAGCTTGGTGGAGGTGGGTGTCCTAGCAATGAAGAAAAGTTGTGGTTGATTCAACTTGAATTAAAATCTCTCTCTCTCTCTCTCTCTCTCTCTATATATATATATATATATATATATATATATATATTATTCAAGGAAACATAAGAGACATGGAGGCTACGAATTCGATCCATTTGGCTCCAAGCGGGGGATGACAATATAAATTATTTTCAGAAATTTGCGAAGGGAAGAATGGCTTCCAACACCATCTGGGAACCATCACATCAAAACAGAAGGAAATCATATACCTTTAGTGATCTAGATAGAATGGGGGTTAGCCACTTCTGATCTACTTTCTAGGTACAATAAGAATTCTCCCTACATGTTATCATACATACTACTACTATGTTTCCTCAATACGTAGATGAAAATGAAAATAATGAACTTATGGCCCTAGTAACATTGGGTGAGATAGAATATGTGATTCACTGGTTCAAGAAAGATAAGAGCCATGGGCCAGATGGTTGGCTAGCTGATTTTTTCTCGAAATTTTCAATCTTATTGGCAACAATATTCTGAAGGTTGTAGAAGAATGCATATCTTCAGGCAAGAAGTATGGTGCTTTTAATTCCACTTTCATTTCTCTAATACTGAAAAAAGATAACCCACATACATTTGATGAATTTAGGTCTATCTTAATTTTCAACTGCATTTATAAGATCATTGCTAAGATTATAGATAATAAAATTAGACCTATTCTCTTTACCCATATCTCAAAAGAAGAGTTTTCTTTCTTCAAACACTGTTATATCCATGAATCTATTGGATTTTCTCAGGAAGCAATGCACAATCTAAAGACTGGTAAGTTAAAGGGTATGATAATTAAGATCGACTTGGCCAAGAATTTGATAAATAAAGATGGTTGTATATCATAATTTTTCTCACACATCTGGGTTTTCATATACACTTCATCAAATGGGTCATGTGTTGCATCTCATCAACTTCATTTTTTGTTTTAGTGAATGGTGTTGTCTCTAAATTTTTCCATGTTGAAAGAGGACTTAGAAAGGGATTCCCTCTCTCCCTTCATTTTTATTCCTTCTCATGTTGAAGGTGTTGGGTTTCGCATGTTTTGGCAAGTTTGGCAATACAAAAATATGAGACAACATCAGAACCACTTTCAGACCTCGGGATCTAGCCCTCCTGGGTCCAGAGAGGGATCCCTCTATGATAGGCAAAGGTACATGTCTTTGAAAGCTCTTTTTTTGGGTTTTAGGCTAGTTATAGGCACGAGTTTATTTGTTTGTTTAATTGTTTGTTTGGTTGTTGGGAATCAGGAAGGAAAGTTTCAACGTGAGACAAGGCTAGATAAAGAGGATTCTAGACAAAGAAGGAATGATTTCAGGGAACACTTGAGACCATTGGGAAATGGAGTCAGGAAAGGGTTTACTTGCTATTCAATGTGTGGGCTTTCAGTTGGGCTAGTCCTCTAAAGCATTGGATCTTAAAGATGATAGTGTGACATGAGACGGCAAGAAAGAAAGTGAAAGGAAAGGAAACCTATGAGGTGACCATTCAGGCATCGGATCTAGGGACAGGACATGCCATTAGACACCAGTGACCCCACTCCTAAATGGTAAACTCTTCAGACAAAGGAAAAATTTAAGATTTAAACACAAAGGTGAAGACCTGAGATCAGAGAGAGACTTTGAATTCTCAATGCTTCGGCGTCCAGCTTAAAGGAACTTAGGAAGGTTTAATTGATCAAGAAGGATCCTAGTAAGACAGAAATGACGTCCTAAACTCCCAGTAACCCAATTCTTTCAATTAAACCCAACAATAACATATGAGGACAGGTTCATTAATTCAAACATCAGCGAGAAGTAAATTATAGCCACTACGCTGGTTAAATTAACTTGAATCGGTACTCAGATAACACATACAGTAGAAAACATCAAAGGTAGGGAGAGAAAAAACATAGGTTACCATGCGAGGGTAAATCCCATGCCAGATTTCTGATGCGTACCAGAGGAAATTAAATATGATGAATCACAAAGAGAAATAAAAACAGAGATAGAAAAACATCACCGATGCTTTAAATCAGGATCCAAAGAAATGTGCTTGTCATAATAAATAGCATCACCAGTCATGTACAACATTGCCAATAGCTTGTCGTTCAACCTGAAAAAATTTTCCTTAGCCTATCTTACAACTTTTTACAGAGAAATATATCCCAAGAGAAACAACTTACAATTCGCAGATATTTGATCAACAACCCTTTCCATGAATTTATTCATGAGTTTTATAGTTGAAGCAAAGGAAAAGGAGGTAGGTGAGACACTAAATGTAACATTAAAACAAAGTACTAAAAGGGGGTTGAGGCCCATTCTGTTTTAATATCTGAGCATTAATGTCCAGTACTCTTTGGATGAAGAGTTGTCTCCGACAGGCTGCAATTTATTTCAGGTATGTTCTTGATGTGATTTTGCTGCAGCACTCGTAGTACTCTGGTGAATGAAAAAAAGGCAAGTAAATGGTTATGAGGCCTGCCATACCATGTAAAAAATGTTCTAGTAGCATTAGGACTGCTGTCAGGGGGAGATCTTCTTGGAGACACAATGTAAAGTGAAGACAGTATGGGTACTGTGTCCTTTCTCAAGATAAAGCTTCTGCTGATGTGAAACACTAATAATATTGTTTTTGGTGCATTAGGCCTCCTTAGGCCCTCTGCTTAAATCGTGAGGTCTTCTATTTGGTACATTTTCTCTTTAAACAATGCATCCGAGCTAAAATTCTTTAATTACAAGCATTAAACTCTTTGATTATCCACTGATACACTTCGCCGCTTCATGACTGTCTCTGTCTGTGAAATCTGGTCTTCAATGATGCTGGAGAGGTTTAACCAGTTGGAACACTGTACTCTAATGAAATCTTTCCTGCAGAAACCTTTTTGAACATTCCTACTGCAATATCAGGCTCAGAAAATATTCTTCTGCACTTTGTGTCTCTATAATAGTGACAGTGAGCATTGGCGGTTCTCATCGCCCATACACCTGCAAAACACACAAATCTGTCAAGAAATCCATGCATGGGGAAGGATGGCTGCAGGAAATGCTATAGATGCAATGGAAAACGATGGGAACATGTAGCGAAACAGTGAACATTGAACTGATGAAAATCGGGCGGAATGAAGAACTTTAATGTAAACATTAAAATTTTAATGTTTGGTGGGATGATACAATTTAATCTGAAATATAAGGTTTGGAACTTTGAATGAAATACGCAGGGGATGCATGGGAAACATATGAAATGGCAGATGGTGGGACCCAACTAAGGCAGAGGGCGATTAACTACGGACCGTTAGATCGTAAAATGATTAACGGCAAGAAACTTCGGAAGAAATCATTAGAAGCCCCGACAGAGGAGAATGGACGAAGATGCGATTAAATGTAGGCTGTAGATCTAGATCAATCGGACGGTCATGGTTGAATCGGGGGAAATGCAATCGGGGAGCACAGGGGGCAACACATTGTGGGATGCCGATTGGCGATGGTGCGATCAAGCACCGGCTGTTGGATCGCGAATGGGATCAATGATGGAGATTCAATCGATGGGAAGAAGGACGGGGCAATGAGCGAGAAATGGTGAAATCTGGACTGTTGGATCTCAAGAGATCAATGGTTGTGATTGCTCCCATGCTCCACAGAACAAACACCATCTCATCAGAGAGTTTCAACCTTTACAAATGAAATGTGCTCCACTCCATCCTTCTGATGCGATGAGCCCTTTACGGTTAAGCGCTTGGTCTTAGCGCTTGGGTGCATGAAGAAGAAGTGGTTAAGGGGCTGGCCGTAAAATGCTAAGCCCTTATATAGAAGAAAGGGGTTTTTTAGCTTAGAAACAATTTTTAAGGCTAAAAGAGGCTTTCGGTAAAGGGAAAACGAGATCTAAAATCAAATGAGAGGATTTCACTTGGTTTACAAGGGTGAAAAATATGGTTAGGATGACTTAGGAAGGATTTTTTTGGGGTTACAGGGGAAATTCTGGGAAAAAAGGGGAAAAGGAGTAATCATGAGGAAAATTACAGAGATACAAGGGCAATTCAAGGCTTTTCTAAGCACAAATCCTTCATAGACAGTGAGGCTTTTAGATGGAAGCAGCAGTGAGGATCCTTTTTAAAGGAAATGAACACACAGAGGCTTCAAGGATGAGAGATTTTCCTGGGAAATGTGTCTCTTGAAGTCTCATAAAACAATTTAGCCACCTGTTTGCTTGACAAAAAATTTCTAGGTGGCTAACAGTGGCTCCACATGGGGATGGCTTCTTCTTGAAGGAGTCAAGAACTCAAAAAATAGATCTTTGGAGTAGGCCAGATGCTTGATCTTTGGACCATCTTCCGTCTTTGATTCAGCTGTAAAAACACGATGGATATTAACCAACAGAAAACATTCCCCAAACAATCTACCTACCCATCCTACAATCCTAACATTTTTTCTTCAAGGTGCATTTGGATTCGCAAACCTTCATCATTTTTATTGAAAGCAAGAAACAAACTAGTCTATTTCTACCCTTATTCCTCCATGATACCAGGTTAAACTATTGGCCTCATATGTTTCTCTACCTAATCTAATATCTGCTGGGATTAAACTGTCCAACAGATTTCTTCTCTACATTCTACAGCAGAAATTTAAAAATAGTCAAACTAGGATTAAATAGTCTAGTTTGCTATGTATCCAAGGCATAAAGACAGCTGCACAAGGACTGAAACTGCGTAAAATTGTCAGAAAAATCTCGAAGGCTTGTCATTTGAAACTTTCGAAGCATCCCTCTTATTTTTGTGACTCAAGTTTTGAGCTTGTTAGAGTCATTATTCTCTTCTTTGTTTCATCTCTGGTTTTGGGTTTGCTAGAGCTGATTCTTCTTTCTCCTTTGCTGATCCAGGTTTTGAGCAGACTAGGACTAGCTTGCCATACTCCCTTTGGCTCAGGTTTTGATCATGTTTAAGCTATCCTTTTTTGGAATTTTAGAGGTTCAAGTTTTGGGCATGTCTGAACCTCTCTTTCTCTGTTTTTTGGAACATTTTTTCTCTTTTCCTGAAAATTAGAGACTGCAATGGTATTTACAATGGAAATAAAAACCGTGAACTTGGAAATCAGTAGTAGTAATGCTTGAGAATCCTTCCATTGACAAGACCCACAAACAAGTCTGTACCATCTAACTCTTGCAGAAAAAAGGCGTTGGGACCCACGGAGGCCTGTATGATGTAAGGACCCTGCCACAAACAGTCGAATTTTCCATGCTTTCCTTTGTCCTCTCTCCTGGAGTCCCACTTTAGAACCTTGTCTCCAATTTTGAAGTCCGAGCCTTGGTTCTCTTGTCAAAAAAATTCTTAATATTCTCCTGGACTTTCAGAGCTCTGTTATAGACCTCTTCTCTTGTTTGTTGGAGACGAACCGTCTGATTTATCTTCCTCACCATACTATCCTCTTCTGTCTGGATCTCTTGGACTAGTTTAATCACTGGTATCCCAAGGCTGGTTGGAAACACTGCCTTTTTCCCATACACAAGCTGATAGGGTGATGTGCCAATGGATTTCTTTTTTGTAAGCCTGTCAGCCCACAAAGCATGTACTAATTTGTTATGCCATGACCTTTTGTTCTCCTCCAACAACTTTTTGATAATGGTCACCAAGCTCTTATTTGATGATTCAGCTAACTCGTTACCCTGTGGATAATAAGCAGTTGAATGACCGAGTTCTATTTGATACCTATGACAAAAATAAATCATCTTCTTGGATCCAAAAGCGGTAGCGTTATCAGTGATTATTTTTCTTGGGCAGCCAAACCCATTTGCCCCTCTTTCCGTCCGGATCTTGGGACAAGATGTCTTTAACCACTATGTTAGGCACGTAAGATATGGTGTGAGAATGTAATATGTACACCCTAAAGTCTTTCAAGGCCTTTACCAAAGCATAGGCCTGTTTTTCCATTATGTTATATTTTAAGGGTGCATCCCTTAGAGCCTTGCTAAAGAAAGCAATAGGCTGTTCCATTCCCTCTATATTTTTCTGAAGCATAACAGCAACCACTGTATGCTCGGAGGCGAATGAAAATATCAGGAAATATTTAGAGAAATCTGGGTTGATTAGGACAGGAGCCTGAGTGAGTGCGAGTTTGACTGATTCAAAATATTTTTTAGCATATACAGTCCACTTAACTCCTACACCTTTCTTCAGCATGTTGGTCATATTCCTGAGGTGTCCAGCTAAGTTGGGAATAAACCTCCTTAGGAAGTTAATTTTCCCAATAAAGGACTGTAACTCTTTAATGTTTCTCGGGTGTGTGATTCGTAGTATTCCCTCAACCCTCTGTGGGTCTATCTTAATCCCCTTCTCAAATATAATGTGACCGAGAAGCTTTCCTTCTTGCAGCTCAAACAAAGTCTTTTTGGGATTTAATGATAGACCGAACCTCCTGCATTTCTCAAAAACTCTTCTCAGATGTCTTAGGTGTTCTTCATCAGTCTTGGAATAGACTGTTATGTCATCCAGATAGATGACAATGAAGTGTCCTATTTCATCTGAAAAATCTATGTTCATCGCTCGTTGGAAGGTTGCACCAGCGTTCATCAGTCCAAAGGGAATTTTTACGTACATAAAAGTGCCCCATGGTGTGGTAAACGCTGTCTTGAGTTGGTCTTCTGGGAGTACTAAAAACTTGGTTGTAACCTGAAAAACCATCTAACAGGGAGATTCTTTTTGAGCCTACTACCCTCTGAAGGATGTGTTCCATCTTTGGCAAAGGGTAATTTTCCTTAAGTGAGGCTCTGTTAAGGTCTCTGAAATCAATGCACAATCTGATCTCACTTGTCTTTTTCCTTACAGCTACTAGGTTCGAGACCCAATCAGAGAACCTCACAGGGACTATTATTCCTGCCTCGTAAATATTTTTTATTTCCTTTTCAATTGTAGGCAGTTGCTTTGGCTTAATTCTGTGCAGTTTCTGTCTAAAGGGTTTTTTATTTTCTTTCAAAGGTATTTTGTGCTGTATAATGTTTGTGTCGTAGGCCTTTAAGTCCTCGTAGCTCCAAAAAAACACATCGATGAATTCTTTAAATAGGTCAATGTATTTCTATTTCATGTCTGCGGGTAAGGACTCAGCCAATCTTATCATCTTAGGCTTGTCTTCAGTGCCTATATTTCATTCTTCGACGTCAGAGTCTGAGTGTTCTATGGTGGGTTTTTTCGCTACATCATCGAAATCGAAAAGGTCCTCTAAAGGTGCTAGACCTCGGGGTATGTTTTTATATTTTGCCTATGGCATCTCTATTTCCTCTTTATCTTCATTCTTGTATTATTTTGTTGTATTTCCAATCTATTTAGTTAAAGTTTTTATTTCAATGTTACGGGGTGATTTTTCCTCATCGGGAGGGCCCTCACTTAGGCAGCTATCCTCGGATTTGAGTCTGAATCGGAGAATTCAAACTCATTCCTTCCTATCAGGAAATCCTCAATCTACTTATCGCCCTCAAATACCTACCAATATTTCTCGTTGTCAGGTACTGCAAGTCAGAATTTTGTCTGGATGATGATATTTTGGTCACTGGGAGGCTTATGATATGAACTAGCTATGCAGGCTAATCCATTTGCAATTACGTTCCGACTCCTAGGAACAAACACTAGTTCATATTCCACAAAGGTTTCCAACATATCCATGGCATCGTTCCTATACGCTCTCAACCTAGGGTGTTTCACCGTGTATTCGCCATTCACCTGTTTAATGATTAGCTCAGAGTCCCCATGCACAACTATCCTTCGGGCTCCTAGTTTTCTCAATAAATTCAGGCCTAGGATCAGAGCCTCATACTCCGCAATATTGTTTGTACACTTGAAACTCAGGTTGAAGGCATGGCTCTCGGCATAGTCACTCTCAGTGTTATGTAGCCACACTTCTACCCCTGCAGTCTTTCTAGTACAAGACCCATCGAAATTCATTTCCCATAAAGGGTCGCTCTCGAGTTTGCCATCGGTTTCTTTCCTAGCGTTGGTTTCATCGTTATGCTGCAGTGGGGGGCCTGTGTTTTTGTGTGGAGGGTTCCGATCTTTGTGTGGTATATGGGCTTTAGCGAGGTGACTAACTGGTTGTTTGCATTCTGCTTCTGCCCCACTCTGAGTTTCAGACTCGGTGCACCGCTCAAAGGGTTCTTCTTCATTTTTTTTCAATTCTAGAGTGGCCATTATGTTAAAATCTATGGGCTCTATTTCATCATCCGTATCTCTGTTCTCTGACTCTGGATTTTTTAAGGATTCATCGTTGCAGAGGATAAAGGAGTCCAAATCGGTGTGTACAGAGTACAGAGGTGAATTCTCAGGCTTTTCAAGGTTGCTAACCAAGAATTTCATTTGTGCTTCTGTATATAGTCTCATAAGCTGGCTAAAGATAGGGATTATGGCATATGCCCCATCCATCTGCATTGTACCTTGTAGCTTGGCTCCCCATGACCTTGACAGTAACATGCCATACTTAGGTGGCACATCTGCCACTACAACTTCCATGACCATACATTTTGCTGGAATCTGGGTCAAGTTCACAAACAGGTCTTTAATCAGGCCAAGGCATTTTACCCTGCTAGAGTCAAATGAATATAAGTCCTTGTAGGGGCAGGTTATCTCTAGGCCTAACCTCTCCATAACTACCTTAGGAATTAGGTTGTGTGATGCCCTGGAGTCATGCATCGTGTTATGAAGGATCTTGTCATGGATATTGAGACTGATATAAAAATGAGTTACTACCCCTTCCTAAAACTTCCCTTCTATATTTGGACCAAACAGAAGGGTTGGTTGATCGTCACTCAGGTTGACAGTATCACTATTTTCCCCTAGATTTAAGGCTTTCAAAATTTGGCCTTTATATATATCTTGAGTGGCCAGCTCAGAGAGTGGGACAAAGATCTTAATTTTCGCAATCTCACTCTCCATATTAAAAGTGGGTTGACTCTTCGTGATGCTCGACTCTATTTTGTTAGCCACTATCTTAGTGGCTGAATCAGTTTGCATATTCTCACTATGTACAGTGTTAGGAACTATTTGATCAGGAGCACTAACTGTAGTGCTAGCGCCACTAGTCGATTGACTATGTTTTTCGGTAATTTGGTCGTCTTTCTCTTTGTTCTTCCCAGAACTATCAGTTGCTGATTTATTATTTTCAGCGGTCACTTTAGAAGTTTTCTTAGGCCTTTTCTTAATAGTAATCTCAGAAGCTTTGGGTTTGGAGTCTTCTAAGTTCTTTTTTATTCTAATTTCATACTGTTCTCTGACCTGCATGATAGCATTCTCAAACTCGAGCCTGTAATCCCTAGATTCTAAGCTTTCTTCATCCAAATATGAGGGTGAGGGCTGATCTTCTTCTATGGAACAGTTGTGGATTGAGTTTTATATTTCAAACATATTTATCATGGTCCCCTCAGACTCTTCTATAATTCCCTCATCTTCATCAAGAAAATTTTCCTGAAACGAGGGTATGACTTGTTGATCTGATTCTCTTTGTCTGTTGGGAGTGGTATTGTTTCTCCTAAAGTTTTGGTTCTGGTTATGATTTTGGCTTCTGTTCTGATTACTAACTGAGACAACCATTATTTCCATAATTTGTTGTAGCTTTTCCAAGTTTTTAGCTAAATGGTCATACTTGGGATCAGATGTGGAAGCTACAGCATCATCCCTATATGTTACCCTTTTTTCCGCCCTCATTCTGGCTCTCTTCTCAATCAAGTTAGCCTCTACACTCACTGCCCCTTTCTGCATATCTTCCAATGTGTTTTAATCTCTCTCCCTAAGATGGTAGGCCATGTCAGAGTCGAAGCCTTCAGGGTATTTCACTAAAGCCATACCTTGGGGAGGTTTCATATGTGGAGGAAGAGTGTTGTAAACGCTATTGAACCTTGTAGAATAGTCATGGACACTCTCTCCTACATTCCTTTTAAGGTTTTTGTATTCCATTAATATTTTGAGAGGGTTGGCCTTAACTTCCCATTTGTTTATGAAGGTTTGATATAGAGAGGGAAGGTCTTAGATACTATTAGGAGGTAGGCCTTTAAACCATTTCTTCACATCGCCTCCTAAACTCTGGGAAAATATTCTCATTTTGACTGTATCATCGTCTATATCCATATAGTCAAAGGAATCTTCCATCCTATCTACATGGTGTTGGGCTGTCGTAGACTCTTTTGCAGTGAAGTGTCGAATTTTTTATTGATAATTATTAGGTAGGGGTACTAGAGGCTAAGGTAACACCAGAGGTGCATACCAGGCTTCCATGAGGATGGTCTGTGGAGGTACAGGATTGGCTTGAGCAGCAAGTATGTGGATAACAGGAATATTAAGACCAGCAGCACTCTGTTGAGATGATTTAGGGTGGAAGAGCCCCAAGTTTTGAATGAAATGAATATCCAAAGGTGTAGATGGGGGAGTCTCTCTATCCTTAACGTGTTGACCACCATGGGATGGTGAACCAGTGAACTCAAAGTCTGGCTGGTCTAAAACACTGAATGACCTAGTCCTGGGTAAACTGCTTGGAGATTCTAGGTCAAAACGAGGATCTGATAGAGCTGTAAAGTCTTCTGGTACATATTTAGCTCTATGGATATGTCTGGAAATAGTTGGCCTTCTAGGTGTAGGATATTTCCTAAGAATGCTCTCAGGGTTGCCGACTATTTCAGGTGGGTTTGGGTTAGGATAAGCTCTTATATGAATGGTCCTTGGAGCCAGTATGTTATCTTTAATCGAGGAAGCTTAATCCTACTTATTACTTCTATTATGGTTGATGTTTTTATGGACTCTGGTATCCCAGTGGAGTCTTATGTGAACCAAGATAATCAGCATGCCTACTAATCACCAGTAGATTCTTTAATCATTGAGGAACTATGGAGTCGCGAGGTGGAAGGTTTAGAATGTATCAAGAGGGTATACTGTCCACCACAGTGGTTAACCACCAAACCAAGGCTACTATGGTCTTCTTTGAGTCTTGGAAGTGTTTCAAGGTGTATTTTCCTCAAAATTCCCCAGTGGAGTTGCCATTATGTTGGGGACTGCAATGGGACACAGACCAATGTCAGTGGTTAAGGACTCTCATATTTTTCCCCAGTGGAGTCGCCATTATGTTGGGTTTCCCATGTTTTGGCAAGTTTGGAAATACCAAAAGATGAGACAACATCAGAACCACTTTCAGACCTCAGGATCTAGCCCTCCTGGGTCCAGAGAGGGATCTCTCTATGATAGGAAAAGGTATATGTCTTTGAAAGCTCTATTTTTTGGTTTTAGGCTAGTTATAGGCACGGGTTTGTTTGTTTGTTTGGTTGTTGGGAATCATGAAGGAAAGGTTCAACGTGAGACAAGGCTGGATAAAGAGGATTCTAGACAAAGAAGGAATGATTTCAGGGAACACTCGAGACCATTAGGCAATGGAGTCAGGAAAGGATTTACTTGCTATTCAATGTGCAGGCTTTCAGTTGAGCTAGTCATCTAAATCATTGGATCTTAAAGATGATAGTGTGACATAAGACAACAAGAAAGAAAGTGAAAGGCAAGGAAACCTCCGAGGTGACCATTTAGGCATCAGATCTAGGGACAGGACATGCCATTAGACACCTATGACCCCACTCCTAAATGGTAAACTCTTCAGAAAAAGGGAACATTTAAGATTTAAACACAAAGATGAAGACCTGAGATCAGAGAGAGACTTTGAACTCTCAATGCTTCGGCATCCAGCTTAAGGGAACTTAGGAAGGTTTAATTGATCAGGAAGGATCCTAGTAAGACAGAAACGATGTCCTAAACTCCCAGTAACCCAATTATTTCAATTAAACCCAACAAGAACATCTGAGGATGGGTTCATTAATTCATACATCAACTAGCAGTAAATTATAGCCACTACGCTGGTTAAATTAACTGGAATCAATCCTCAGATAACACATATAGCAGAAAACATCAAAGGTAGGGAGAGAAAAAACATAGGGTACCAT
Source organism: Pinus albicaulis (assembly GCA_034641835.2). NCBI lineage: Eukaryota > Viridiplantae > Streptophyta > Pinopsida > Pinales > Pinaceae > Pinus > Pinus albicaulis. The sequence continues at coordinate 1,089,072,281 of CM076575.1, forward strand.
GCGAGGGTAAATCCCATGCCAGATTTCTGATGCATACCAGAGGAAATGAAATATGATGAATCACAAAGAGAAATAAAAACAGAGATAGAAAAACATCGCCGCTGCTTTAAATCAGGATCCAAATAAATGTGCTTGTCATATTAAAGAGCAACACCAGTCATGTAAAACATTTCCAATAGCTTTATTTTCAGCCTGAAAACATTTTCCTCAGCCTATATTACATCTTTTTACAGAGAAATATATCCCAAGCGAAACAACTTACAATTTGCAGATATCCGATCAACAACCCTTTCCATGAATTTCTTCATGAGTTTTATAATTGAAGAAAAGGTAGAGGAGGTAGGTGAGACACTGAATGTAACATTAAAACAGAGTAGTAAGAGGGCGTCGAGGCCCATTCTGTTTTAATATCTGAGCATTAATGTCCAGTACTCTTTGGATGAAGACTGGTCTCCAACATGCTGCAATTTATTTCAGGTATGTTCTTGATGTGATTTTGCTGCAACACTCGTAGTACTTTGGTGAATGAAAAAAAGGCAGGTAAATGGTTATGAGGCCTGCCATACTGTGTAACGAATGTTCTGGTAGCATTAGGACTACTGTCAGGGGGAGATCTTCTCGGAGACACAATGTAAAGTGAAGACAGTATGGGTACTGTGTCCTTTCTCAAGAGAAAGATTTTGTTGATGTGAAACACTAATGATATTGTTTTCAGTGTGTTAGGCCTCCTTAGGCCCTCTGCTTAAATCATGAGGTCTTCAATCTGGTACATTTTCTCTTTAAACAATGAATCAAAGCTAAAATTCTTTAATTACAAGCATTGAACTCTCTAATTATCCACTGATACACTTCACCGCTTCATGACTGTCTCTATCTATGAAATCTGGTATTCAATGATGCTGGAGAGGTTTAACCGGTTGGAACACTGTACTCTAATGAAATCTTTCCTGTAGAAACCTTTCCCAACATTCCTGCTGCAATATCAGGCTTAGAAAATATCCTTCTGCGCTCTGTGTCTCTATAATAGTGACAGTGATCATTGGCAATTCTCACCACCCGTACACCTGCAAAACACACAAATCTGTCAAGAAATCCATGCATGGGGAAGGATGGTTGCGGGAAAAGCTGTGGATGTAATGAAAAACGATGGGAACATGCAGCGAAACAGTGAAAATTGAACTGATGAAAATCGGGCGGAATGAAGAACTTTAATGTAAACATTAAATTTTTAATGTTTGGCGGGATGATACAATTTAATGTGAAATATAAGGTTTGGAACTTTGAATGAGATACGCAGGGGATGCGTGGGAAACATATGAAATGGCAGATGGTGGGACCCAGCTAAGGCAGAGGGCGATTAACTGCAGATCGTTAGATCATAAAATGATCAAAGGAAAGAAACTTCAGAAGAAATCATTAGAAGCCCCGACAGAGGAGAATGGACAAAGACACAATTAAATGCAGGCCATAGATCTAGATCGATCAGACGGTCATGGTTAAATCAGGGGAAACGCAATCGGCGAGCACAGGAGGTGACACATTGTGGGATGTCGATTGGCGATGGTGCGATCAAGCGCCGGCTGTTGGATCGCGAATGGGATCGACGATGGAGATTCAATCGACGGGAAGAAGGACGGGGCAATGAGTAGGAAATGGTGAAATCTGGAGTGTTGGATCTCAAGAGATCAATGGTTGTGATTGCTCCCGCACTCCACAGAACAAACACCATCGCATCGGAGAGTTTCAACCTTTACAAATGAAATGCGCTCTGCTCCATCCTTCCGATGCGATGAGCCCTTTACGGTTAAGCACTTGGTCTTAGCGCTTGGGTGCATGAAGAGGAAGTGGTTAAGGGGCTGGCTGTAAAATGCTAAGCTCTTATAGAGAAGAAAGGGGGTTTTTAGCTTAGAAACAAAGTTTAAGGCTAAAAGAGGCTTTTGGTCAAGGGAAAATGGGATCTAAAATCAAATGAGAGGATTTAACTTGGTTTACAAGGGTGAAAAAGATGGTTAGGACGACTTAGGAGTGATTTTTTTGGGGTTACAGGGGAAATTTTGGGAAAAAAGGGGAAAAGGGGTAATCATGAGGAAAATTACAGAGATACAAGGGCAATTCAAGGCTTTTCTGAGCACAAATCCTTAACAGGCAGTGAGGCTTTTAGATGGAAGCAGAAATGAAGATCCTTTTTAAAGGCAATGAACACATGGAGGCTTCAAGGATGAGAGATTTTCCTGGGAAATGTATCTCTTAAAGTCTCATAAAAAAATTTAGCCACCTGTTTTCTTGACAAAAAATTTCTAGGTGGCTAACAGAAGGGACTCAGCAAAATTATATCAAGTGCTAAATCCAAAGGCACTCTTAAGGGATCAGGTATTACTGGGAAGCTATCATTAACACACCTTATTTTTGTAGATTATGTCTTGATATTCTTATATGGGTCAAGAAATGATATTTCCACTCTATATCAAATCACTCAAACTTTAAAAAAAACCACATTCATGGATATAAAGCCTCTCAAGTCAACCATTTCCATTGTAGGATGCTCCAGTGATGAATTCTCCTATATCACGGTAAAATTTACCTTCCAACTAATCGATATGGAGGAAGGCATAAAGTACTTAGGGTTCAAGTTGAAGCCCATTGATTATAGGAATACAGATTGAATGTGGTTGATAGACAATATAGAAAAAATTCTTAACATCTGATTTCACAGATGGTTATCCTAGGCTGGTAGATTAGTCATGATCAAATTAGTTTTGGAAGTTGTTCTAGTATTCTAGATGGCTCTAGCTTGGATCCCAAAAGGAATTCTTAACATAATCTAACATAAATGTTGTTCTTATTTATGGCGTAGGGAACAAGAAGAAAGAGTGTTTGAATGGATCAAATTGGAGAGAATTTATTTTCCAAAAAGGTTTGGTGGATGGGATTTGAAGGATCTATTCACATTCTCTAGGACCTTGGCTACAACAGTGGATTGGAGACTGATAACAACAAGAATAATTTGGATAGATATTTCCATAATTAAATACATGTATCCCATATCTGTCATTGAATGGATCCACCTTTATAGCAAATACAAATCAAATATTTCTAACATTTGGAAAGCTGATCTTGTATCCTTCAGTATTATTGAGTTTGGACTAGCATGGAGAATCATATCTAGCCATCAAGCCATAATTGGAATTGATCCTTGGTCTGGTAGTGGAAATAGATACACTGTCCCCCAAGAGCTCAACCTCTTTTCAAACAAATAGGGGATAAAGATAATCAATCAAATTTCAAACCCAGATGCTACATCCATATGGGGACAAGGATGGATAACAACACATGAACTAAACATTCATGATAAATGGCACCAAAAATAGTAGGATTATATCAATGCATTAAAAAATTCAATGTATGAATCATTGATAAGGATGATGAGATGATATGGTTTCATTCCAAAATATGCCTATACACTCCAAAAGAAGGTTATCTCTCTGCATACAAGTATATGGATTCAGACATAAAGTGATGGTGGTGGAATAATATATTGAAATTAAAAATCCCTCCTAAAGCCAAAATTTTATTATGGTGCATTCTTACAAACAAGATTTTCACTATAGAAAATTTTAAAAAAGAGCCTGTACAGGGACATACTTGGTGTGCTCTATGTCGAAATGTTGATGAATCTATAGCACATATTTTTATCTCCTGCCAAGTAGAAGGAAGTATTTGAATTTTTTTTTTTCAATATCTTGGTATCAACTATAGTTGGCAAGGAGGATCGGTTGAGGTTGTGTGGCAGGATTGGTGTCAGTAGCCAAAACCCATAAAATTGTGGAACCTGTCGAGCCTCATGTGTTGGGCTATATGGATCGCAAGGAACAAAAATATTTTCAAGGAGACAGTGTACGTTCCAAAAAAAATTGGGGCCAATATAATTGCCATATATGCACTCATATCTGATGATCTACCATCTGCGCCCCCTCGAATAATCACAGCTGAAGTCATTGATCAATCAAAACCCTAGGATTTCTTCGATCGTTCTGCAAATTCAACCAGTAGTAGAGGGGGAACTATTTTGTACATTAGTACATCGCATTATTTTAAAACCGTCTATGATTTTGAGATAGGCTCCAACAAATTTGTTCAATTAATGAGCTTGAAGCTTCTCCTATTACTTGCACTTGAAAAGGGATGTAAAAATTTGCAAGTATTTGGAGAATCAAAATTATTCATTCACTGTTTCAATCGGAAAACCCTCTGTCACACACACACCCTATACAATATTCTAGAGGAGGCTCATCTTCTTAGAAATAATTTTATGATATCGTATGTTCATACATTTACAGGGAGAGGAATACCATTTCTGATCAGTTATCCAAGGAAGGGTCGTAACAAATTTCGAGCACATGGATGATCCATCAGCACAACGAGGAAGATTATTATTAGTACTACCATCGACCTTTTGTAGATTATCTAGCATAGGAAACACAATAGTATAAATATTATTTAGGTGCTTATATATGGATACATGGAATCTGAAATACTATCTTGATGAACTATATTTTTTGTACATTTTTTTGGTTTTTAATCTAGACAATATGATTCTATGTGACATCATTTGAAAAAAATTATATTTTTTTTATATTATGACACAAATCATATTTACATCCAGTTCTTCATAGACAGGTATGCATACTGATGCATCTACTACATAATTTTCATCTTTACTTTAATGAAAATTACGATTTTTCCTTGGGGAAAAAAAGAAAACAAGGTGTACCATATTTGAAAAAGAGTTGAGCACAATATGGAAATATTGAGTCAGACATAAACATGAGTAAATCTAATAACATAAGAGCAGGTACATCCATTAATAAATGAAAGTGATCAGAGGAACTACATGCATTCAGTTCCAATTTTTCATCTTCAAAAAGCTTTGAGTTCAAAAAATACTTTGGAAAATAAATGTCTTTCACATCATCAACATAGGTACCATTACTCCAACATAAGAGGTCATATAGATAGCGTTGAATAAAAGGAACTTTTGTTCAATAGTCTGGAATGAGAAAATATGTAAGGTTTGTTTGTAAAAAAGCATAATTCATGCTATGAAATTTTAATCCTTCCTGAAAGGATTTTGTGCAGGGAAATATCACATGCCCTTCAAGCTTTTTCCTCCTCATCTGAGTCTTCTATGTCCATGCTGAGAAAATTTGGTGTGTTTTCCTTGATGTACATAGCCTAATCTAAGAACAATCAACGAACTATCTAAAGATGGTACCCTGATGACAATGATTGTTCATGAAGCAATGAAGGGTGCAACTATATATAGAAACATCAGACCAACCACATTCCCTAAAGACTTTATCGAGACACACCATGACGATAAATGAAATTTATACTTTTTCATGGAAGCTAACATCGAATTAACCGCAATTGCAGCAGATTCAAACTCAAATCATCTTGCATAAAACATACAAAGGCCGAGGAATGTTAACAATTATATGATAAGCCCTAATAACATTGTTCCACCCCTTAAAAATATGATTTATAATGTAAGCAACAATAACAAGAAGGATATTAACATCTCCTCATACAGTTTAAAGAATGAAGAAGTTGAGGTGCTAGGAAAAGGCCTCAATTTTTCCCTAGCCCCCAATCACATACAAAAAGAACATATCATATGCAACATTGAAGATGACATCAAGTCCCTTAATGATGAAGACAAAGAGCTTGTAAGACAGGAATGCTCCCTCATCCTAAGAAAAGCCAGACCCCCAATAGAAATTTGAGCAAGGAACAATTGAGAGCCCTAAAAAACCTAAGGCATAATCAAGGAAAATTTTAAGGATGGAAGTTTATCTTAAAGTTTAGAAACGTTGGTTAATATTACTATTACCTAATATGCAAATTGAAAAATGTTTGGTGATATTTTTGCAGAAATTTTTATATTTATAATGATTTTGTATTAGTATATATAAAATATTGGTGTTTTTTGATGTAAAATAATTTTTTTAGTATAAAATTTGGGCGAATAATTTTTGGAAAAAAATGCAAATTGGTGAATTTGAATTTTGGAAAAACCATGGAAAATTAGACCACCTGCGAATATTAGCCCCTAAAATTTTCCCTGGGCATAATGATAGCATTTTCATCCTAAAAGAAAACAAATGAGGGGCGATAGTGGCAATGGATAAGTAAGAATACATAAATAAAATGAGAGACCACCTCTATAACAGTGGCAGCTATAAAAAAACTCAAAGATAACCCTATTTCCAAGATTATAAAATCAGTAAAAAGGAATCAAATCTTGATGAAAATTTGAAAAAACACCTATCACCAGATAGTGAAATCACACCTTGGATTTATGGTGCACCAAAAATTCACAAAGTTTGTGCTCCCCTTAGGCCTATTGTTAATACTATCGGGGCACCAACATATGAATTAGCTAAATTTGTGGTGAGCACCCTGGCACCTCCGGTTGGTAAAACCAACTCATTCATCAGAGACTCCAATCACTATGTTGAGTTCATTAAAGAAGAAAAACTGGATCGTGGTGAGCAGATTGTAAGCTTTGATGTTTTCCAACTCTTTACAAAAATCCCTTTAGAAGAAGCTGTGGAGGTAGTAAAAGAAGTCGCAGACCCCCAGACTGCAAAACTCACTGAATTATGTCTTCGCTTAAATTTTTTCACCTTCCAAGGGGAAATTTTCGAGCAAACATTTGGAGTAGGTATGGGATCTCTGCTATCCCCTATAGTGGCAAATATCTTCATGGAAAGGTTTGAAAAGAAAGCTCTCGACACTTACCCATTAAAACCTAAATTTTGGATCAAGTTTGTGGATGACACATTAGGGGAATTTTTAGGTCTAAAATGGGCCTCCTAAGGAAATTATAAAATAATAGTGGAAAAAATAAAATAAGATTTGATTACATCATCAAATTTTGGAGAGAAAAAAGAAAAAACTACTTTTTCAAATCAATATTTTCAACTTAACTCCCAAGTGTTTACTCAAATTTCAAGCAAGAGTACTCGTTGGATGTAAAATTTAATTCCTCATACAAGGAGTACCCATGTTTCATACTTTCGACGGGTCCTATTACACGAAAAATGAGAAATACATGAAAAACGTGATTGCAATCATGTTTTTTTTATGTATTTCTCATTTTTCATGCAGCAGGGTCTATCAGAAGTATGTAACACTGGTACTCCTTGGGTGAGGAATTAAATTTTTCATCCAACGAGTACACCTGCTTGAAATTTGAGTAAAAAATTTGGAAGATAAGTTTAAAATACGAGTTGAAAAATTAGTTTTATTATTTTATTAGTTTTTAAACCTTTTACCCTTTTACTTAAAAATGGTGAATCATCCCCCATGGTTGACATCATCATCTTGAATCCTATTGGTTCTTATAAAGTTTATTTTTTTTGTACATTTTTTTAGGAGGCCCATTTTAGACCTCAAAATTCCCCTAATGCTAGTGTTGATTGGCCACATGGAGATGAAAAGTTAAAAAATTTCCTAGACCACCTCAATAGCATATCCAAAGACATCCAATTTACAATGGAAGGAGAATAAAACAACTACATCACTTTCCTGTACATTATTCCAATTAGAAATAAAGATGGAACTATTTCACATAAATTTTTCAAAAATAAAGCACACACAGATAATTACCTTCATGCTAATTCACACCATTAGCTCGCTCAAAATATGGGAGTTCTAATGAATCTTTTCACAGGAGCTTTCATGATATCAGATGATAGCCATGTTGGAGAAGAAATTGAATATTTAATAAAGGTTTTTATAAGCTTGGGATCTAAAAACAAAGGCATCATTAAAGCCATCCAAAGAGCTAGGTCCAAAAATAATAGAAGCTACCCTGACAATTCATTTATTGCAAAAGCATATCTACCATATATTCAAGGAGTCATAGACAAGCTAGCAAAGGTTCTCGCAAGGAAATATATTGGAACCTCTTTCAAGCCTCTAACGAGATTAATACAAATAATGAAATTAGTTAAAGACAACCTCGATCACTTCCAATAAAAGGGTGTTGACAAAATTAACTGCTCCTGAGGGGACTGTTATATAGGAGAAACAAGAAGGTCTTCAAAATCAGGCTTAAAGAACATGTCACTGACATCAGAAGTGGAAGAAAATGAACCTTGGCTCTGGTAGAACACACTAATAATACTTGTCACCATATCTGCCTAGAGGATGCCAAGGTGATTGCCAATGAAAAGCATAATTTCAAACGTAAGATTCGTGAGGTACTTGAAATCATCAAACGCCCGCACAAACTCAATAGGGATGGAGGTTTGGAGGTTAGCATAATTTGGATCCCATTATTTCCACGCTCTAATTAAGAATAAATACCACCTCTTTCATGATATCCCCCGCTCTAAACTCCATCCACCCCTCCCACAACCCCTCTAACATATCCTCATTTTTTCTCCCTCTCACACCTATAAAATAATCCTATAGCCCTTACATGGCCTAAGACATTCTGATAGAATGCAATAAACCCCTCTCTTTTCTCCCCTCCATCACTCATTATCACACCACTGGATATTTCCCTGCAGCTCACCTTCCCCCTTTTTTTCCCTTCCCTTCACTCAAATATGTAATTAACCTTAAAACATTTCTTATAAACTCTTAAAATTTTACCTAATTATTAAACAAACCTATTCTAATAATTATATAAACCTTATTACTTTATTATCATTATTAACTTAATAAATAATAAATAAAATTAATTATCTTTTACTAATTAACATCATAATTAATATTAATATTATTGCATTATTAATGTGTCTAACAACACTTCATTATAATTTTAATTCTAATTTACATCATCTTCATCCTTAGTTAACCTATTATTAACTATAATCAAACCTAATAAATTCATTAATACTAATTTAATCTTGATTTATTCTAGCCCATGATTAATATAAATGTGTCAACATTACTGGTAATTAAAATGATTACTACTAATATTATGAATAACATTAATATATGCTCCTCTCATTATTAATATCATTGGCCTTTAATATTAAAAACATTCCTTTTCATTCATTTTGGAATCATTTTTAAAAATAAAATATTATTAATTACCTTATTTCTTATTTCTTTTCTTGAATTCTGTTGGTCGGCTCCTCCCTTCTCACCTTTTTCTTTTTTCTCTCCATTTAGTATTTATAGCCTTGGATCTCTTCTCTTCTTGGCAGGTTTTGTCGTGAACATGAGTCTTGTTTTAGAATCGAAACAGAGACATAAAAATGAAAACTATGGATATTTTGAATCCTCTATCTCAAAAATCACACCACAAAAACCTCCAAAATATAACTAAGAAATTGTTGAGAAGTTGTTGGCTTGAGGGGTCCTGACCTAGGTTCGGATTTAAGGTTTGCCAGGAAACCCCTATGCTACTGGCCCTTTCGGCAATGACCTGCTTACGCAGGCCAAGGTCTCACTGGAAGTAGTATGGGAGGGTGCTCGAACCAAGTTTCCGCACCTTGAGAGAAAGAGAGGTAATAGAGGCAGCGTTGTTAAGATCTATCACAGAATAAATATTACACAAAACCTTTAATAGTATACGTGCAGAATGAGAAGTACATAAACCCACAAATAGCATAAATAAGTGACTATTACTAATCAGATCTCAGTAATACCTTCGCATCCACATGTGCATCAATATTAATCAACAAACATAAACACAGCCAGTTCTTATAACATAGAGATATGATCAAACAGACTTATCATTCATTAGATTCCAAAATCCACTTACAGACCCAATTCCCAACCCGTGCACACAGCCAGGAGGGTCTGCACACAGCAGGACTGAGGATCTACATGAACACAGCCAGCTGGAGTCCTTACCAAAATACAATCCAAAACAGATCTCCACAGTTTTCAACTAGCATCAATCAATCTTAACCTACCTCTAAACTCGATCTACCCATCTACTTATAGCACCTTAGCCCGCGCTATCCTATGGTCCACAAACCATGGTTTGCAGATCCTTGATCTAACCTTTTTACCCCTTACAATTCATTTGGGGTTTTACCCACCCCATACCCCCTTCACTAGACCAAATATTACAAAAATATTACAAAACTAGACAAAATTAGGGCTAGGAACCCCCATCCCAACAGTCCCCCAACATAATGTTGTGACTTTTCCCGATTCATAGTGCCGGTGGGGTCTTCATCCTATCCTTGAGCTGCTTCATCGTGGAAATAAGTGGAGGTCAAACATGGAGGCTCTATGCAGTGGCAGTCTACTCAATGACCACCAGTTTCTGCGAGGTTGGTCCTTCTATGACAGCTGTGAGCCTATCGAGATTTTGGTTCAATTGTCTCACTGCCCCATCTAAGTCCTGCGATAGCTTGAGGGTGTCATCCAACCACGGTGTGAGATTCACTGAGTACCTATTTTTTGTGCCACTGCCCCATAATTTCAGTGTGAAGTGTGTAACTAGTCTGAAGACGGGCTAACCATTGGGTGGGAACAAGAGTAGACATCGTAGCTTCTAGTTGCTCAAAGTATTTCTCCTTTTGATTTAACTCCTGATCAATCTCTCAGAGGAGAGGGTCGTGCTATACTTGGGACCATAATTCGATAGCCTTCTCAAGCAGAGTGTCACCCTGGTTGATCTTCATTATGATATTGGTTGTGGCTTCCATAACCAATGCGGCGCACTAGGCGCGTACCTCCAGAGGGTACTTAGGCTATAGCTTGGCTTGTAAAGATGCGAGCTGAAGTTTGAACTCAGCCTTGAAAACCTGTACCTTGGTCTGGGATGCCTTCAGGGCAGCAACCAAACCTTCAACCTTAGCTTGTGGTTCAATAGAATAAGGAATGACTTCGGGCATGTCCTCACAAAGCCATTTGATCAGTTGTTCGAGGGTAGCCTATTGCGCGAAGGTGGTGACGTGCGCCTCCTAGATTTGAGCAACTTCGGTGACCTGGGTCATAATATTCTACTCTAATGTGCTGAGGTGCTATTTTACTCGGTGTTCACGGTGATGGATTTCGCTGGTGATGGCGGCCAACAATTCCTGTAGCTGCGCACTGGCCAATGGAGGAGCATTCTTGGACTTGGGTGCACAATTCAGTGGGTTCTAGGACAAAGGTAGTACTGGGGAGGGGGCAGATCCAGCTATCTACGACTGTGACCAAGGATGTAACAGGGGCCAGCGGGACCACAGGAGTCTGCCTCGCTTGATCCACGCTCGCTTAAAGTGTGTCTTCTTTGAGTTAGAGGGTCTAAATCTCGACTTGTAAAACATATACAACAATCTTGTGTTGTTCTTCCCAAGTATTCCATCAATCAAGAGACACAATGGTGACAACATCGGAAATCTGATCAAGGTCACCCTATGTGAGCGTAACTTTCATGGTGGTGCCGGTCTTAGTGGCCTTACTTTTTTTTCTAGTTCTATGAGACAATTAGCGGGGCTGATTAAGTGTGTGCAGGATGAACGTACCAGCATCATCAGCATCGTTTATGTGTTGATCTAGGAGGGAGTTTGGTTCTGGTTGCGCGGTGGTGCTTCTGGGGGTCGCCTGCAGCGTGGATGCTTGAGGCACAGACTTTGTTGTTGGGCCGAGTGAAACGGTAGACTTGCACACTATGTTGGGACTAGATGTTCCTGTTGCTTATAGGTCAGTTGGCGAAGCTGCGACCTTCCACTCTGGCAGCCAAGTGATGATTACCTGTTCAATTTCAACCTCAGTAGTCATGTATGGAAGATTATGCCAAGTGTGAGCTTTTCGGGCCCGAATTTTCACATTGTGCATGGTTATTTGAAATTTTTCTATTCGCTTATGCTTGTCATAGACAACTGGGGATAGCCATAGTTGGGAATCAATGGCCTCACAGATAACCCCATTGTAGAGTATCCAAAATAACTTGTTTTCCTCCACCCCCTTGGGGTCCTTCGAGTCCCACAGGTTGGAAAAACATGCCCCTTCGCACATGCCAGCCTCCAGAGGGGGGAAGACTGCTTCTTTCGAGGTTTCCCAGGAAACTAAGATGATTAGCAGGATCATCCACAAGTAGTAGAACACTTTTCCCTTCTCCTGAGCCTCGCGCACATTGTCGAGAAATTCTTCAACCAGGTACTGGAACCAATTGTAGCAAACTCCCTTTTCACACTAGCCAATGATTTTAATTATGTGAGTAGGGAAATTTGCGGCCTGAAATTTCCACATAAATTTTTAGGCAAGTATTAAAGTGCCCATGCGAATCCTTGGGTCATTGATGGTATCAATCAGGAAGCCCTACTTGTTGCGTTCAACCTCGTACTTTTTCTGAATAGCATCAGCAGTATGGTGCCCAAATTTCTTTCTTGTTTCATCCTGAGGGTCAGGCCCATTCATAGTTAGGCATGTGATATAGTGAATGAGGGAAACATCGATTGGTATGTGACCTTGGATCCATAAGAAACCATCATGGACAAGTGCCTGCAGTTGGCGAACGATGAGGCTAGTTATGTTCTAGAGACCAAAATGGGGAAGGCGCAACAAATTCAGGATGCCTGCTCTGGCTAATCCCTTGAACCAAAATATTGGCTTGAGTTTTCGCACACCATCTTCGACCACCTGTTCCAAGTATAGCTGCAGATCTAATGAAGGAAAAGCAACCCAGGTTTCCCAGGTCATGGTTGTCGAACTTTATGTTGGGCAGCTGTCTGAACATATCTCCCCGCTGGGGCACTTCTTCAAGAACCAGAGGCATCTAAAGATAGGAATGGAAAACATCTATGTTGGGTATGGGATTTTGTTCTACGCGGCTGAACATAAGGGGGTAACCAGGTCAACGGAGTCACCTGCAAGCCTTCTGCAGCGAGCACCATCGGGTTTGGGGGTGCGGTGGGAAATCTCTTCTGAGGCACCTTCCGGGGAGTGTAGGAATTTACAGGGTAAGTTCCTTAGATCAAGAACCAAAGGTAAACTCTCACAAACATATCACAAATTAGTACACTAGTATAATCACGTGGTTAAAACCCTCGAAGAGGGAAGCAGTCCATGACCTGAGCCAACACGGCCACTTCAGGCAATTTATTAATATAAAAAGAAAAGTTACATATGTTTCTCTCATAAAGGGTTACCAAAAAAATGACCCTCCATTCTCTTTAAATATAGATCATCGACCAATCAGGTGTCAAGCCACAAATCAAGTGTCGTTAATACCGAGGAGAGAGATAATCGTCAGATCACTACAAATCGTGACCATCGAATTATAAGTTACAAATGTACATATTAAAGAAACACACTTTACCTAACTCTACACTAGACCAAGTTATTCTTAACTATTTCCTATGTTTCAGAATATCCTAACATCCCCCCTTAAGAAAAACTTGGGATAGGATTGAAGGATTTACAAAGGTGACACAAAAGGAGCCTATTTCCTATGTGTCGAAATATCCTAACATCCCCCCTTAAGAACAAATTGGGATAGGATTGAAGGATTTACAAAGGTGACACAATAGGAGAAGGAAGGAGGCATTAGAGCCTATCCCCCCTTAATAATAACTTTCCTAAACTCCAAGCATGGATCGAAGTTTGGTAAACTTTGCTTCTGTGAGAGCCTTTGCAAGTATATCGGCTACTTGATCATTGGTTGGACAATACTACACTTCAAGAACACGATCATGAATGAGCTTTCTAATGAAGTGTATGTGGATCTCAATGTGTTTCATACGCTGATGTTGTACTGGATCTTTACATAGATGAATGGCACTCTGATTATCACACCAAAGTGTAGTTGGATGTTGCTGATGAAGACCAAATTTAGACAGGATCTGACAAAGCAACATGGCTTCCTTGTTGGCTTCAACTGCACCATGATACTCTACTTCTGTTGAATAAAGAGAGATGGCACTTTGTTTCTTACAATACCAAGTAATAGGTCATGAACCAAGAGTGAATACATATCCAGCAGTAGGCTTTCGATCATCAGGGTCAACAATCCAATCAGAATCAGTGAAACCAATAAATAATGGAGATGCTCTTGCACTGTAATGAATCTTGAACTGAACTATACCTTGAATATATCAAATTATTATTTTAGCTGCTTTCCAGTGACTTTCATGAGGTTGGTGCATAAATCGAGTGACAAGACCAACGACAAAGGAAAGGTCAGGATGGGTATGGGTTAGATATAGAAGTTTACCAACAAGTTGATGGTATAAGGTAGCATCAACTTCAGGGGTAGTACAAGTGACTGAAAGCTTGACTCCAGACTGAAGGGAGAAGGGACTGACTTACAGTCTTCCATGTGAAAGTGGTGTAGAATATCACATGCATACTTGGACTGAGAGAGGGTAATGCCTTCTTTGGATTGCAAGACTTGCAGACCAAGGAAATAATGCAAGTGTCCTAAGTATGTCATTTCAAATTTATTTTTGAGGCTACAATTCACATGGTTTATATGGTTTGGATCACTACCAGTAAGGATAACATCATCAACATAAAGAATAAGGATGGTGAAGGACTTACCCACTTTCTTGGTGTAGATAGTGTTGTCAGAATGACACCTAGAAAAGCCATTATCTAATAGAAATCTATCCATTTTGGCATACCAAGTCCGAGGAGCTTGTTTGAGACCATAGAGAGACTTCCTAAGGTGACAAACTAGGCTGGAGTCTTTTTGGATAAAGCCAGGGGGTTGTTCCATGTATATTTCTTCATGAAAATATCCATGTAAGAAGGTGGATTTAACATCCATCTGATGGACTTCCCATTTAAAGGAGGCATCAAGGGAAAGAACAAGGCGGATAGAATTCATTTTGGCAACAGGGGAGAAGGTTTCAGTATAGTCAATGCCTTCAACTTGTGAAAATCCTCTAGCAACAAGATGAGCTTTATGTCTATCCACTTTTCCATCTGGTCCAAACTTGGTTTTGTAAACCCGTCTGCATCTGACAAATTTTCTTCCTTTTGGAAGAGGAACAAGATCCCAAGCATCGTTTGCCAATAAGGAGCAATAATTTTCATTCATAGATTCATCCCAATATGGATGACCGAAGGCTTATTCAAAGGTTTCTGGATCAATATTTTCTGGAACTTGAGCCAATAAGGAAGAGGCTCTTTCAAACTAAGAAGGTGTACGTCGTCGATCGACAGGGTCACCTACAAGAGAACCTGCTGTATCCCGAGTAGAGCGGACCCATATTGGAAGATGTGGAGTAAAAGGAATCATTTCAAGAGGTGGAGGAGGATTTTCACCCTCACTATCATCATCTGAACTAGAAGGAATGCTATTAATAATAGAAGGGAGAGAGAGAGATGGCACATATGCCGAATTAGACTCACAGGCCAAAGGTGGCACATCCGTTGAACTAGGCTCGCAGGCCGATATATTTTCATCAAATTTTACATCTCTTCTAATGATTATATTTTTGTATTTTGTTTGAATAAGTCTATATCCTTTTGACATCTTCAGAATATCTAACAAAAATTCATTTTTCACTCTAAGGTTCTAAGGCTTTATTTTTCGCATCTAGAATATGGGCCCAAGCATCACTTCCAAAAATACGAAAGTGACTTACATTTGGTTTGATTGAGCTCCAGGATTCTTCTGGAGTTATATTCTTTAAAACCTTAGTAGGAGTGCGATTTACTATGTAATTTTCACAGTTAATTGCTTCTTCCCAAAAATTGAGACTAAGTCCTTTAGATTGAAGCATACAATTAGCCATTTCTTTTAAGGTGTGATTATTCCTTTCAGTTACACCATTTTTTTGTGGAGTATATGGAACGGTATGTTGCAATTGAATGTCATGCTCAGTTCAGAAGTTGATAAATTTGTTGTTAACATATTCTCCTCCATTGTCTGATCTTAACTTAAGAATTGGATGTCCAAATTGTTTCTCAACAAAGGCCTTAAAGGCCAAGAACATGTTAAAAAATTCACTTTTGAGTTTTAATAAGTATACTCAAGTGCGTCTGGAAAAATAATCAGTGAAATTTAAGAAGTACTTGCAACTAGAGAAAGAAACACCATGAATTCGACCACATAAATCACTGTGCACAAGTTGCAAAGGGGCTGAAGCATGCCAAGTGGCACGTTTGTCAAAACTATCCCGATGATGTTTTCTGAGTACACATCTGGATAAAACACCATCTCGGAAAGATACCATAGGAAGACCTGTCACCATATTTTATTTACATAGATTTTGAAGAGAGTGATAGTTTAAGTGACCAAATCGCTCATGCCAAATTTTTCTCACTTCATCATTATGAGCAACAAAAATGGAGGGAAGACATGATGACCCAAAGCTGTCAAACTTATACAACCTTGTGGAATCATCAGCAATGCTAGTAGCTAAAATATGTCTAGGATCTTTGAGGTCCTTTATTACAATATCATGAGGAGAGAATTCTACTATTTTCCCTTCACCTCAATGAGTTATCTGATAAACAGAGAGAAGGTTGCATGACAAGGTAGGAACAAAT
The DNA here is from genome assembly GCA_034641835.2 of Pinus albicaulis. Classification (NCBI taxonomy): domain Eukaryota; kingdom Viridiplantae; phylum Streptophyta; class Pinopsida; order Pinales; family Pinaceae; genus Pinus; species Pinus albicaulis. The sequence goes on from CM076575.1 coordinate 1,089,088,742, forward strand.
AGTACATCATTAAACTGACCATTATCTAGATGAATGGTTCTAGATCCTACAACACTAAGAGATCTATCATCACCAACATAAATATTTTTGGTGTTACAATCATTTAAAGAAGAAAACATGGCTTCATTTTGGCCATGTGGTAAGAAGCTCTAGAATAAATGAGCCACTCATGAGAATGAGAAGAAGAAGATACATTTAATCCATAACCAGATCTTGATGCTTGAAAACCACAAGCAGAAAGTTCCATTCCTAAAGATGAAGCTGAAGAGTGCTCCAAATTGATGTTGTGCTTCTTCATTGCTGCTTCTAAGGCTTCCATCTTCTTAAAAAAATTGGACTCTATGTGGCCATCATGATTACAAAAGTTCCAATGTCTATCTGTCTTCTTCCCTTTGTTTTTATTTTCCTTATCATTTTGGTGAGTTGTTTTTTTAGTTTGCGGCTGAAATTGCTTAGGACCCTTGTTTGGTTTCAGACAATACTTTTTAGGATACTAATTCTTGGGATTATTTTGATATGATTGTTGTTGGGCTGCTAAGGATTTCTTAGAAGCATTTCCAGAAGTGATAAGCCCATGGTGTAAGATTTTTTATTGTTCTCTTATCAAAGAATCACAAAAGGCATCAAAAGAGGGGTCCTTGTAGGTGGTTCCAGAAGAAATGATGGCTTCTCTAGTGGAATGGAAGGTGGAAAAAAATACAAAGTATGCAGGGAAAAGCTTAGAAAGAATTTAATAGATGAGGTTACCATCTTCCTTTTTTACCTTACAACCTTCTAAAAGAAGTCTAAGGGTCTTGAATTTGGACAAAAAATCTTCAACAGAGGAGAAATTGTTGGGGTCTGTTAGCCACCTATGAAAATTTTGTCAAGCAAACAGGTGGCTAAATATTTTTATGAACCTTCAAGAGATACATTTCCTATGAAAATATCTCATCCTTGAAGCCTCTATGTGTCCTTTTCCTTTGAAAAAATCTTCACTGCTATTTCCATCCAAAAAGCCTCACTGTCTGTAAAACAATCATGCTCAGAAAGGCCTCCATTTGCCCCTTGTATCCCTGAAAATTTCCCCATTTTAACCCTTTTCCCCTTCATAAATTTCCCCTTTGACCTCCAAAAATCCCTTCATAAGCCTACTAAATCATCCCATCTCCCCTTTAAGCTTATAAACACCCTTTGTTTGGCTTAAAAAATCCTTTTTTCCCTCTACCGAAAACCTCTTTTAAGCCTAAAAAACCCTCTTTTTGGCTTAAAAAACATCCATTTTACATATACAGGCTAAGCCCCTTTCGGCCAACCTCTAACCACTTCCCATCCATAAGCCCAAGTGTTAATCCATGAAGCACTTATCACATCGAAGAGTTGAAGCGGAGAACTTTTTCCTTTGTAAAAAAAAAATTTCTGATGCGATGGTGTTTTGATCTGTCGGCCTTTGGTGCAATATCAACCGTCGATCTATACAGATCTGACGGTCCGTGAAAATCTTACCATGCACCCATAGCATCTTAGTGTAAGCCCTCTGATGATAATCTCTACCATTGATTCACATATTAATCCAACGGTCAAGCGCCAATCACTTTACCGCCGATCGGAACTTTTTATTGTGCCACCCTCCTTTTCCCCCGATTGCGATCTCCCGATGCAATCCTGGCCGTTGAATCCACAAGAACCAATGGCTAGGATTTTCTCTCGCTCCTCCCTGTGTTCCCCGATTGGTCACTCCTGATCCAATCCCCATTGTTGATATGCCGCTGATCTAATAGTCCAGATGCAATCACACCATCGCACCATCGGATTTCTTGGCCCTTCCATTGCTCTCCCTCTGATTGGATTGCAGCCGTCCATCTCTTCGATCCGACGGTCCTCCTTTCACCCACGCATTCATATGGCCTTTTTACCTCTGCCTCATTGTTAAATCTCAGCCGTCCATCGCACCAATCAGACGGTTCACAATCAAAAATCCTTTGATTGGCACCCACCTTACCGACCGCGCATCTCCTCATATTGCACTCCATCTCCCACCGTCGGATCTCACAGTCCCGAATCCAATGGCCAGCATCCATATCACGTTCATTTTGTGTCTGGGCTTTAATAGTTTGAACTCACGCGATATAGGTGGTTTCAAAATGCCACGTGTCATCCAAGGACCTAGATCACGTTCAAAAAGTGAAAACTACCTCATTCGCCTTTTGCCGCGCGAAAATAGTGGTTTTTATCCTAAAACCACTTCCCCACTTCTATGCCCGAAGATCCATCTACAGATCCTGACCGTTGATCTATACAGATCAATAGCCCTCATTTCATCTCGCATTCGATTCATATTTGTTCATCACGCGACCATAGAACTCCATTGCGTCATCTCAACCATCGATCTCCTCCTGAGATCTGACGGTCCATATTAAATCGCCCTCCGCCCATGACCGCGTCCCACCATTCAAGCCCATTTCATATGTTTTTCATGCATTTTCTTTGTATTCCGTCCAAAGGTCCAAAACTTATGATTTACATTAAAAAACCTTTTCTTCTACCCACATTAAAATTTTAATGTTTTACATTGAAAGGTTATATCATTTCGTCCAACCTTCTAAAGTCATTCCATTATTTAATATCCACCGTCGATCATCGCCTCCAAATCTGATCGAACGTTCTGTAGCCATTTCTCCATCAAACCTCCATCAGAGCTGATTTTCACCATTACACTGCATTTTCCCACCGTTTTCCATTGCATTCACTGCATTCATCACTACTGCGCTGCCATCCTCACAGCCTTCCACTGCATCCATCCTCCCCCTCGCATGGATTTCTTAACATTTTTGTGTGTTTTTGCAGGGAATATAGATGGTGAAAACCGTTCTGTTCTACACAATCACTGTTAGTGACACAGTAGCGCAGAGGAAGTTTTATCAAAGCCGGAATTTGCAGGGAAGACTCCTGAAATGTTTTAAATGCATGTTTTATCCAAATCAGGGGTATTAACTCCGTTAAAAACCTCCAACACCATTAAACCTGCAGTTTATAGACAAAGATAGTCAATGAAGTGGCAAAGAGTATCAGTACAGGATTAAAGAGGTTTAAAGCCTATAATTGAAGATTTTGAGCTCCGATTCAATGATTAAAGGGAAAATGTACCATATTGAAGACCTTGTGATTAACACAGAAGGCCTAATGAGGCCTAATGCACAGAAAACGATATTATCAATGTTTCACATCAGCAGAAGGTTTTTCCCGTGAAAGGACAAAGTACCCATATTGTTTTTATTCTACATCGTGTTCCTGAGAATATTTCCACCCTGACAGAAGTCCTAATGCTACCAGAGCATTTTTTATGCAGTATGGCAGACCTCAAAGTCATTTATCTGCCTTTTTTATTCACCAGAGTACTACATAGTACTACAACCGAAAAGTACATCAAATAACATACTTGGAGTAAAGTTCAGCATGTCGAAGACCACTCTTTCATCCAAAGAGTACTGAAGATTAATGCATAGATATTAAGACAGAATGGGCCTCAACCCTCCTCTTCTACCTCTGTGTTAATGTTTCATTTAGTATTTCATATACCTCCTCTGTCTCTCTTTCAGATATAAAACTCATGAGGAAAGTTGTTGTGGGTTGTTGATCGGATATCTGTGAATTGTACGTTGTTTCTCTTGAGATATAGTTCTCTATGTAAAGTTGTAAGATAGGCTGAGGAAGATGATTTCAGACTCAATATCAAGTTGTTGGACAATGTTGTACATGAATGCTGTTGCTCTTTAATATGACAAGCATATTTCTTTGGATCCTGATTTAAAGCAGCGGTGATGATTTTCTACCTTTGTCTCTGTTTTCCTTTCGTAATTCATTTCATTTCATTTCTCTGGTAAGAATCAGAAATCTGGCTTAGGATTTACCCTTGCATGGTACCCTAATGCCCCTGCTCTTCTTATATTTGATGTTTTCTATTGATTGTGTTATCTGAGTACTGATTCGGGACAATTTAACCAGTGTAGTAGCTGTTATCCACTACTAGCTGATGTGTGAATTTATGAATATGTTCTTAGATGTTCTGGTTGGGTGTTGATTGAATGAATTGGGATACTGGGATATTAGAATTCTGATTCTGTCTCACTAGGGTCTTTTTCAATCAATTTAGCCTTTCTAAGTTCCCTTAGGTTGGATTCCGAAGCATTGAAAGTTCAAAGCCCTTCTCTGATCTCAGGTTTTCACCTTTGTGTTTAAATATTTTATGTTCCTTTGTCTGAAGAGTTAACCTTTTAGGACGCATATCATAGATTTCTAATGGAATGTCCTGTCCCTAGATCTGATTCCTGAATGGTCCCCTTGGAGGTTTCCTTGTCATTCACCTTCTTTCCTTACCATTCCATACCACACTATCATCTTTAAGATCCTATGCTTTATATGACTAGCCCAATTGAAAGCCTTGAATACTGAATAGCAAGTAAACCCTTTCCTAACTCCATTTCCCATTGGTCTCGAGTGTTCTCTAAATTATCTCTCCTTTGCCCAAAATCCTCTTTGCTCATCCTTCATCTTGTATTGAACCCTCCCTTCATGATTCCCAACAACCAAACAAACAAAACAAAACAATCCTTGTGCCCATAACTAGCCTAATATCTTAAACTGAACTTCAAAGACATATACCTTTGCCTTTATAGAGAGATCCCTCTCTGGACCCAGGAGGGCTAGATCCTAAGGTATAAAAGTGGTTTTGATGTTGTCTCATCTTTTGGTATTGCCAAACTTGCCAAAACATGGGAACTCCAACATAACTATGTAAGTTTGGCAATACTCAAAAACAAACAAAACAAAACAATCCTTGTGCCCATAACTAGCCTAATATCTTAAACTGAACTTCAAAGACATATACCTTTGCCTTTATAGAGAGATCCCTCTCTGGACCCAGGAGGGCTAGATCCTAAGGTATAAAAGTGGTTTTGATGTTGTCTCATCTTTTGGTATTGCCAAACTTGCCAAAACATGGGAACTCCAACATAATGGCGACTCCACTGGGGAATTTCTGAGTGTTTTCCATCTCATTGCATCACTAGGACCTTAGAAAACCAAAATATCTGGTTAGATTGGCAGTTAATCACTGTGGTGGATAGTAAACCTTCTTGAAACATTCTAAACCTTCCACCTGGTGACTCCATAGTACCTTAACGATTAAAGACTCCACTGGGAGACCAGAGTTCATAACAACATCAGCCATATTAGAAGTAACAAGTAGGATTAAGCCTCTTTGTTAAGAGATAGACATACTAGATTCTAGAACAGTCTACACAAGAGCTTATCCTAACCCAAACCCACTTGAAATAGTTGACAACCCTGAGAACATTATTAGAAAATCCCCCACCCCTAGAAAGCCAACTATTTCCAGACACATCCATAGAGCTAACTCTGCACCAAAAAACTTTACAGCTCTATCAGACACTCATTTTGACTTAGACTTACAAAGCAATTTACCAATAACTAGTTCATTTAGTTTTCTAGACCAGTCAGACCTTGAGCTTCCCGGTTTACCATCTCATAGTGGTGAACACATTAGGGATAGAGAGACTTCTCCATCCACACCTCCGGATATTCATTTCATTCAAAACCTGGGGCTCTGTCACCCTAAATCAGCTCAACAGAGTGTTGCTGGTCCTAGTATTACTGTCATCCACATACCTGCAGCTCAAGCCCAAGCATTACCTCCTCAGAACATCATCATGGTAGCCTGGTATGCACCTCTGGTGTTACCACAACCTCTAGTGCCTTTACCAAATGATTATTAGTAAAAAATCCCACATTTCACTGCAAAAGAGTCTACCACTGCTCAACACCATGTAGACAAGATGAAAGATTCCTTTGACTATATGGAGATAGATGATGAGATAGTCAAGATGAGAATCTTTGCCCAGAGTTTAGGAGGAGATGTGAAGAAGTGGTTTAAAGGCCTACCTCCTAATAGTATCCAGGATCTTCCCTCTTTATATCAATCCTTCATAAACAAATGGGAAGTCAAGATCAACCCTCTCCAAATCTTAGAAGAATACAAGAATCTTAAAAGAAATGTAGGAGAGAGTGTCCATGACTATTCTACAAGGTTTAACATTGTTTACAATGCTCTTCCTCCACACATGAAACCTCCCCAAGGTATGGCTTTAGTGAAATATCCTGAAGGTTTTGATGCTAACATGGCCTACCAGCTTAGGGAGAGAGATTACAACACATTGGAAGATATGCAAAAAGGAGCAGTGAGTGTAGAATCTAACCTGATTGAGGAGAAAGCTATAATGAGGGCTGAGAAAAGGGTAACATATAGGGATGACACATCAGCTTCCACATCTGACCCAAAATATGACAGTCTAGCCAAAACCATGGAGAGACTAGGGAAAATGGTGGAAAATTTGACTGTCCAAGTCAGCAACTAGAACAGAAACCAAAATCATAACCAGAACCAGAACTTTAGGAGAAAAAACCCTCCTAACAGACAAAGATACTCTGATCAAACAGTCATACCCCCATTTCAAGAGAATTTCCTTTATGAAGATGAGGGGATAATAGAATAGTCCGAGGGAAACACAATAAACATGATGGAAATACACAAATCAATCCACAAATGTTCCAAAGAAGAAAATTAGACCTCACACTCATATTTGGATGAGGAAAGGTTGGAATCTGAGGATTATAGGTTAGGATTTGCAAATGCCATCATGCAGGTTAGAGAAAAGTATCAACTTAGAAGCAAAAAGAGCTTAGAAAATTCCAAACGAAAAGCTTCTGAGATTACCATTAAGAAAAGGCTTGAGAAAAGTCCTAAGGTGACTACTAAAAGCATAAAATTAGCAGCTGAGAGTTCTGGGAAGAACAAAGAAAAAAACAGCCAAAATACTGATAAACAAAGTCAACAAACTAGCAGCACTAGCACTGCAGCTAGTGTTCCTGATAAAACAGCTACAAACACTGTACATATTGAGAATCAACACACTGATTCTGCCACTAAAGTAGTGGCTAACAAAACAGAGTTGAGTCTTACAAGAGTAAATCTCCCTTCAATTTGGAAAGTGAGATTGCTAAAATTAAAATTTCTGTTCCACTCTCTGAGCTGGCCACTGAGGATGTATATAAAGGCCAAATTTTGAAAGCTTTAAATCTAGGTGAAAACAGTGACACTGTCAATCTAAGAGATGATCAACCAGCCCTTCTGTTTGGTCCAAAGATAGAAGGGAAGTTTCAGGAATGGGTACTACCTCCTTTTTATATCAGCCTTAATATCCATGACAAGATCCTTCACAACACAATGCCATTAGGGGAATTTTGAGGTCTAAAATGGGCCTCCTAAGAAAAATGTACAACAAAAATAAACTTTATAACAACCAATAGGATTCAAGATGATGATGTCAACCATGGGGGATGATTTACCATTTTTTTAAATAAAAAGGGTAAAAATATTAAAAAATAATAAAATACCAAAACTACTTTTTGAACTCAGATTTTCAACTTATCTCCCAAAGTTTTTACTCAAATTTCGAGCGGGAGTACTCATTGGATGCGAAATTTAATTCCTCATCCAAGGAGTACCCATGTTGCATACTTTTTATGGCTCCTACTACACGAAAAATGAGAAATACATAAAAAACGTGATTGTAATCACGTTTTTTTTATGTATTTCGGATTTTTCGTGTAGTAGGACCCATCGAAAGTTTGCAACATGGGTACTCCGTGGATGAGGAATTAAATTCCGCATCCAATGAGTACTCCCGCTCGAAATTTGAGTAAAAACTTTGGGAGATAAGTTGAAAATATGAATTGAAAAAGTAGTTTTTTCATTTTTCCCTCTAAAATTTGATGATGTCATCAAATCTTATTTGATTTTTTCCACTGTTATTTTATAATTTCCTTAGGAGGCCCATTTTAGACCTCAAAATTCCCCTAATGATGACCCTGGGGCTTCACACAACCTAATGCCTAACGTAGTTATGGAGATGTTAGGCCTAGAGATAACCCATCCTTATAAATATTTATATTCATTCAACTCTAGCAGAGTAAAATGCCTTGGCCTAATCAAAGATCTGTGTGTGAACTTGACCCAGATTCCAGCCAAATGTATGGTTATGGATGTTGTAGTGGCAGATGTGCCACCTAAGTATGGTATGTTACTATCGAGGTCATGGGGAGCCAAGCTGCAAGGTACAATGCAGATGGATGGGTCATATGCCACAATCCCTGTCTTTAGCCAGCTTAGGAGACTGTATAGAGAGGCACAAATGAATTTCATGGTTAGTAGCCCTGAAAAGCCTAAAAATTCACCTATGTACTCTGTGCACATAGATCTGGATTCCTTTATCCTTTGCAATGATGAAACCATAGACGAGCCAGAGCCAGAAGACAGAGATGCAAACAAATAGGGTAGAGCCTATAGATTTTAACATAATGGCCACTCTAGACATAGAAGAAAACGAAGAAGAAAACTATGGACAATGCACTGAAACTAAAACTCAGAGTGAACAAGAACAAGACTACAAATAGCTGACTAGTCATCTCACTGAACTACATACACATCATGAAGAACAAAACACTTCACATCACGATGAAAACCCCATATTACAACATAAAAGTAAAACTAGTGTTAGGGAGGAAAATGACGATAAACCTGAAAAAAAATCCCTTATGGAGAATGAACTTCGATGGGTCTTGCACTAGAAAGACTGCAGGAGCGGGAGTGTGGTTACATAACACTGAGAGTGACTATGTTGAGAGTCATGCCTTCAATATGAACTTCAAATGTACAAACAATATCGCAGAGTATGAGGCTCTCATCCTAGGCTTGAATCTATTGAAAAAACTAGGAGCCCAAAGGATAGATGTACATGGAGACTCTAAGTTAATCATAAAACAAGTGAACGGAGAATATACAGCTAAACACCCTAGATTGAGAGCATATAGAAATGATGCTATGGATTTACTAAAGACCTTCGTTGAATACGAACTGGTGTTTGTTCCTAGGAGTCAGAACGTCATTGCGAATGGATTAGCCTGCATAGCTAGTTCATATCGTGAGTCTCCTAGTGACGAAAAAATAATCATTCAGACAAAATACAGACCTACAGTGCCTGATAATGAGAAATATTGGCAGGTCTTTGAGGGCGACAAGTAGATAGAGGATTTCCTGCTTGGCAGGAATGAGTTTGAATTCTCTGATTCAGACTCTAAATCCAATGAAAGTTGCCTGAGTGAAGAGCCCCCCGACGAAGAAAAATCACCACATAATGTAGAAATAAACACTTTAAATGAACAACTTGGAAATCAAATCAAAGAATATAAGAATGCAGATAAAGAGGAAATAGAGGTGCTGCAGTCAAAAGATAAGAATATACCTATAGGACTGGTGCCTTTAGAGGACCTTTTTTATTTTGACGATGTAGCGAAGAAACCCACTATAGAACACTCAGACTCAGATGTTGAGGAATGCAACATAGGCACTGAAGATAAGCCTAAGATGATTAATTTGGCTAAGTCCCTACCTGCAAACATGAAAAAGAAATATATCGATTTATTCAAAGATTTCATCGATTTGTTTGCCTCGAGCTACGAGGACTTAAAGGCCTATAATATAGACATTATACAGCACAAAATCCCTTTGAAAGAGAACCAAAAATCCTTCAGACAGAAACTTCACAGAATTAACCCGAAACAACTACCTCTAGTTGAAAAAGAAATCAAGAAGATGTACGAGGCAGGAATTATAGTGCCTGTGAGGTTCTCCGATTGGGTTTCCAAACTTGCAGCTGTGAGAAAGAAGACAGGTGAGATAAGACTATGCATTGATTTCGGGAACCTTAACAGAGCCTCACTTAAAGAAAATTACCCATTACCAAAGATGGAGCACATCCTACAGAGTGTAGTGGGCTCAAAAAGGATCTCCCTGTTAGACGGTTTTTCAAGCTATAACCAGGTTTTAGTATTCCTAGAAGACCAAATTAATACAACCTTCACCACTCCATGGGGCACTTTTATGTACGTAAAAATGCCTTTTGGACTAATGAACGCTGGTGCGACCTTTCAACGAGCAATGGACATAGCATTTTCGGAGGAAATAGGGCACTTCATTGTCATCTATCTTGATGACATAACAGTCTATTCCAAGACTGATGAGGAGCACCTAAAACATCTGAGAAGAGTTCTTGAAAAATGTAAAAGGTTCTGTCTGTCTTTAAATCCCAAGAAGACTGTATTCAGGCTTCAAGAAGGTAAGCTTCTTGGCCATATTATATCAGAGAAGGGAATTAAGATAGACCCATAAAGAGTTGAGGGAATACTACAGATTACACACCCGAGGAACATAAAAGAGTTGCAGTCCTTTATTTGGAAAATTAATTTCTTAAGGAGGTTTATTCCCAACTTAGCTGAGCACCTCAGAAATATGACAAACATGGTGAAGAAAGGTGCAGGGGTTAAGTGACTGTAGAGGCTAAAAAATGTAGAGGCTAAAAAATCTTTCGAATCAGTTAAACTTGCACTCACCCAGGCACCTATCTTAATCAACCCTGACTTTTCCAAAGATTTCCTGATATTTTCCTTTGCCTCTGAGCATATAGTGGTTGCAGTTATACTGCAGAAAAATCTAGAGGGAATGGAATAGCCTATTGCTTTCTTCAGCAAGGCTCTGAGGGATGCACCCTTGAAATATAACATAATGGAAAAACAGGCCTATGCCTTGGTAAAGGCCTTGAAAGACTTTAGGGTGTATATACTACATTCTCACATCATTGCCTACGTGCCTAACATAGTGGTTAAAGACATTTTGTCCCAAGATCCAGATGGAAAGAGGGGCAAATGGATTGCTGTAATATTAGAGTATGACCTGGAAATAAAACCCACGAAACTGATCAAAGTTCAGGGCCTAGCTCAACTAATGGATGAGTCTAACTTGTAGGCCCTTGACATAAACATGGTAGATGCCTTGGATGAACAAGAAGGATTGCCTGATCCTACAGTTGAAGAACAATTTCAGACTTCTCCTTGGTATTCTGATATCCTGTATGTACTCACAAACCTCAATGCCCCTCCTGATCTATCAAAGACTAAGGCCATATTCCTAAAGTTAAAAGCCAGAAACTATTGCATACTGAATGAATGTTTATACTGGAAAAACAAAAATGGTCTATTGCTTAAATGTTTGCCTGAAACTGAAGCAGAGAGAATTAAATAGGAGTTCCATGTAGGAGAGTGTGGAGGCCATTTAAACTGGAAAGCCACTGCTAACAAAATACTCAGAGCTAGCTATTACTGGCCCACAATTTTCAATGACATCCACAAAATGATAATTGCCTGCCATAAGTGCCAGATTTTCGAGGGCAAAAGAAAGCTCCTCCACTTACCATTAGAACCCATTACTGTTAAGGCTCCCTTTCAACAATGGGGCTTAGATTTCATAGGAGAAATACACCCCGCATCTTCTTCTCAACACAAGTGATCCCTATAGCCACAGACTATTTCACAAAATGGATAAAGGCCATACCTTCTAGGAATGCCACAGATTTTGTTATCATTAAGTTCCTAGAAGATCACATCCTCTCTAGATTTGGCTGCCCAAGGAGGATAATCACTGATAACGCTGCTGCTTTTGGATCCAAGAAAATTATTGATTTTTTTCACAGGTATCAGATAGCACTTGTCATTCAACTGCTTATTATCCACAAGGTAATGGGTTAGTTGAATCATCAAACAAGAGCTTTGTGACCATTATCAAAAAGATGCTTGAAGAGAACAAAAAATCATGGCATAGCAAGTTAGTGCATGCTTTGTGGGCTTACAGGCTAACAACAAAGAAATCCATCGAAATGTCACCATATCAGCTCGTTTATGGAACAGAGGTAGTGTTTCCTACCAGCCTTGGGGTACCAGTGATTAAACTAGTCCAAGAGATTCAGACAGAAGAGGACAGCATGGTAAGGAGGATAAATCAAACAATCCATCTCCAAAAAACAAGAGAAGAGGTCTACAATAGAGCTCTGAAAGTGCAGGAAAATATAAAGAAGTTGTTTGACAAAAGAAAAAAGGCTTGTGACTTTAAAATTGGAGATAAAGTTCTTAAGTGGGACTCTAGGAGAGAAGACAAAGGAAAGCATGGAAACTTTGACAGTTTGTGGCAGGATCCTTACATCATCCAAGCCATTGTTGGTCCGAATGCTTTTTTTCTACAAGAGCTAGATGGTACAGATCTGTTTGGGGGTCATGTCAATGGCAGGATGCTCAAGCATAACTACTGCTGATTTCCAGTTTACAGTTTTCATTTCCATTGTAAATACCATTGCTATGTTTTGTTTTCAAGAAAAAGAGAAAATGTTTCAAAAAAGAGAGAAAGAGAGGTTCATACATGCTCAAAATATGAACCTCTGAAGTGAAAATATTGGCTCTAACATGATCAAAAACTGAGCCAAAGGAAGTAAATAAGCTGGTTCTAATATGCCCAAAATCTGAACCAATAAAGAAGAAAAAAGATTAGCTCTAACAAGCCCAAAACCAGAGCTGAAGTGAAGAAGAAAGTGACTCTAACAAGCTCAAAACTTGAGTCACAAAGGAAATAAGGATGCTTCAAAGTTTCAAGATTTCAAGCCTTCAAGATTTTGTTTTTGATTTTCTGCAATTTCAGTTCATGTGCAGCTGTCTTTATGCCATGGATCCACAGCAAACCAGACTGTCTAATCCTTGTTTGACTATTTTTAAATTTTTGTTGTAGAATGTAGAGAAGAAATCTGCTAGACAGTTTAATCCTAGCAGATATTAGTGTAGGTAGAGAAATTATGAGGCCAACTGTTTAATCTAGTCTCATGGAGGAATAAGGGTAGATTTAGACTAGTTTGTTTTCTATTTTCAATAAAAAATGATGAAGAAGGTCTGCAAATTCAAAGGCACCTTGAAGAAAAATGTTAGGATTGTAGGATGGGTAGGTAGATTGTTTGGGGAATCTTTTCTGCTAATTAATATCCATCATGTTTGTAACAGCTGAATCATAGAAGAAATATGGTTCAAAGATCAGGCATCTAGCCTACTCCAAATATTATTTTATGAATTCTTGACACCTTCAAGAAGATGCCATCCCCATGTGGAGCCACTGTTAGCCACCTATGAAATTTTTGTCAAGCAAATAGGTGGCTAAATATTTTTATGAGCCTTCAAGAGATACATTTCCTATGAAAATATCTCATCCTTGAAGCCTCTGTGTGTCCTTTGCCTTTGAAAAAATCTTCACTGCTGTTTCCATCCAAAAAGCCTCACTGTCTGTAAAAAAATCATGCTCAGAAAGGCCTCCATTTGCCCCTTGTATCCCTGCAAATTTCCCCATTTTAACCCTTTTCCCCTTCACAAATTTCCCCTTTGACCCCCAATAATCCCTTCATAATCCTACTAAATCATCCCATATCCCATTTTAACCTTACAAACACCCTTTGTTTGGCTTAAAAAATCCTTTTTCCCTCTACCGAAAACCTCTTTTAAGCCTCAAAAACCCTCTTTTTGGCTTAAAAAACATCCATTTTACATATACAGGCTAAGCCCCTTTCAGCCAGCCCCTAACCACTTCCTCTCCATGAGCCCAAGCGCTAAGCCATGAAGTTCTTATCGCATCAGAGAGTTGGAGCGGAGCACTTTTTCCTTTATAAACAAAAAATTTCCGATGCGATGGTGTTTTGATCTGTCAGCCTTTGGTGCATTATCAGCCGTCGATCTATACAGATCTGATGGTCCGCGCAGATCTTACCGCGCGCCCATAGCACCCTTGTGTAAACCATTTGATGATAATCTCCACTGTTGATTCACATAGTAATCCAATTCTCAAGCGCTAATCGCTTTACCACCAATCGGAACTTTTTATTGTGCCACCCTCCTTTTCCCCCGATTGTGATCTCCCAATGCAATCCTGGCCGTTGAATCCACAAGAAACAACGGCCAAGATTTTCTCTCGCTCTACCCTGTTTTCCCCAATTGATCACTCCCAATCTAATCCCCACCATTGATCTGTCGCCGATCTAATAGTCCAGATGCAATCCCACCATCGCACCATCGGAGTTCTTGGCCCTCCCATCGCTCTCCCTCCGATTGGATCGCAACCATCCATCTCTTTCGATCCGAAGGTCCTCCTTTCACCCGCGCATTCATATGGCCTTTTTACCTCCACCTCATCGTTAAATCTCAACCATCCATCACATCAATTGGATGGTTCATAATCAAACCGCCTTTGATTGGCCCCCACCTTACCGACCGCACATCTCCTCATATCGCGCTCCATCTCCCACCATCGGATCTCACAGTCCCGAATCCAACAGCCAGCATCCATATTGCATTCATTTTGTGTCTGGGCTTTAACAGTTTGAACTCACGTGATATAGGTGGTTTCAAAATTCCACGTGTCAGCTAGGGACCTAGATCGCGTTTGAAAAGTGAAAACCGTCTCACCCGTCTTTTGCCGCGCGAAAACAACGATTTTAATCCTAAAACCACTTCCCCACTTCTATGCCAGAAGATCCATCTATAGATCCTGACTGTTGATCTGTACAGATCAACGGCCCTCATTTCATCTTGCATTCCATTCATATTTGTTCATCGTGTGACCATAGAACTCCAACGCGTCATCTCAACCGTCGATCTCCTCTTGAGATCTGACGGTCCATATTAAACCACCCTCTACCCATGACCAGGTCCCACCATTCAAGCCCATTTCATATGTTTTTCACACATTTTCTTTGTATTCCATCCAAAGGTCCAAACCTTATGATTTACATTAAACAACCTTTTATTTCTCCCACATTAAAATTTTAATGTTTTACATTGAAAGGTTATATCATTTCGCCCAACCTTCTAAAGTAATTCCATTAGTTAATCTCCATTGTTGATCATCGCCTCCAGATCTGATCGAACGGTCCACGACCATTTCTCCATCAAACCTCCATCAGAGCTGATTTTCACCATTACACTGCATTTTTCCACCATTTTCCATTGCATCTGCTGCATTCATCACTGTTGTGCTGCCATCCTCACAGCCTTCCACTGCATCCATCCTCCCTCCCCCCCCCCGGCGCATGGATTTCTTAACATTTTTGTGTGTTTTTGCAGGGAATATAGACGGTGAAAATCGTTCTGTTCTACATAGTCACTGTTAGTGACACAGTAGCGCAGAGGAAGTTTTATCAGAGCCAGAATTTTCAGGGAAGACTCCTAAAAGGTTTTAAATGCATATTTTATCCAAATCAGGGGTATTAACTCTGTTAAAAACCTCCAGCACCATTAAACCTGCAAATTTACATACAAATACAGTCAATGAAGCGGCAAAGAGTTTCAGTACAGGATTAAAGAGGTTTAAAGCCTATAATTGAAGATTTTGAGCTCCAATTCAATGATTAAAGGGAAAATGCACCGTATTGAAGACCTTGTGATTAACACAGAAGGCCTAATGAGGCCTAACGCACAAAAAATGATATTATTAGTGTTTCGCATCAGCAGAAGGTTTTTCCCATGAAAATACAAAGTACCCATACTGTTTTTATTCTACATCGTGTTCCTGATAATATTTCCACCCTAACAGAAGTCCTAATGCTACCAGAGCATTTGTTATGCAGTATGGAAAACCTCAAAGTCATTTATCTACCTTTTCTATTCACCAGAGTACTACAGAGTACTACAGCTGAAAAGTACATCAAAGAACATACTTGGAGTAAAGTTCAGCTTGTCGAAGACCACTCTTTCATCTAAAGAGTACTGAAGATTAACGCATAGATATTAAGACAGAATGGGCCTCAACCCTCCTCTTCTACCTCTGTTTTAATGTTTCATTTAGTGTTTCATATACCTCCTCTGCCTTTCTTTCAGATATAAAACTCATGAGGAAAGTTGTTTTGGGTTGTTGATCAGATATCTGTGAATTGTAAGATGTTTCTCTTGAGATATAGTTCTCTATGTAAAGTTGTAAGATAGGCTGAGGAAGATGATTTCAGACTGAATATCAAATTGTTGGACAATGTTTTACATGACTGGTGTTGCTCTTTAATATGACAAGCACATTTATTTGGATCCTGATTTAAATCAGCGATGATGTTTTTCTACCTTTGTCTCTGTTTTCCTTCCATAATTCATTTCATTTCATTTATCTGGTAAGAATTAGAAATCTGGCTTAGGATTTACCCTCGCATGGTACCATAATGCCCCTGCTCTTCTTATCTTTGATGTTTTCTACTGATTGTGTTATCTGAGTACTGATTCGGGACAATTTAACCAGTGTAGTAGATGTTATCCACTGCTAGCTGATGTGTGAATTTATGAATCTATTCTTAGATGTTCTGGTTGGGTGTTGATTGAACGAATTGGGATACTGGGAGTTTCGAATGTTGATTCTGTGTCACTAGGGTCTTTTTCAATCAATTGAGCCTTTCTAAGCTCCCTTAGGTTGGATGTCGAAGCATTGAAAGTTCAAATCCCTTCTCTGATCTCAGGTTTTCACCTTTGTGTTTAAATCTTTTATGTTCCTTTGTCTGAAGAGTTAACCTTTTAGGAGGTGGATCATAGATGTCTAATGGCATGTCCTGTCCCTAGATCTAATTCCTAAATGGTCCCCTTCGAGGTTTCCTTTTCATTCACCTTCTTTCCTTACCATTCCATACCACACTATCATCTTTAAGATCCTATGCTTTAGATGACTAGCCCAATTGAAAGCCTTGAATACTGAATAGCAACTAAACCCTTTCCTGACTCCATTGCCCAATGGTCTCGAGTGTTCTCTGAATTATCTCTCCTTTGCCTAAGATCCTCTTTGCTCATCATTTTTCTTGTATTTAACCCTTCCTTCATGATTCCCAACAACCAAACAAAAAATACAAAACAAACCTTATGCCCATAACTAGCCTAATATCTTAAACTAAACTTCAAAGACATATACCTTTTCCTTTATAGAAAGATCCCTCTCTAGACCCAGGAGGGCTAGATCCTGAGGTCTAAAAGTGGTTTTGATGTTGTCTCATCTTTTGGTATTGCCAAACTTGCCAATACATGGGAACTCCAACAGGGTCCAAAGTAAGCAACTCGTTTTCAAGTTGGTGGGCTCTGATTTTATTTTGAATGCCAAAGACAGTATTTCGCTTATCCAGGGCTTCATGAGGGGTGTCAATGTCAAGGATATGAAATCAAAGATCTTGAGCAATGGACATTCCTATCAACCCTCGTGATTGATCTTGTTTATTTTCCTATTTAGCGACTTTATCATCATCAGAAGGTTTAGTTTCTAGTCTTATGGTTATTCTATAAATCCCTTTACTCCTAAGTATATATACCATGTGAGGTAGGCATTGGAAATAATTGGTGTTTTTAAGAATAATCAGGCATTCACTTTCCATTTTTTAAAAACTGAAGCTGAGAAAAGCTGAAACTAATTGCTCCAATGGAAAGATCTCAAAAAATTGTGCTTATTAAAAAAATGGCTCGAAAAATGGCTTCCGAATGAAGAAGTTATGCTTTTTTAAAAAACTGAGTTGAAGATGCTGAATAGTTATGAGAATGGTTTGAAATTTGATGATGAAGTTTGACTTTAAAAAAAAAAATCCCGCCGCTTTAACAAATTTTTTTTTACAAAATAAGCTTGAGAAAGAGACTTGAACACAAGACCTCTATTCTGATAAACTAACTTCTCACCAATTGAGATAGTAAAAGGATTTTTTAATTTTTTGAAAGGAGGAAGAGGTTTTTATTTATTTATTTATTTTTACTTTTCGGTGTGCATGCTTTTTCCTGCATAAAAAACACAAAAAACCGAGCAAAAAAAAATGAAAAACAAGCCTTGCGGCAGAATGTTAGATTTTCGATTAGTGTTACCGACAACTATCTATTTTTTCACTATTTCTGATTTCCTGAGATCGCACAAAGACGCGGGGAAAGAGAATATGTAGCAAAAGAAATCCCTTCCTCCTATTTCTGATTTTCCAAGATCGCACACAGTGCAGAGCAAAGGGCATACACAGAGAAGAGGGTATAGATCCAGCAAATAAATAAAACCTAAAACTAAAATAAACAAAGGCAACCGAAATAAGCAGAACTATGAACAAATATAACTACAAAATAGATACTTTATACCTCCAGATCTAAATTGACATAACTTGGGCAACCAGAAACCTTTTTGCATGAAACGAAAGTTGTTCCTCACTATAACAGACACTCCATACACAGCAGAGCAGTTCTCCAAGCCCAAAAATGTTTAGAAATAGTATATCTAGAAAAGGGCAGTCGCATGCACTCGAACCTGCTTTGAATTTTGATCAACAACGGATGTGGCCCTCAAAATAGCTCTGATACCATGTAGGAATTTACAGGGTAAGTTCCTTAGATCAAGACCCAAAGGTCACTGCTCACAAACAAATCACAAATCAGTACACCAGTATAATCACGTGGTTAAAACCCTCGAAGAGGGAAACAGTCCATGGCCTGAGCCAACGTGACCACTTTAGGAAATTTATTAATATAAAAAGAAAAGTTACATATGTTTCTCTCATAAATAGTTATCGAACAAATGACCCTCCATGCTCTTAAATAGAGATCATGGACCAATCGAGTTTTAAGCCATAGATCAAGTGTTGTTAATACCAAGGAGAGAGATAATCATCGGATCACTACAAATCATGACCGTTGGATTATAAGTTACAAATGTACATAGTAAAGAAACACACTTTACCTAACTCTACACTAGAATAAGTTATTCTTAACTATTTCCTATGTGTCAGAATATCCTAACAGGGAGAATGTCGAATTCAAGGGGAAGTACGAGGCTTCCCACCAACCCATTTTGTCTATTTTTCCTTTCCCTTGCCCTTCTAGGGTGCTGAAGTCGAGCCAATTTCTTTTGCTATAGGGGTGACCTCTCAAACCTCATCAAATCCTATTTCTTCAGATGTTGTGTTAAGAGAAGGTGCATTTGGGTTGGTAGCACTCATCCTTGCTTGAAATATGAATTCAGTGTGGCTACTTTTAGACAGCAGAGCTTGCTCAGTCATGCGGCCAACAGGTAGACAGAAACAATGGTATATACCAGAGAGGCTGAGGTGTGACAAACATGAGCAATAGTTGAATCGCATATAAAAAATAGTCATGAGCTTATAGCGTCCACGAGGGAGAAATGGTTGTCGGACCCTTAATTTCCTTCCATCATTATGTAAATGGTAAAAATTCCTCGTAAATCACCTCATTAATTTCCAGTTACCTATGTCATTAAACGGGGAGCACGGTTTTCCATGATCCCGCTCTGTCCCAACGGCTAGTTTTTACCATTGCACGTAGCACCTACGCATATCTCACACCCACTTGGGCTGCCAGTCTGGCGTATCACCCCTGCGCTTCCATGCCTATTCACCATCCTTGCATAGTCATTCATGCGCATCCTCCCTACGTGCAGTGCCTATGGTACAACTACTCTGGCCATATAGTCATTTGATCGACACCGCAGAGTCCCGGTAGGGATTTAGTTGACGTCCATTAACATATCCTAGTAGGGACTCACCATGCAATGTAGCTAATCTGACCACTCCATTGTTAGTAATTACTTTGACCACATATGGACCTAACTAGTGCTGTCAGAATTTCCCCCAGTGTTTCGTGAACTGGCTATCATATAGTAGGACTAATGCATCATTTGAAAAGTCCTTCTATCGAATATTTCGATCATGCCATGCTTTCTCCCATGCCTTCTGAACCTGTTGGTGGAATTGGGAGATGAACCAGTGTTCTTCCAATGCTACCAGTTGCGCCAAGCACTCCTCCATAATGTTGTGATCAGTGCATAGCTGCTTCTCAGTTGTGGGGACTGCTAAATTGATGATAAATTCCACCTTGGCTGGGTCAACCATCAATCCTTTCCGACAAACCACATGTCCTAACAATATCTCGAAAGGTACACAAAATATGCACTTCTTAATGTTTAGGGAAATTTGGTGCTTTCTGTAGGCATCTAATATCATTCGCAGTTTTGATACGTGCTTCTTTACCAATCCAAGTATATTTCCAGAAAATGGTGAATGAATTCCTTGAACACTGCCACTACCACTCATGAAAAGATGGCATGGGAAGTTTTGAGCCAAAAGGGCATGGCAGTGTATTGGAAGGATCCCCATTCGGTTGCGAATGTAGTTTTACTGCGATCTTTGGTTGCAATTCTGATCTGATGGTAGCCTGAAAACCCGTTAGTGAATGAGTATGCTTCCTTACCTCCCACACTGTCAAGAATTACATTAGATAATGTTGTAGGGAAGGGATCATGTATGCAAGAATCATTCAATTTGCGCAAGTCTACGCAGATTCTTATTTCCCCTTTTGTCTTCTTTTCTTGGACCACCATAGGGCTTACCCAATCAGATTGTTCTACTGGTTCGATGATACCTGGGGCTATCATTTTATAGATTTCTTCTCTGAATTTCTACTTATATTTGGGGTTCAATTGGTAAGGTCGTTGCTTGACAAGATGCACATCTAGTTTTAAGGTGATCCACATGACACCCAGGTCCCCAATGATACATTTGAGCTCTAAAAATTTTGGGGGAAACATATCCTGATATTCAGTGAGAAGTTCTGCAAATTTTCCAACTATATCATCATCCCAGTAATCCCCAATTCTAGCCATCTTGGGTCGTTCTTCCGTACCAATGTTGACTTCCTTTAATTTGAGAGGCTTAGTCACGTCTACTGCTTGAAATGGGGATCCAACAACTGCACGTTCACCCTTGCATTCTAGGATAGTGATATTTCACGGGTCCTCGTCACACTCTTCCACTGACATATTTTGATAGTTGGAAATATCCTACATCTACGCATCCCAAGCTGGTTCCCCACATTCTATACGAGGGCACGACTCATCAAATACTAGAGCATCTATATCCTCTAGGACTTCGTCTAATTTCTCAGTCCCGCCTACCAATCCGAACGTTCCCAAAAAATCTCCCCTCATGATGTCCCAGTGGCAAGTGCGTTGATGTAGTTTTGCATCCAAATAACACGTGGTGGGGATAGGTCCCAAGGCGTGGATAAAGATGTGGACCCATTCGTCCCAAGTCCTTTCGCACCATACTTCCATCCATACCGACAAATTCTTGCGTGGGTCCCCACGGCCGAGGAAAATATCCATGGGTAGGTGGGCCGGAGGTTCGAATCATAGGATCAACATTCTGTGACATTCCTCCCAATCCTGGAAAGTCCCCTTATGAGATTCCCACCATCACGCAGGGGTTGCACACATAGCTAGGTTAAGCACCTAAATCCTCCGTTCCCCTGGGAATTCTACTTCGAATGCTCTAAGAAAATCCCTAACACTACCAGAATCATCAAAATAGGGAAACTCTCTCACCTCTGAGGAGATACATCGGAAGCTCTTTGTGATCTTTAGGCATCGTATCACAGATACGTCATGCAAGTGGATTTGCCAATTTTCTATCTCCCCATATAATTCAGAGAGACATTTGTTGTCCTTCTCCTAGCAGAGCACGTCATCAGTGGTAGGTTTTATCCAATCCTCATTCCAGGCAGTCAGCTTGTAAATTTGATCAACATCATCCCCTTTGTAGAGTGGTTCTGTATACCACTCGTGCTCTGCCGGATCTAGAGGGACTATTACCTGCGTACCATAGTTCTCAAAAACCATGGTTCACCTTTTTAACTTGATAATACCTCCAATTTATATAGCCCAATCCAGTCCCAAAAGCGCAAGGTAAGGGTCCGCATCATAAATAATTTGAATCACCTCAAAATCTGTGTATACCTTAACTCTCGCGATGTCTACCATAACCTTTGATAGCCTTCCTAGTGGTATGATCTTCTGTTGGTTCGCCATGCATAGTTGTATAGTAGACCATTCCAGGTCAGGCTCTCCCATCCTTTGCCAAGTCTGTTTAGGTAGGACATTCACATCGGATCCTAAATCAAGGATGAACTAATCCATTTCATAATCTCCAATCTGCGCAATTAGCTACATTTCCTGACCAGTTCTCTTCTTATGCTTATAAATTTTGTTGACATCTCTTACTTCCTTTGGTGAGGCAATATTTTCAATGCAACTTTCTATCAATGCTTGGAGGTTCTTAACTACCTTCCGGTTGCGTCGTAACCTCATACGTGCCTACAGGAATGACTTCACTTCTTTTCCTACTTTTAGGTCCGTTTGGGTCTTGGAGGTAGATGCCTCATTTTTGGTAAATTTTTTTCCAGCTTCAAGTGAGGTTTCTTTCTCTTTCTGTAAGTCCATGCTTTCCTTTTTGTCAACAAATTTTTTGGTAAGTGGTTCAGCTGTGGCCTTTTTGTAATATTCCAAAATTTTCATGCAACAAATTGGAATATTAAATTCTGTTGATTTCACTTAGGAGATGAATAAATGGGTAAGGAGGCCCATGCATAATAAAAATCTGAATAAAATCCCTCTTAATATGAAAAGGGATCAACATAAAAGCTAGATTTCACACCATCATGTGTGAGCAGGGACTTTTGCATGTGGACAAGGTCAGGTTTAACCAAGTCAACAACGCTGGGATAGGAGGTGGAGATCATCTTGTGAGACAACGCAGAGATAGTGGGAGTAAGATTCCTTGGTGGAGGAAACCCTAATGAGTGGGGCCCAAGGCAAGAAAGCTCTCACATGTTTAAAAGGAGGGCAAGGTATCCATAGCAAGGCATCTTATGAATGATATTTGATTTGTCTTCTTAGACTATTTTGCATTTCTCTTGTTGTTTAGAAGAGTTTCTGTGCTACTTAGCACAAGGTATTCCTGTTTAGGAATCCCTTCTCCTTTCTTGAGAGGCCTCTTGAAGGAGCTTGTACTAATTTTCCTAACATCCAGGCTTGAGGCCAAGCATCCTCCTTCAGCTACAACATTATTTCTGTAGCAGTATAATGTTGTGTTGCAAGGTGTTGTAGTGAGGGTTCACAACACCACTTCCTGCACTCATTTTTCAAATGAGGAAGCCTCCTTTCCTTTGGGAGATCAGTAAGGAAGGATTAGGAGTAGATTTGAAAATCTTGGCACTTGGCCAAAGGAATTCCATCATCTACAGTGTAGTCCCTTGTAGGAACTGCGTCATTTCTTGCAGAGTTGTAGTGTGAGGGTCAATCCCCTCAATATTAAGTTTCTTTCTCAGGGAAAAGGCCAACTTTTCTCCCTGAAGGCTTGTAAGAAGGATCCTCCTTAAATTATTGTATTATTTAGCTACATGTATACAAAGTGTCAATTAGATTGTGCTTTTCAGATCCAGATCTACAGATCTAACATTTTGTACATTGTGCTTCATGAAACCCTTGTCGGGTTATCTTTCTAATGTGTAAAAGGAGTTAGATCTCCATTTTTATCCATGTACTGATGTAATAAACTCTAGATCTGATATTTATACCATATTACATCTAAAACCTTCATAAAATCACGTTGTGCATGCTTCAGTAATTTCTACATTCCATAAGTCATGGGATTTGGGCATATTTGAGCCATATCAGGACCGAGAGATCTGTTTAAACCATCAAAAGGGATTTGATTTTGAATATTTTATGATATAAGCCCCATAATATATTATCTAGGGGATCCCAACATTATTTCTCCCTAATATAATGCAATTCTCTAGGAATAACGTTTTATATTGTTGCTTTCCCCACTTTTGGTTGACATAATGGATCATATTTCTTGTTGTTGTACATGTAATTGATGGATATGTGTTCTATACACATTGTATGAGTTATTTCTCATTTATATTCTAGTTTTGTGCTCATGTATTGCTGCATTCCCATTTTTGGATATTACAGTGGTATCAGAGCATAGTCTTGGCTCAGCTTGTGAGTTTCAGCCATTATGCTATAAGAAGACAAAGAGAATAAGAAGATCAGAAAGATGGAGATAATGAGCTTGATCTCATCACTTTTCAATTCTAGGAAGAACCTCTCCAAGGAGGTTAAGCAGATAAAGGAGAAGAAATGCAAGGAAACTCCTAGAGGGTTTCAAGAAGAGGAAGGGCCATGCACTTCCTATTCTCAAAGAGGAGAAGACAAGAGACATGAAGGACACTTGGAATCTGAAATTCTAAGTGAATACCTTGCTGAATACAAAGCTAAACCTAGAGCCTTCAAGGAGACTCTAGATTTACCATAGTTCATTCCAGTTTTCATTCGACTGGAGGAAGAAAGAATACCCTACTGCTATGGGATGATGAGAGGGAATAGATTCCTATTGTCCACTTTTGATGGATCACTCACATTTGCAGCAAAGGCTTGGGTGATGAAACTATAGGCTTTATTCCTACTACATCTAGTAGTAGAGAGAGAGGTTGTAGAAATTGTAGTGCTGCACCTTGAAGATGAAGCAAATGCTTGGTGGTTCAGCCATTTGAGCCATGCAAGAGTGTCTACTCTTGCTGTGTTTTCTCAAAAGTTGATCAAGAAATTTGGCAAAGGGAAGGAGAAGCCCTCACCACCAGTGGAAGAGGCATGTACCAGTGTTGTTATAACCATGGAGGAGCAACCTTCATCTTCAGCAGTTTGGGAAGCCAACACATATGAGGAAGAAAATCTTGCAGCCCTACAAGAAGCTTCCAAATTTCACCAAGGTATGCTTAAGTTTCCATCTCATGTCATTTCATAAAATCTTATGGAGGGATCTAAATCATTGCATAATACTGATTTAGAGCAACAAAATTGCACTGTGCTGTACAAGAGCAGTAGTGAAGAAAAGAGGACCCATTCCTTATGGGAGCATTCAAATGGAGGCTTCATTCATGAAGCAATGGAGGAAGAAATGATAAATGGTAGACATCTTGAAGTGAGAAACATTTTCTCCATTCTAGATGACCCTTTCTCAATGAGCACTCCCCAACTCAAAGATAAACTTCTACCTGCAGCAGATCCAAAACCTTATTGGTTTTGGAAGGCCATTGATGAAGAGAAGTTCTCATGGAGAGATCTCATTGGAGGTGCACTTCAACACATCATGGAGTGCAAGGTTCTTCAACAGTTTGAGGTGAGTTCTCCCTCATTGCACTTGGATCTTTGTGGATTCAAGGGGGACACTGATGAGAGGTCTTCTCTAGAAGATCTCCAAGGAGTTGCATTTCAACATCCCATGAAATGCAATAAGAAAAATATGATATGGGAGGATGGTAGTCTTCTTTGGAGGAGTACCAATATGGAGAATGGTAGGAGACATCCACCAGTGGATGGATGGATGTGGATGGAGAGCAAGAAGTTGGAAAGCTACTTGCAAAGCTATGATACCATGCAACATGAGGCTTGGCTACGCTGGTTGCTCTTGAAAGAGTTTGGTCATCATCCTCTTTCAAAGGGTATGTGGGGGAAGAATGTGTGGCAGGATACTAGCATAATTGGGCAGCAAGGAGTATGGACACATTGTATTGATATGACATTCTTCATATCAATCACCGTTTTTTCACCACATGATTTATATGATGGAGGTATGAGGAGGCAGAAAAAACTTTTGTTGCTTTGGTTGTTTTTGGGAGAGCAAGGGCAGATTTTCACTCACACTTTGCATGATGTTGCAGGAGTAGGAGATGGCAATATCATGGTGCAAAGGGGCTACTCCTTTGCCTTAGATGTTCAAGAGGTACTTCCACTTTGGGAGGAACTTCTTATGTGTAGTAGCATTATGGGAGATGTCTTTGACAATATGCATGTCAAAGAATGGAGCTATGAGTTGGCAAGAGCCTATCTGCATAGGCCAACAACATTGTCACTTGGGAGCTTGGGGTTATTTATGGAGTTTCCCCAGGATCACTTCACAATTGATGCACTTGGTGAGCAAGGAGGAGGTGAGAATGATGGATTAGTGGATGGAAACATCTATTACAATGATATAATCTTCTTAACTTGGATTTCCAAGCATAAGAAGGGTGATCTTCTTGCAACATATGATGCATTCCTCTTCATGGGAGCATGTCATATGGGAGGCTTTTTTATGGATCCCATCATCATATTAATTTCAGTACATGGTGATAATCTTGCTTTTGCATTTATTGATTGTCTAACACAGTATTTGCATACTCTTACCATTTCTATTCAGTGCATTGCTCCACAATAGGGAAAGCTTTTCATTGAGCTTCGTGGTCAACATTGGGCCAAATTGTATGATGGAGACAACCATATTTTATATGGCCTTGGGCAAGTGTTTCCTTTCATGTATGTTCAGTTGATGTACCTAGCTCTTTTCTATTCATTAGTAGATGTGATAACATACATAATCAACCATGTATCAAGAAACAACTTGTCATGTAATTTTTTGAAGCAACGGTTTGGAAAACTGTGCTGTGACTACTTGGGAAACTATTAGTACTTTCCATCATCACATAAAACCTTTAGTATTTCCCTCATCATGATTTAATTTTATGATATTGTTCTTATCTTTATGGGAAGCATGATTAGGAGAGAGACACATGAGTTGGATGTGTCCTTTTGGGAAGAGGATTCCCACACTTTCTGCATTGCATGTTCTAATGGGAGCATGGGAGGAGATATGGTCACCACAGCCAAACACTTGTTTATTTTTGAGGTGGGCCATGTGATTGATGGGATGCCATATGGTGATGATTTCCTATCCATCACATATGGAATGAATTGGGCCAGCTTGATTCACAGCGTTGGAGAGGAGATTTTTGGAGATCTAGTCTTCATCTTGCCACTTGAGGGCAATTGTATTGCAGCCCAAGATCAACATATGCTCTACACTTATCATAAGTGGAGAGGAAGACAGTGTGGGGTAGGCTACTTTGTCTACCATGTTCAGATTTTCAGCCCACCTACTTTGTAGGAGCTCAAGGTGGAGGAACATTTCCAGGAGTTGCCATGTTGGGAGGTGACTCATTTTGTATGGATGATTGCTTGGGGATGGAGGATCCACATGGGAATGATGTTTCCCAATACATTTCAGATCCCATACCTCAAGGTGACCTCTGGACAACACCTTATTTCCTTCTTGAGTACTCTACTTATTCATGATGATAGCTATTTAGCTAGCTTACATGCTTGGGAGAGGCAATATGGAGATTCATTGATGAGACAACATCTCATTCCTTGGAGGAGTTCATCATATGTGGATGCTACAGTAAGAGGAGGAGAGACTCTTCAGTTCTATCCTTGCAGTAGCTTGAGGACAAGCAACATTTGGGAGGGGAGGACTGTAATATTCCAAAATTTGCATGCAGCAAATTGGAATATTAAATTTTGCTGATTTCACTTAGGAGATGAATAAATGGGTAAGGAGTCCCATGCATAATAAAAATTTGAATAAAATCCCTCTTAATATGAAAAGGGATCAACATAAAATCTGGATTTCACACCATCATGTGTGAATAGGGACTTTTGCATGTGGACAAGGTCAAGTTTGACCAAGTCAACAGCGCTGGGATAGGAGGTGGAGATCATCTAGTGAGATAGCGCAGAGATAGTGGGAGGAAGATTCCTTGGTGGAGGAAACCCTAATGAGTGGGGCCCAAGGCAAGAAGGCTCTCACATGTTTAAAAGGAGGGCAAGGCAGCCATAGCAAGGCATCGTATGAATGATATTTTATTTGTTTGCTTAGACTATTCTGCATTCTCTTGTTGTTTAGCAGAGTTGTTGTGCTGCTTAGCACAAGGTATTCCTGTTTAGGAATCCCTTATCCTTTCTTGAGAGGCCTTTTGAAGGAGCTTGTACTGATTTTCCTCACATCCAAGCTTGAGGCCAAGCATCCTCCTTCAGCTACAATGTTTTTCTTACAATAGTATAACGTTGTGTTGCAGTGAGGGTTCACAACACCACTTCCTGCACTCATTTTTCAAAGGAGGAAGCCTCCTTTCCTTTAGGAGATCAGTAAGGAAGGCTTAGGAGCATATTTTAATATATTGGCACTTGGCCAAAGGACTTCCATCATCTACATTGAAATCCCTTGCAGGAACTGCGTCATTTCTTGCAGAGTTGAAGTGTGAGGGTCAATCCCCTCAATCTTGATTTTCTTTCTCAGGGAAAAGGCCAACCTTTCTCCCTGAAGGCTTGTAAGAAGGATCATCCTTAAATTATTGTATTATTCAGCTGAATGTATACAAAGCTTCAGTTAGACTATGTTTTTCAGATCCATATCTGCAGATCTAACATTTTTTACATTGTGCTTCATGAAACCCTTGTCAAGATTTTGTACATTATGCTTCATGAAACCCTTGTCGGGTTATCTTTCTGATGTGTAAAAGGAGCTATATCTCCACTTTTCTCTATGTATTGAAGTAATAAACTCCATATCTGAAATTTATACCATATCACATCTGAAACCTTCATAAAATCATGCCATGCATGCTTCAGTAATTTTTGCATTCCATAAGTCATGGGATTTGGGCATATTTGATCCATATAGGGACCGGGAGAGCTGTTTAAACCATCAAAAGGGATTTGTTTTTTAATATTTTTTGGATATAAGTCCCATAATACATTATCTAAGGGATCCCAGCATTATTTCTCCCTAATATAATGCAATTATTTGCGAATAACATTTTTAGGGCATATATTGCTGCTTTTCCCCACTTTTGGTTGAAATAATGGATCATATTTCTTGTTGTTGTACATGTAGTTGATGGCTATGTGTTCTATACACATTTTATGAGTTATTTCTCATTTCTATTCTATTTTTGTGTTCATGTATTGCTACATTCCCATTTTTTGATATTACACTTTTTCTTAGCTCCTACCGTGACCATGCCACTACACGTAATTATGTTAATATTGGGCCCCTCATCACCCGATTTTGCCTTAACACTTTTCACATTCTACATCATCATTTGATGTTTTTCTTGCATATTTTTTATCAGTATAGGAAAATATTTGATCACATGATCCAATTTCCTGCAATACCTACAAGATTGTCATGCAATGTTCGGATAGTCCCTTGCAAAGTGTCCCATCTCTCCACATTTATAATAGATCAGTTATCCTCTTCCCCGTCCCGTTCTTCCAACACTCCCCCCCCCCCCCCCCCAGCCTCTTGCTGGGGAGCCTCCTCATCCAGAGGGAGAAAGTGGTGTGGAAGGGTCACCCTATACCCTATATAGGTTTCCTCTATCTATCATCAAATCATATGTCCGACAGTTGTGCTCATCATGTCCTACAGACAAGAAAAATATACACCACTACTACTTCAATTCTGGGATATAGGCACCAAGTCAGGGGCAGTGGTTTGTATCATACAATCTGACTACTCGACAGTCAACGCACCATAACGTGGGGTTGCTTGGTCCTGCAACCTCCTTGGGCCGTAATGGGTTAGGTCCCCCAACCTACAAGTAGTCTATGTTAGTTTATTTTCCCTTATATTTTCATAGATTCTGGATTTCTAGGTGCATCGCCTCCAATTGGCCCTGGATCTGTTGCACCCCAAACTAGGCATCGTCCCTTGGCATAGCTTCTAGCTTTATGGAAATTTCCAGGGACTTTTCTTGTGTATCAATCATTTTCTGGCCCATAGGCCTGTGCAGGTGTGGTAATAACATTGCAATGAACCATTCTTTGTGTTTTCTATCTTCGTACTTAAAATCCCCATCCCTGATAACTTTCTTCAGCCACTGATCGGCCTCCCATACCGACTCTGTAAGTCCCTGTCGGAAATCTTTCAAGTCAATCACTAGTTGAGCGTAGGACTTCGGCTTCTGAAACTGTTGTTTTAAGGAATCCTTAATTTCATGGATTGACAGATCGTTGTGCAAGCCAATGTACCCATGAACCAATCCAAGGATTTTCCCTCAAAGGCTAGGGACAATTGCACTCTTTTTACAGCATCACTAGCAACATTTTGCGCAGTCCATATTGATTCTGCTATGAACCAAAATCGGTCCATGTCCTCATCCCCCTCACCCTTAAAGGTAGGTAGCTTCATGTGCATGGCCATGTCGTCTTCAGGTGGTGGTGGAGGGGTAGGATAATTCTTTCCCTTTCGTGGATTGGATAGTGGGGTAATCAAAGGACTAGTTCCTGCGTGTATAGGCAGCTCTCTTAAGGGACTATATACCAATCTGTTCCCTTTTTGAATAACCCTGTAATATCTGCCACTTCATGTTGTAATTTCATTCTCATCGTAGGTCATTCATGTGGTGTGACTGGACAACACACCTTTTTTCGCACAATAATACCTTAATTAGTAGCGCCAATATTTGAAAAATCTTACCTCGGAACCCTTTGAAGAACCTCCACTTAGCTTCAGAATAAGATACGAATTGATCAACTGCAAATTCTGTTACAAATCCTCCCAAAACACTATCCACCCAGTGATCTACAGTCCGGGTGATTTTGTTATTAACCCTCTCCAACTGTCGGATCAATTCAGAAGTCCACTGTGTAACCTGATCGTTTTTCCCATAGGTCTGGAACTCTTCTAACCTTGCTAACCACTCATGTAGTTCTTGTGCAAAGGTTACAAAGAAATTATCATATACTTCCGTAAATATATACTTGTTTTTCCACTCTTCGGTAGTCAGCCTTGTACTTCGATTCTATTTTATGGAAAATTCCTGGATCTATTTCTTGAACCAGTCTTCAAGCTCAGACTTCTCAGGCTGCCAGTGACCTTGTGGCATTACCCAATTTCTCTCAAAATTCTCCTATTCCCAGCAACAGAACCATTTTTTGGCTTGAGGGGTCCTAACCTAGGTTTGGATTTAAGGTTTTCCAACAAACCCTTATACTACTGGCCCTTTCGGTAATGACCTGCTTGTGCAGGCCAAGGTCTCACCCGAAGTAGTATGGGAGGGTGCTGGAACTAGGTTTCCGCACCCTGAGAGAAGGAGAGGTAATAGAGCAGCCTTGTTAAGATCTATCGCAGAAGAAATATTATCGTAGAACCTTGAACAGTATACATGCAGAATGCAAAGTGCATAAACCCACAGATATCATAAATAAGCGACTATTACTAATCAGATCTCTGTGATACCTTCACATCCACATGCACATCAATATTAATCAACAAACATAAACATAGCCAGTTCTTATAACACAAATATATGATCAAACAGACTTATCATTCATGATATTTTAAAATCCACTTATAGACCCAATTCCCAACCCGTGCACACACCCAGCGGTGTCCGCACACAGTAGGACTGAGGATCTCCACACACACAGCTAGTCGGATTCCTTACCCAAATAAAAACCCAAACATATCTCCACAGTTCAAAACTAGCATCAATTAATCTTAACCTACCTCTAAACTCGATCTACCCATCTACTTATAACACCTTAGTGTAATGTTCCAAATCTCGAACTACTCATGAATCCTACAAATGAGGTTCCTTTTTCAGAAGCATTTACACTCAAAAACTGGATCTATTCCAGAGATTGACTGTAGGGGAATTTACTGTATATTTCACTTCTGAAAATAGGGTGATATCCAGAGGCTAGCTGGCCCTTGTGCAGACTCTATTTATAGAACCTATTGAAAGGTAATATTCCCAAAATAGGGATTCAGTAATACATTAACCGTATTTCAGCCTTAAAATGATAAATAAGCTTAATATAGCTATAATATACTGAAATATATCTTTGGAAACCACAGCAACAACATTGATTCAGATTTATGATGCAAAAGTTGGGGAAAAGCAGCTAATTCAGCCTAAAATGGGTGTATTCAAAAATATGCGTGGAAACAGGGGATGGGGACAGTTGGAGCTGTTAGCTAAGGTAATTAGGGACCTATGCTCCAAATTTCAGCTCAAACAAAGTGTTATAGCTCAGTTAAACAACTTCTCCTTCCCAAACTAGGCTAGAAAACCCTAGTTTCCCATGACTTGGAGTATGCAGAAAGTTCTGAAGCTGTAGCAGCATGATTTTCTGAAGGTGTTAGATGTAAAATAGTATGAATCATCAGGAAATCAGATTTATAACATGGCTGGAGCAATAAGCAATGATAAATAGAAGATTTACATGAAAAACCCTCAAGATTGAGGAGTTGCAATAATAATAAAATGACTGCATAAAGGAACTGCAAAGTCAATGGAGTCCATGCTTCATAAATTACAGAGAAAAATCTTATATTTCATTAATTTACTCAAATAGGCATGAAAACAGAGATCTAATCTCTTTTTACATATATCTTAAGATCACCCGGCAAGGGTTTCTCAACAGAAAATGATATACAAGATTAGAAGCTGTATATCTATATCTGGAAATGTGTTTTATTACTAAAAACCTGCTCCAAAATGAATAATAATACAAATAAATGGCTTAATACCCATTGGCTACCTTACCGGGAGAGACAATGGTCCTCCTCTTGGGAAACTAGCTCAAAACAATGGGGAATTTACCCCCTTCCACTGCACCTCCTAGAAAATAACGCAGTTTCTGAGTGGAATACATAGATGATGTGTAAAATTGCTTGGCCCAATACCAGATAGTGGAATTTGTAGATCAGAGGCTCTCCTTATATCTCTTGCTACAAGATCTCCAAGAAAGAGCAGGGTATTCCCGCATGGGAAAAACCCTTGCACTAAACAGTGCAGCAATTTAGCTAAACAGTTGAGAATGCCAGAAGTTTGAAAATACCATATGAAAATATTAATTCCAATCTGAACTCAAATGGTTTCCATTCCTTTTTTATATAGATGATAAGCTTCTCCTCTAAGGGTCCCACTCCACCAAGGGTTGCTTCCTCACCAAGCTTCCTCATCAATTATTACGCTGCCCCATTAAGTGAAGACCATATTAATACATCGCAGTTGGAGATGATTAAGCTTGATTAATTAAATCTCCTTGGTATCATCCTTGACTAATCCCTCATGCCTTTTCTCCTTTCACACATGTGGCTGATCCACATGGTTATTTCATGACCCCTTTTCACACCATAAGGGAATTTTATTCCTGCAAGAGAAAATATTGAGCCTCCTTGCTCATTTATTCATATAATTTGATTTTAGAAATAAAAATTAATATTCCCATTAGGTGAAGCTAATTTAGGAATATTACAGTCTCCCCCTCCCAAATGTTGCTTGTTCTCAAGCAACTGCAAGGGTGCTGCAAAATCTCCCCTCTCCTTCTTGTGGCCTCTTCTTCAAGTAGGCTTCTCCATTGCTTCAAAATTTCTGCAATAATTTTGTCTCCCAATGGCTCCTCCCCATTGTGCAAGTTGGCCTCTGCTGAATAAATCCAAGGGCTCTCATCATAAAATAAAGGAAGGATGATGTAGAAACCTTCTTGCTGCTCCATGGTCTCAACAAGAGAGAAGTGATGACAATCATGGGGAATTTCAACATAAATGGAGGCATCCCTCCCCCAAGCTATCATCCAAATAAAATGAATCACCCTCCAGCTGGGTAATCCATAGAAAAGCTCCTCCCAATAGCTCATGAGAGGCATACCCCAAGTGCTCAAACCAAACATATGGTCCACATCATAAAGAAACAAATGATATGCAAAGGTGGCCATATATTTTCTCATGCTCCCCTTGGAACATGTAGTGTAGAAAAAGTGGGGACTTCCTTCCCCCAAAGACACACCCAACAAATGTGTCTCTCCTCTAACCATGCCCCCAACAAAGATAAGAACATCTTCAGCATGTGGGATCATAAGTAAGACCATGCTAGCTGCCATATACAATAAGGGAGAAGGGAAATGGTCTCTTATGTGCAACCAGCGCAGTTTTCATCCTAACTACCATAGGATATGATATGACAAGCATTCTCCCCAACACTTGTTTGCTGCCCCATTCTTCTTGCATGCTTGGAGAAGGTATATGATAGTTGGTGTTAAGGAACCACACCATGAAGAGTACATCATCTCTCCAATATCTCCCAAAGAATGGCCAACATCACCATTGTTCATGGCCCAAAGTAGCTCATGAAGCCCATCAGCAAAATTGCCCACTCTTGGAGCCAATACCTGCACATGAGTGTTAAGAGAACACAAGTATATAATAGATACATCATGAGATTCAACTATACAATGTTTATCGTACACTTGTTTAAAATCAACAATGTAGTTCATGGATGAGCTCCCTCTCACACTCAATAAATAGGGAGGTGATAATTATAACTCTTCCCAAGAGCTATGTCCCTCCTCAACCAGCAAATGATCCATGCACTTACTCATATGAGAGTGCATCTCTTTTCTGAAATTTTCCCACATGAATCCATATAATATAGTATGACATGTTTTAATGAAACTAGTGGGATTTGAAAGTAAGACCTCATAAGTTGTATCAAGTAGTTTATTCTTGAGCTTGGAATCTTTGGTCAAGTAGACCTGATTATGAACATAAATGATTCCATTAACTACCTCATACTCTTCATCCATGGCTTTCCCATCAAGAACCTTACATGTGAATAGGTCCTTAGAATATTCCATCAAGAGTTGGGACTCCCAATAAGGGTCTAGGCTTCCCAACATTGACAGCGTTGTAGAAATCTGAAATTGTGCATTTGGCATATGATGTCTCTCCCCCTTGACATGCTTGATGTCAAAGTCACATGTTGGAGTATTCCCAACCTTCTTTTTCTGCCCCTCTTGCAGCTGATCTTTCTCATGACATGATTGGAGTTTAGGAAAGTCACCCTTCCCTTGAAAGGTTCTCTTTCTCAAAAACTTCCACCTCTTTGCTCCTGCATGAAAAAATGAAATTATTTCTTTGTTATGTTCAGAAATCTTCATTATATATTGGATTATCCTTTTCTGTCCCAAAGATATGGAATATCCTCTTGATACTATGCTCATATCAGCACAAATTTCTGAATCTATCCCCTCCAACGCAAATAAATGATTGGAAGAAAACAAGGTCAATTTCAGAAATTTTCCTAGCCTTCCATCAATGGTTTTCAGCACTGTAGTGGCTCCTTCCAAGGTTCCCTCTTTAAAAAAATATGTTTCTGTTGTATATAGTTGAGAGAACACTTTAGTTTCCCTCCAATCAGGAGGTCTTCTTTCTAAAATTCCTCCTTGCAAAGAGGCATCAAGGCACAGAGTAAGATGTGGATGTAGGTGGACAGATTTTCCCCTACCCTTGTTGCATGGGTCCTCTTGCCTCCTTTGTTCTTTCAAGCCCTAAAATAGAGAAGGGTTCATACTCTTCATCTCATGATGCCATTCCTTCTCTTTCCCTCCTCCTATATTCAAGATCCCATCACTTGGCAATGAAAGCACATGCTGCTCATATGTTATGCTAAGAGCTCTATGTGTGAGACCTTTTAAAACTCCTTGCAAGAGTGCAAGAGTTTATTTTCTTGGAGAAATTGATCCTTCCTCTTCTCCATGAGGTGCTTGGGGTGCTCTTTTCATGACTGCTTTATTCTCCCATGCCTTCCCTTTCTCTTCTTCAATAGTTGAAGTTTCCTTATCTTCAATAAGAGACCTCAAATCTTGGTCTTCTTTTGAAGAAGGAATCTTCATGTCTTCCCTTTGAGAAGAAAGCCCTTCATCCAAAGGAGACCTTGACCTTGGAAAAGCATCAAAAAATCTCACTTCATCTTCATTGGTTTTCAGAAATGGAGTTGGGTTTATAGATCCTCCCAACTCATGCAAAAGTTGTGGTTTGATAGTTGCAATAGAATATGTTTCACAAGAAATATCATCAAACCTCTCTACTAAACTTTCAATGAACTTTGCATAACTAGATGTATTTACATTCTTTAAGGAAAATTTTTCAAACAACCACCAAGCATAGGCATTACCCTCAAAATGCAGTGCTGCTACTTTGATGGCTTCAGTTTCTGAAACTTGATGTTGTTGTACAAGGGTGTCTAGCTCCTTCACCCAAACCCTAATCGAACATTTATGTGATCCATCAAAACTAGATAGAAATAATCTACCCACACCATGCTGATTTCTCCTAGTGCTTCTTCCTTCCTTAATATTGCAAAACCCTTGGAAGTTCAAGTGATATTTGAACTCCTTGGATTTAGCTTCATACTCTTGCAAATAGTCTCCAAGAGTCTCTTGCTTTGGCACACCTCCTTTTCTCTTCTTCATGAAGAAATTGTTGATAGAACGTGGTAGATATGATGATATGGCTGAGTGCTCATATCCATAAGATGCGGACTTAGAACATTCCTCTTGTA
This sequence comes from Pinus albicaulis, assembly GCA_034641835.2. Classification (NCBI taxonomy): domain Eukaryota; kingdom Viridiplantae; phylum Streptophyta; class Pinopsida; order Pinales; family Pinaceae; genus Pinus; species Pinus albicaulis. Next base: position 1,089,124,784 of record CM076575.1, read on the forward strand.
TAGATCTGTGTGAGGAAACTTGATGTGTTTCCCTCATCATTTCTTTGATGCCCTTGCTTTGGTCCTGCAACTTTGAAAAGAGAAGTTTTGAGAACCTCTTCTCTCCATACAACAAGGGTTTGCTCTGATTTCTCCTAAAAATATCCTCCTCCCCATGAGAATAATCCATAATTCTTGGGCTCACAGGCTGAGCCAAGATTGTTGCTCCGATACCACTGTAATGTTCCAAATTTGGAACTGCTCATGAATCCTGCAAATGAGGTTCCTTTTTCATGAGCATTGCCACTCAACAACTGGATATATTCTATAGATTGACTATAGGGGAATTTACTGGATATTTCACCTCTGAAAAGAGGGAGAGATCTAGAGGCTAGCTAGCCCTTGTGTAGACTCTGTCTATAGAACCTTTTGAAAGGTAATATTCCCAAAATAGGGATTCAGCAATACATTAACTATATTGCGGCCTTAAAATGATAAATAAGCTTAATATATCTGTAATATACTCAAATATATCTTTTTAAACCACAACAGCAACATTGATTCAGATTTATGATGCAAAATTTGGGGAAAAGCAGCTAATTTGGACTAAAATGGGTGTATTCAGAAATCTGCGTGGAAACATGGGATGGGGATGGTTGGAGCTGTTAGATAAAGTCACGAGGGACCTATTCTCTGAATTTCAGCTCAAACAAAGCATTCTAGCTCATCTAAACAACTTCTCCTTCCCAAACTAGGCTAGAAAACCCTAGTTTCCCATGACTTGGAGTATGCAGAAAGTTCCGAAGCTGTATCAGCATGATTTTATGAAGGTTTTAGATGGAAAATAGTATGAATCATCATTAAATCATATTTATAACATGGCTGGAGCAATAAGCAATGATAAATAGAAGATTTACATGAAAAACCCTCAAGATTGAGGAGCTGCAATAATAATAAAATGAATGCATAAAGGAACTGCACAGTCAATGGAGGCCATGCTTCAGAAATTGCAGAGAAAATTCTGATATTTCATTAATGTACTCAAATAGGTATGAAAACAGATATCTAATCTCTTTTTACATAGATCTTAAGATCACCCGGCAAGGGTTTCTCAACAGAAAATGATATACAAGAGTAGCAGCTGCAGATCTATATCTGGAAATGCACTTTATTACTAAAACCCTGCTCCAAAATGAATAATAATACAAATAAATGGATGAATACCCATTGGATAGCTTACCGGGAGAGACAATGGTCCTCCTCTTGGGAAACTAGCTCAAAACAATGGGGAATTTACCCCCTTCCACTGCACCTCCTGGAAAATAACACAGTTTCTAAGTGGACTGCATAGATTATGTGTAAAAGTGCTTGACCCAATTTCATATAGTGTAATTTGTAGATCAGAGGGTCTCCTTATATCTCTTGCTACAAGATCTCCAAGAAAGAGCAGGGTATTCTCGCATGGGAAAAACCCTTGCACTAAATAGTGCAAAAACTCATCTAAACAGCTGAGAATGCCGAAATTCTGAAAAGACCATATGAAAATATGAATTCCAATCTGAACTCAAATGGTTGCAATTCCTTTGTTATATATATGATAAGCTTCTCCTATAAGGGTCCCACTCCACCAAGGGTTGCTTCCTCACCAAGCTTCCTCATCAATTATTACGCTGCCCCAATAAGTGAAGACCATCTTAATACATCACAGTTGGAGATGATTAAGCTTGGTTAAGTAAATATCCTTGGGATCATCCTTGACTAATCCCTCATGCATTTTCTCCTTTCACACATGTGGCTGATCCACATGGTTATTTCATGACCCCTTTTCACACCATAAGGGATTTTTATTCCTGCAAGAGAAAATATTGAGCCTCCTTGCTCCTTTATTCATATAATTTGATTTTAGAAACAAAAATTAATATTCCCATTAGCTGAAGCTAATTTAGGAATATTACACTTAGCCTGCGCTATCCTATGGTCCGCAAACCATGGTTTGCGGATCCTTGATCTACCCTTTTTACCCCTTACAATTCATTGGGGGTTTGACCCACCCCAAACCCCCTTCGCTAGACCAAATATTACAAAAATATTACAAAACTAGACAAAATTAGGGCTAGGAACCCTTGTTCCAATAGAAGTGGATAGGATGAAAGTGATTAATATTCACTTCACACATAGATATGAAATTATGCACAAATATTTTCTTTTTTTTGTAATTGATTCTAAATTTTGGAATCAAATTGATTTTCTGAAAGGGAAACTGTAGGAATCTCTAAAAAATTTCTTGATTCCAGGTTTTGAGGTTGTATATGACTCTTTGATCATCTGTGGCACTATCTTTGAGATTATGTTGGATTGAGATGGGTTTTGAATATTTCAATGGTTTTGATCTTGACAAATTGATTACTCTATAAAATATGTCCCCATATCTCATACTTACAAAAAATGTTCAGTGTCCCTTTTGATGCATTCTTTGATTTCTTTTTCCTCCAATTGTCATTGAATCAAAGAAGCAAACTTTAGTCTTTTATCCATTTCGAGACTTTTGAGATGCTGACAAGATGGAACTATGTTTCCCATTCAAGAATTGAGATGAATTTTTCTTTAATGTACTTGTCAACTTCCAACAAAGATTCAATTTTCTCGTCAAGATCCATATTTTGTTGAAAAAATCTGCAAATTTTGCCCATTTCTTTATAAAACTTAGCCTGGTATTTCCTCAATATTTAGCTAGCTTGTTTTTCTTGCTCCTTAAAAATATCTAGGATATTCTCCACTTCATGACTTTGAATTTATTGAAACTAAAGAGATTAAATTTCTTCCTTTATTGTTTTCATCATGGTTACAATATTTGTTATGAACCAGCTCCAAAAAGAGAAGAAAAGAGATATAAATGCCTTAGAAATAATCCACTTCGAGGGGGCAATCTCCAATACATTACATGAATGAAAAATTCTTGGATGATTCAAATTACAAAACCTCCTTTATATATATAGGAGTCCATGGGGCCACCATGTAATCCTAGGGGGCCACAATGTAATCCTAGCCGACCTAACAATAATAATTTAAGGGCATAATAATAACAATATGGGGGTTACAAGGGTACAATAATAACAATAAGGGGGTTACACTAATAACAATAAGGGACTATACTAGTAATATAGGGACCTAAATACTCTTCTCCAAAAGTGTTTTCTCGATGCTTGGTATACGTTAACCCGAATAAAATTCATCACTCCATATGGGAATCTTCAGTGGGTAAGTTCTTCCACTTGATGAGATACTCTGAAATTGATCGATTCCGTAGCTGTCGAGTTCTTGTTTCCATGACCGCTTCAGGTTCCAATATGATTTTCCTTCCTCATCAAGTTCTGGCAATATTGTTTGAACTGGAAGATTTTCACCTATAACCTTCTTTAAGCATGAAACATGGAAAATTGGATGCACTTGTGAAGAAGCAGGAAGCTCCAATTTGTATGCCATAGTACCAATCTTTTGCAACACCTTGTAAGGACCATAGTACTTTGGCGATAATTTATTATCCTTCTTAGCTTGCTTGGGGGACATTTGTTTATATGGTTGTAGCCGTAAAAATACCCAATCTCCTACATCAAAACTTCTCTCGCTGCGATGTTGATCTGCCTGTTGTTTCATTCGATTTTGTGCCAAATTCAGGTTATCCTTTAAGAGTTGGAGAACTTCTTGCTGATGCTCGTTGTGATCTTCCACTGCTTGAACCTTCGAATTTTCCCTTAAATATGATGTGATGGATGGTGGATGATATCCATAAAGTGCCATAAATGGGGTCATTTTTGCTGCAGTATGGAAGGAAGTGTTATACCATCATTCAGCAAGAGGTAACCACTTGACCCATTGTGTTTGTTTATCAGATACAAAACAACGAAGATATCCTTCCAAACATTTATTTACTATCTCAGTTTGACCATCAGATTGAGGATGATGAGATGAGCTATGAGCTAATTGAGTACCCAAACAAGAAAATAACTCCGTCCAAAAATTTCCAGTAAAAATGGGATCTCTGTCGCTCACAATAACCCTTGGGCTTCCATGTAGCTTTTGAATTCTATCCATAAATGTAGTAGCAGCTGTACTTGCTTTAAATGGATGAGATAATGCACAAAAGTGTGCATACTTGGTAAGTCTATCAACTACCACCATGATGACACTCTTTCCTTCAGACTTAGGTAAACCTGTGATAAAATCCATTGAAATCTCATCCCAACGTTGACTTGGAATGGATAAAGGTTGTAGAAGTCCCGGGGTCTTAATTGTTTCCACTTTATTCTGCTGGCAAACCAAACATTCCGCCACAAACTTTTGAATATCAGATTTAAGGCCATCCCAAAAAAATTATTTCTTCACCCTATGGTAATTTTTTAAAAATCCTGAGTGTCCTCCTAAAGGAGAAGTGTGCAATTCCAAAAGAATCTTTTGTTTTAGTTGGGAATTCTTACAAAGATATAAACGATCTTTGTACCATAAGGAATCATTTTTCCAACTAAATGTATCAGATGTACTAGGATCTTGCTGCAAATTTTGAATGAGTGTCCACACGTCTTCATCCTTCTTCCATTCATCTCTTGCTTCAGTTATCCAATCTGGTTGGATATTAGAAATGGCACAAACCAATGCTTCCACCTCTTCATTCTTTCTTGAGAGTGCATCTGCAACAACATTTAGCTTCCCTTTTTTGTATATTATTTCAAAGTCGTAACCCAACATCTTTTTGACCCATTTTTTCTTCTCTTCTGAAGATAGACTTTGTTCCAAAAAGTGTTTAAGACTATCATGATCAGTTTTTACCTTGAAGTGTCTTCCCATTAGGTAAGTTCTCCATTTCTTTAGTGCATGCAGTATTGCTAACATTTCCTTCTCATAAATAGGTTTCTGTAAATACTTTCCTTTGATTGGAAAACTTTCAAAAGTAATGGGTCTTCCTTCTTACATTAAAACAACACCAATTCCATTTCCTGAGGCATCACATTCCACAATAAAGGTTTTTGTGAAGTCTGGCATAGCTAAGACTGGTGCTAGGCACATTTCCTCTTTAAGATGTTTAAAGGCCTTAGTTGCTTCAGGAGTCCATGAAAATGCATCTTTCTTCAATAATGTTGTTAGAGGTGCTGCTATTCTCCCATAATTCTTAAAAAACTTTCGATAATACCCTGTTAACCCGAGAAATCCTCGCAACTGCTTTATGGTTGTGGGGACTTTCCATTCCTTAATGGCTTTAATTTTTTTAGGGTCTACCTTAACACCCTCGTGAGATACAATATGACCCGGATATTCCACCTCTTGTACTCCAAAGAAACATTTGGATGTTTTTGCATATAATTGTTTCTCCTGCAATAGTTTGAGCACCCTGTCAACATGTTCAACATGATCCTTCCAAGACCTGTTGTAGATTAATATATCATCAAAAAATACTAGCACAAATTTTCTAAGGAAGGGTTTGAAAATGGAATTCATCAACCCTTGAAATGTAGAAGGTGCATTGGTAAGGCCAAAAGGCATGACCAAAAATTCATAATGACCCTCATAAGTTCGAAATGCTGTTTTTGGAATATCTTCAGTCTTCATTCTAATTTGATGATATCCTGAATGAAGATCCGACTTGGTAAAATAAATTGCTCCATGTAATTCATCCAATAATTCATCAATCACAGAATGGGAAATTTATCTTTAATGGTGAGCTTATTGAGCTCCCTATAATCCGGACACATGCGCCATGATCCATCCTTCTTGTGTACCAATACTACAGGAGCAGAGAAAGAGCTTTGACTAGGTTGAATTATACCCGCCTCTAACATTTCTACAATCATACGTTCAATTTCGCTCTTTTGGACATAAGGATATCTATAAGGCCTGATGTTTGGAGGAACACTTCCTGGAATCAAATGAATAGCATGATCATGATCACGAATAGGTGGGATTCCTTTTGGAGTTTCAAAAACCTTGGAATGATTGTCCAAGATTTTTTGGAGATCTGCAGAAATAGATGATTTTGATGTTGGAACTTCTAGTGAGCATAATTGTGCAATTGTGCCTCGTTGTTCTTTCTTTAGAAGCTTTTTCATGACATTAGAGCTTATTATCTTTCCCGGTTTCCCTGCAATACCCCGTAATTTGACTTCCTTTCCTTCTGAAAAAAATTTCAAGAAAATTTATTGAAAATTAAAAGCTACTGTCCCCAAAGATTGCAACCATTGTACTCCTAGTACAACATTAGCACCTCCCATAGGAATGGAAAGCATTGGAATATTCAATACATATTCCCGCATGGTTAGCTTTATATTATGGCATTTTCCAGAGAAATTTTTAGTTCCTCCATTTGCAACCATCACTTGACATTCTGGTGTTGGGTATAGGAAACAATTCAATTCCTTGGCTACCTTAAAATGAATAAAATTATGGGTACTACCTGAATTAATCAACACTATTATCTTTTTCTTCTTGATATGTCCTTCTATCTTGAGATTTTGAGGAGTGGTAATTCCTGCCAATGCATTACACAATATGGTCAGACTCATTTCTTCCTCTTCTTGGGTTGGTTCCTGTTGTATATCCTCTTCTTTTTCATTTTATTCTTCCTCTTCACAATCTATGTAAAATAATTTCTTCTCAGCACACTTATGACCTTTAGTGTATTTGCTATCACAACTGTAGCAAAGCCCTTTTTCTCTTTTTTCTTCCAATTTTTGTGGTGTCAACCTTGCAGGTTGTGGAAATATAGGAGTAGCAACACTTTCCTCTTTATAGAAGTGAGTGGTAGGCTTCCTTTTCACCATAATTTTACATTCAATTTTTCTTGCCAACCTGATTGCCTTCTCCAATGAATCAGGTTCCAAAACACGAACTTCATGTTGGATGTTATCCTTTAAGGTACCTATGAAGAGATCAATCCTATGTTCCTCTGGAATATCAATTACCTTATATTCAATTTTTGGAAGTCCTGAATGTGCTCCCCCATTAAACCCTTTTGTTTGAGATTTATCAATTGGCTAATGAAGGTGTTGCTCTTTGTATCCTCATAATGTGCTATCATTTCCTCCATAAAAATTGACCAAGTGACGATTTTTTTATGGGAGCAAAGCCATCAATACCATAAAAATGTATTTTATTCTAAATGTAAAGTTGCAATGCGTACCTTTTGTGTGTTTTGCACATTATAGAGATCAAAATATTTCTCCATCTATAGATCCATGTTACAGGATCCTTTCCATCAAACTTCCTCATATCCATTTTTGGAATACGGTGGTTCTTTCCGCCAACATTAGATTTTATGAAATCACGATTAACATTTATTTTGTTATCATCATGAGTTTCCTCTACTATATTTTCACCATTAGGAAACATTTCTTGTATCAACTTTGTCAAACCTTCCATGTCTGCTTTTAGATCATTCTTCGTGTTTTCCATTTTCTCATCGATCTTAGCTTCCATGTCATCCATCTTAGATTCCATGCTAGCTTCCATGCCATCTATCTTAGATTACATGTCATTCTTCAAACCATCCATCTTAGATTCCACGCCTTTCTTCAAATGATCCATCTTAGTTTCCACGCCTTTCTTCAAAACTTCCATGTCATTTTTTGTTGCTCTTTGCGAGAGCGAAATTTGTTGCACTTGCTCTTGTCATTTTGATATGTCATGTTTTCATTCTTCGTCTTCATGAGTCATAGTAGAGATTTCTAAAGGCTTAATGGGTGTTGAATTATTTTTAGGGGCCATTTTAGAATCCAATACTGATATCTATTCTACAATATGCCTTTGGAATCAATTCAACTTGATTCTTCAAACAAGACTTATGCAATTTGGAAAAAAAATACACACCTTTTACTTGCTTTTGAGGAGCTCGATATTGAAATTGAATTATCTCTATAATTTTGGATCCTCAATATATGAAATTCAGCTATGTAGTAGCTCTCTCAAGCTTCTTTCAAATAACATAGGTCTGATCCGATTTGGATTCTTCAAGACAAAGTTATATCCAATCTCCCACAATGACCCAATTTTGGACTGGTTCAGTAGAGAGAACTTGTATGACTTGCCACGTGTCACTATTTCCTCCTTTGGCTCCGAAATTGCTAGACCGAAAACTAAAATCCGTGTAATTATGGCCACTTTTTACAGCATTCCAATCCAATGCTCAGAGAGAGAGTTATGAATATTTTCCCACGATCACCTCTTTGAGATGAAATTCAGAAGGCTCAAAAAGCGCTAACTTCCACAGATCATATCTCTGACAATATTGCGAACCAATATCTGAAATTTTGGAATGATGTTCCTCAGGATTGCAGCTTCGCACTCTAAAAATTTCAAATTCTGAACCTTCGTAGAAAAAAAGTTATTACGAACGTACCACGATGACCTGCTTAGGTTAAATTCAGGAGCCTACAAAATGACCTAACTTTCACAGATTATATATCCGAAAATATTATGAACCAAGCTCTAAAATTTTTCGATGATGCTCCTCAAGATTTTGGCTTCGTACTCTAAAAATTTCAGATTTTGAACTTTCGTAGAAACAAATTTATAGCGAAAATTCCACGATGACCTGTTTGGAGCAGCGAAACCCTAGAATCTCAAAGCTCTGATACCAAATGTTGTGAAACCAGCTCCAAAAAGAGAAGAAAAGAGATATCAACGCCTTAAAAATAAGACACTTCTAGGGGGAAACCTCCAATACATTACATGAATGAACAATTATTGGATGATATAAATTACAAAACCTCCTGTCTATATATAGGAGTCCATGGGGCCACCATGTAATCCTAGTAGGGCCACAATGTAATCCTAGCTGACCTAACAATAATAATTTAAGGGCACAATAATAACAATATGGGGGTTACAAGGGTACACTAATAACAATAAGGGGGTTACACTAACAACAATAAGGGACTATACTAGTAATATAGGCACCTAACAATATTATTGTCACATTCTTCCTTCAATATTCTAATTTGTTGTGAATGTGCCTTTTCGATTTGCTGGATTTCTATGGAGTGTTTAAGTTTCAATTCATTCAACTGATTTTGATATTGATTGTGCAATTTATGTCTTTCAATGGTGAACCCACCTACAAGCGATGTGGAATGGTTTTTCCAATTTTCTTCATTTAAAGCTTTGATTTTTTCTATTTCACTTTCCAAATGTTTTATCTTTTGAAACCTATTCTTGTAGGCAGTGGAAAGTTCACAAACATGGTGCTAGTTATAATTGACAAAGGCTCCTAGAGCCTGGGAGGATTCTTAAATTTTTTCCTCAAAATTTCTTGTTTCTTTCCAACTAAATTCTAAAATGGTTTTGAAATTTTCAATATTTCTTCTCTTCGTTCTTCTGACAACTGACTTGGTTTGAGCATTAAAGTAATATTCATTCAAGGATGGAACACTTTCATGAAAAAATTATACTTCAATAATAGGTTTAAATAAAAAATACTCGATAGGTATTTTCGTAGAAATTGGAGTAATCGATGTGTCATGACAAGTTTGTGGAATAGATATTTGGTTACTTTGTTCTTGCTACTCAGGAAACTCTTTTTCTCTGAGAGAGACAACAGTCAATATTGACAAAGGGATCCTGATAATTTGATCTTCTTTATTTGTGTCAATATGCATATATTGAATTTCCTCATCAAGTTTCTTTGACTCGGTATGTGCCTGCTGGTGTCATATGGGCCATCAATAATAATGATATTGTTGTAAGAAATTAAATAAACTCATAAAATACATAAAACACGCATAAAAACTAGAGACATAGAAATGGAAGAAAAGGCGTAAGAGCCTTACTGCATTCCTCGCATATTCTTCTCATTATAAAAATAATGTAATAATACAATTGAATAGACGAGGAAGTTGTCTCAAGATAGTGTGTCTATCTTGGACAACTTGGTTGAGAAAATATCTCAACCACACACACTAATCTATGAGCTAAGTTAGGTAGGCCTAAACTAACTCCAAATTATTGAGAACTAACATAATCTAGAAAATTAGGCATAAAATCCTAATTTTCAATATTTAATTAATTTAATTTATTTTGGATTTATAAGTGTTTATGAGAGAGAGCTAAAATTCCCCTCCCTCAATGATAAATCCAAAATAAGAATGAGGTACTGTCTTCTAAGTTCTCATGCTGAAATTGTTGATCCTAAAAAACATTATCTAAAAAACCGCCAAAGCTAGATGGCGATAAAACCGCAATCTGAAGAGACCATGAGTCAGTTGCATATCTTATTCATCTCTAAATTTTTCTTGACAACTCCACAACATGCCAAGATACAAAAGGATCCACCTGTCCTTTGTTTTCAATCAGCATCTATTGTCGACTGACAAAAAATTTGATGACGCCCACTAGCGAATTTGATTTTCCACTGACAAATTTTTGAAGATGCCCACTAAAAAATTTGCTGATGATGATAACCCACTAGATGATGATGTTGATTATGTCAAAAAAAAATCACTCATGATTTTTTTGATGCTTTTAGAAGCTTCTCATTGCAGTTGTTGAAAAATGCTCACTGTTTCTTTTGCTGTCGACCACCCATTGACGAATTTGTTGATGCCCACTAGCTTCTTTGTTGATGTTGTCAAAAATTTTATTATTAAAACCACCTTCAATGTCATTATCATTTTCCCCCATTTTTCAGCTGAAAGGATAGATAATCATCTGGAAGTTATTTCTAAACTCCCCCCTTCAGGTGTAGGAGTGTTGCACTGATGTACTCCCCCATTCATTTGTACAAGAGTACCATCTGCATTTGACTGTCGGTTGCAATAAGTGTGATTGAATTTGGTTTTAGAAATTATACAATCTTTTGACTATGGACAACCATTCCAAAGGATAATCCATTCATAATTTATCTTCAATCTGGTTGATTGGTGTTGGTTGCAGCATTTCTTTGATGAATGATTATGCTCGCCACAATGGCGACAAGGATGGAGATCAAAACAATGATCTTCCATGTGACATGTTATTTGGAAATGTGAGCATTTTGGTTTGACTAAAACTTCTGTTTGCGTGCATTTCATTTTGTCTACAACTTTCATAGAATTTGTTGATGTGATTTGTTCAAGAAAGCCTGAACTGACGAACTTGATGGGCTTTGAATAATCTAGGATATGTAATTTGTCATCATTTTTGACATATCCTAATCCTCGTCGATTTCTGTTACTTTGAATTTTTTCCCATGGCTTGATAATTGGTTTTGAAGAAACTTGAACTTGAACAACTTCGACACTTGAAGCGGTTTGGATGAATGGCTTATCATATTTATCTGTATGGTTCAAAGACTCAGAAGCATCACTCTTCTCTTGCAACTCATTTCTTTGTAGTTTCAACTCCAGTTGAAGGTACTCAATAATTTAATTTTTCTATTGTAGATGTCATGAAATATCAGCAAGATTTGCTTTGCTGATTTGCACCATGTCTTCATCACTTGATACGATCAAATCGTGAAGAACTTGTAACAGCTGGATGTGATGCGCCATGTGAACTCTCTCTCTTGAATTCAGGCTCACTTGCCTTGAAATTTCTCATTTGATTTGAACTTGTTGGATTTGAATTTGCTCGCTTTATTTGAATGACATGCTCACTTGCTTTGAAATTTGCTTGATCTCTTACTTGATGAAACTTGTTTTGCTTGTTTCACGCTCACTGGAACTCACGCTCACTTGTAGATTTCAACTTGATTGATTGTTTTTTGAATATTACATTTACTTGAGGTAGAGTTTAACTCGCTTGCTTTATTTGATTTTTTCTTCAATGAACTTCATGCTAGCTCGCTTGATGTTGTGAACTTTGTACGGACTTGATTGTTCTTATTGGAAAAAGAAGGGTGTCGAACAAATGCACCCAAGAAAAAAATGAAAAGTTTAGTCTTGTTGAATCAGTTGAATACTTACTTGACTTAATGTAATCACCTTAACAATTGAAATTAGGGTGTCGGTTTCAGCCGAGAATGTACCCGTACAATTTAACTTAGTTACAAAAATGTTTATCGAAAAGTGATAAAAAAAGTGTTGTTGATGTCGATGTCATCTTGGCTTGGAATGATTGATTTTGTATCATCTTCAACTTGATTTATTTGATTAAAATATGTGATGTGAAGATCTCTTTATCGAGTTGATTATGTGTCACATAAATGCATTGTACTTGTTTGTGCTTGTGTACTCCACCTTGATTACATGAGCTTGATTAATTAAGTGTGATGACATGCATACTTAACCTTGCTTATGTGCATTTGTTTGTGTAATTTTGTGTATCATATTACAAGAAGAGTGGTTTCATAAACTGGACACAAATCATGCACACACATTCACTACACACGGTGTACCTAAGATCCCCTTATTCAATTTCGGGTGGATCTAGGACACGATCACCACAAAAAATATGATTTTATTAAGTTTCAAGGTACATCAGCCTTTCATATTTACAACATCTGCATTGAAGCTTCTTAAGCATAGATAAGCTCTATCTCCAAAGTTAACTTAAATATCTGCTTTACTTATCATTCACATTACTACTAGGAAAATACCCTCTAGCAGAGTTATAAAGGAGGTTTTTAGTGTTATAAAATTGGCCAAAAATTTCAAAAAAACATATGCTACCACATCCGTTTATGGTTATGGAGGTTTTGGCAGAGCTTTTAACTAAAATTCAACACAACTAAAAAAAAATGGGTGGCTGGAGGTTATTACGGATTTTTTTTCATTGGTGCGCTAATGAGGATTTAACGCACCAGTGCATACTTGTAGTCAGCGCCCCGGGGCAGTCGAAGGAGAATGCACTGAGCCGTTAAGGTATAAAACAACACTGGGAGTATTGTTGGTGATACAACGCACGGGGCTATTCTAATTGGTCTTGGGATTTGAGTGGTGCCCATAGGTCGTATCAACGCGCTGGTGCGTAGACTTATAGAAACACATCGGTGTGCCCTTTCACACAAATGCACCAAGATTTATAATTGGTATCGGTATTCGTGCAGTGCAAATATGTCATACAAATACACCGGTGCGTATAGACACATAAACGCCCTGGTGTGTAGTATCACACAAATGCACTGAGATTTATAATTGGTATCGGTATTCGTGCAGTGCCTATAGGTCGTCCAAATGCACCAGTGCATATAGACACAAAAACGCCCCAATGCATGTTATCACACAAACGCACTGAGATTTATAATTGGTATCGGTATTCGTGCGGTGCTAATAGGTCATAAAATGACACCAGTGTGTATATAGACATAAATGCACCGGAGCGTCGTACCACACAAACGCCTCGATATTTTTAACTGGTTTTGGTATTTGTGTGGTGCCCATAGGTCGTAAAAATGCACTGGTGCGCTTAAGAATACAAGCACACCGGTACAAGAATACACGCACCGGTTTTCATTTTCTATTTTTCAGAAACATCGACTTGTGATAGTGTAGTTACTGTGATTGTTTTAAATTCATTATTCATCAAAAGTCGACACATCTTATAACAATATTCATATTAATTAAATTTTTATTAATGCATTTGAATGTGATGTTTGGATTAATTCTTTATATCATAACATAATTATTGTGGTTTTTTAAAATTCATTATTCATCAAAATTCGACACATGTATATCTTATAACAATAGTCACATGAATTAAATTTTTATTAGTGCATTTGAGAATGCAATAGTGACAATAGAGAACGTAGTAGAATAAATTAAAACATTTTTTATTATATATATATATATATATATATATATATATATATATTCATTGTCATACAAAATGGGACAGTTATTGGTATCCCTTTATCTTTCAATTGGGACACTATGTCCATTACATTAAAGAAAATGTCTGATTTCACAAAAAAAATTCAAAAAATACAACGCCTTGCTTTGATATCCAAACATAGTAATCATCATTCTTCACTTGAACTATTGTCACTGCTAGAGCTACTTCCATGACTTGGGTTATTTTCAGGAATGTTTTGTTCATGGTGTTGATTGTTTTCTTCTTCTTCACCTTCCATCTACAAACATAAAAAATAAACTGTAATGAGCGTATATACATTGATGAGAATAATGAAAATTGCAATATTAAATAATATACCGTTCAATGTAAATCGAAAAGAAATGACGTACCAATGCAAAAATTGACTCATAAACTATACACATTCTTTCAAAACCATGTAACATGCCATATTTCAAGATTTGATCTGTTGGCACAGTGCCATACTTTGTTTCCTGCAAGTTTTATACCCAATAACAAATCATATATTTAATATAAAAGTTTTATTTTTTCTATTAATTATAGACGGAGCTAAGTAAAACAAGATCGATAGATGCTTACAAATTCCACAATTAAGTTATGATATGCCAACATATACTCACAACCCATATTTAACCCAATTTCAATCAATTCCTCTGATGGTTCTTCTTTGTATGTTAGCGCCTGTTTGAAGACATTAAATGATGATTTTTGTAAAACAACTTAAAAAATACAAAAATTAAATATAGTTAAGTTGTTATAAGGAAGTAACAATTACTCACAAACTTAGATATCAATTCTTTTCTTCCTTGTTGTCCTATTTTATGTGCTGAATGGGTTCCATTTTCTTTTCTTTTTTGCAACAAAATACTTGAAAATTAATATTTAATGCTAAATTGTTTATTTATTGTACCTAATGATCGAAAAATTCAATGATTACATATTACATTTGAAGCACATTGTTGTTGAAATGGCTCCTCCTACGATGTAATTTTGTCCATTTCTTTGACCATCTCCTTGTACACCTTTTTGGACATTCCTGCTGGCATATTTTTTATATCAGCTCGTTCATCTTTTGATATTTTCATAATCTTCTTGAAAATGTAACATGACAATAAACTATTTAATTTTTATATTGATATATGAAAAGTAAGTATAACAAAAGTGATATTTATAAATAATTCTAGACAAACATCTAAAGGAATATTACTTTTTCATTCATTCTTTTTTGTTGTTGTACGTTTTTGCTATTAAAAGTCTGACATGTCTCATTGATGAATTCTCTGGAAACTCTTCCTGTAGTTTAGATAAAATTTGGTTCTTGGAATCATTGGATTGGTTTTTGTATTATAAGTGGAAAGAACATCTATACATTCATTCCACTAGATCCCTCAAACTTTTGTAAAAGTTTTTCCCCTTTCATTAACCTCCAACACCACTCCAGATGAGCTAAGGTGAAATTCATTTTCATTTGCATGTTTTATTTTTTTTATTTTCTTAGAACAACATTCATTTTCTGAGTTGTTGGTCACTATAGAACATTAAACAGATGTGAATTAATAGACTGTTTCACACATGTTATCTAATAATTTTAATTATATTATTAATGAAAACTAAAAAAAGAAACTCATATTAGATCGATAGTATTTTTTCATTCACCTGATTCATCCTTTTGCAATTTTTCCATCAAGCTTTTACACTCTTCTGGTCCTAGATCAGAAATAATATTATCGAGATTCGACATTTTGTGGATTTTCATGATACACAGTAAACAATACATATTAGTTAAACTTACATATAGTTCAAAAATAATATTTTTTGTAAAAAATTTACAAAGGACTTGCCTTTTTTTCTTTTCCTGATGTGTTATCAGTATTTTTGTTACTTGATCTCTTGTCAATCATTTCTTTATCAATATCAAACCTTTACCATATCATTCATTAATATATTTATAAATAAATTGTCAACTTTTCAAGTAAAAAAAAATTCTCAAGAAACCAGTGCGCCATTCATGGTGTACGCACCGACACCGGTGCGTGGCTATCTTCCATACGCACCACAAAAATAGTATAATAGAAAAAACGATGCTCTATGTCAACAAGGAGCATCAGTGCGTTACAAGTCTATCATCACACCGATTAACCATGATAAAATAATAAAAATTGTCCAGTGTTAATATTTGTAGCATAAATCGATGCCATATTTTACATATGGCGCACCGATAAAAAAAAATTCTTATTAATTTTTTATCACATTACTTATGCGATGTGCTTGTACAATACATAGCATCGGTGCGCTATGTTACTCCTGGAGCATCGATAAAAAAAAATCTATTTTTTTTTAATTCATGCAAGGGCCCACATGGATTGGGATTTGACTATGCTAATTGTCCCGTCGGTTGGATGTCTTAGGTCTATATTTATCAATACAAACCCTATAAATCTAAATTGAAAAGCCCTAATTCTGAAATCACAGAAAGAGGGAGAAGAAAGGGCAGAAACAAAAAAAATGTAAGGTTTGTATTTTTTGAAAGTTTTTTTTTTTTTTTGAAACAGAATGTTCACGGTGCGCCATAATGAAATAGCGCACTAGTTGCATATTTTACAAATGGCATACTGAGAAAAAATATTTTGTTTTTCTAATTTTTTTATCACAGTACTTGTGTGGTGTGTTAGGATAATAGAGTGCACCGGTGCGCTCCGGTACACAGGGCGCACCGGAAAAAAATAATAATAAATAAATAAATAATTTTTTTTTTTAAATTTATGCAAGGGCCAACATGGATTGAGATCCGACTATGCAGGTCCTCCCATGGGTTGGATGTCTTAGGCTTATATTTAGTAATACAAACCCTATAAATATAAATTGAAAAGCCCTAATTCTGAAATCATAGAAAGACGGAGAAAAAAGGGCAGAAACAAAAAAATGTAAGGTTTGTTTCTAAAATGGTTTTTTTTTGTAAAACAACATGTTTGTGGTGTGCCACAATGAAATAGTGCACTGGTGCCATATGTTACATATGGCGCACTGATAAAAATATATTTTATTTTTTTATTTTTTATCACTGTACTTTCACGGTGCGCTGGTATAACAGAGCACACCAGTGCATTATGTTATGCAGGGCGCACTGACGAAAAAAATCTGTTTTTTTTTTAAATTGACGCAAGAGCCAACATGGATTGGGATCCAACTATGCAAGTCATCTCGTGGATCGGATGTCTTATGACTATACAAACCCTATAAATCTAAATTGAAAAGCCCTAATTCTGAAATTACAGAACGAGGGAGAAGAAAGGGCAGAAACAAAAAGAATCTAGGGTTTTGTTTCTAAAAATGGATTTCTTTTTTTATTTTGTTTCTGAAAACTGTACAAAATATTAAAAAAACTCCAGAAAAAAAAGTAAAAAAAACAATAAACTTTGATTTTTTTATTTTACTTCATAAAAAAAACTACAGAAAAAAAAGTAAAAAAAAAACACAATAGAATTTGATTTTTTCTTTTACTGCATTAAAAAAAATGCAGAAAAAAAGTACAAAAAAACAATAAAATTTACTCACATCGTTTGAAATTCTATGGTACAAGGTTTGAATCACTAGAGGTTTGGAATTCTTATTGTCTGAATACTTTTGTTTGAACGTATTTCCCTGCTCCACAGTGCTCTCGTGCTCTATTTTCTCCAGGTATGTTTCCTGCAAATCTCTAGCTGAATTTTTTTGCAAAAATAGTGAAATAATGAAAAGTGTTTAGTATTTAAAGAAATGTTTTATGAAATTAGATTTTCGAAAATATTTTGCTGCTCATTTTTCAATTTACCATTTTTTTTCACTTAAAGAAAATAGGGTTGCGCTTCTTTTATTTGCGGTTATTCATTTACCTGTGTGTTCTTTAATAGAACCACAGTGCATCGAGTTATAAAATGGAACCGGTGCGCTATACCAAAAACGCACCGGTGTGGTTATCTGTACATTACGCACGGAAATTACATTTAGGTTTGTGCACCAAAATTTATTGTTGTTTTTCTCAAATGCAGGGAGAAAATATCATATATTATATGGAATGGAAAATTCCTCAAAATCCAGCTCATTCCATAATATTTCTCAAATTCCGTCGCGGAGTTCTCCCTATCCATTTGGAGACGTAATATTTACTTCAGATTTGTTTTATTTTTTCACTATCTAATTTAATTTATGTTTTTTATCCATGTTGTCAATTATGCACAGCTTTATTAAATTTATAATGTATACAAATTTGCAGGTTCATGCAGATTCAGCATCGAGTTCAGATGCACAAAATATTCAAACTGCTCCAAAATGTCAAAAGTTCTTATCAGGAGTTGTATACCGCAAGGCACATTTGGTAGATGAAAATGGACAACTGCTTCACCCTGCCAATTGTAACAATATTGCATCTTCTGGCCACAATTATGGGAAAATTATGGTAATTATAATTATAATTGTTTGGTATATATATTCATTAATATGTAATTATTTCAACGTCCAACCAATTTATAATCATGCAATATTGTCAATGTGGTTACTAATTGATATCATATATTTTGTACTAATCATGTTCAATTTTTTTTTTTTAATTATTAGGATTCTAGTGATGATGAACGACCTACCTACCATCTTCCATTGCACCCCACGACAATGTAAAATCAAGAGAAGACTAAATTAAGAGAAAAAATCGGAGAGGAACGATACCAAGAATGGTTAAGTCAACCACCGATTAAATTTGCACTACGTCCAGATTCACCAATTAGGAATGACTACAACAATAGTAGTTCTTCACAAGCTGACAATGGAAGCAATCAAATAGAGGTTGGTATGGATGATTACTTAAGGGATATGACTACCATGGAGACAATGTTGTTAGATGCATTCCAAAATGATGATTAGCTAGGGGATGATGCTCATATCGCTGACACCTTTTTCGAAAGCCTTAAATTTGCTTCCACCACCCCTCCCTTTGTACCTAGCGGTCAGTCAAAGTATACCTAGTTGGGGACATCGATGTTACTCTACAACTTGAAAGAAAATTTTGGTTTTTTTAATGCATGTTTCTCGTAACTTTTGAGGTAAGTTACCATAAAGTACTCCCCTGATATAAATTTGAAATATAATCAGTACACTGCAATGAACATTACAAATGGTAAATTTTATGAACGTTAATAATTATATCGACATTAATGTACATTTATTAATATATTTTTCCATGATCACCAACTACAGGTTATTCAAAGATAAGGTTCTTCCGAGTGATAATGTCTTGCCTGGTAGCTACGAAGAGGCAAAGAAATTGTTGAAAATGTTGGGTGTTGAGACAGATCATATCATGCATGTCCAAATGATTGTATTCTATGTAGAGGAGAATATGCAGATAAAGAAATGTGTCTGAAATGTGGGCATGAAAGGTATGATAAATAAAAAAAGAAGGGTAAATCACGTACTGGTCCTCCTTTTAAGATATTGAGGCACATGCCTATAATCCCAAGGATTCAAAGGCTCTTTCGCTGCAAAGAATTAGCTATGTTGTAGGGATGGCATGCCTCACATAGAAGTGAGTTGGGAGTTATGCGAATTCCAATTGATTCAATAGCCATGAAGCATATAGAGGATACATGGACCGAAAAATTCAAGGATAAAGTACGAAGTCTATGACTCAGCATACCCATGGATGGCGTCAACCCATATTCCCTCCAGAACACTAAATATTTTGTTTGGCCTGTAGTAGTGATCAATAAAAATATCCCCCCATGGTTGTCTGTGAAGAATGAACATCTTATGTTGGCTCTCATAGTCCCTGGTAGAAGACAAGTGAAGAATATGGATGTCTACTTACAACCACTAGTAGATGAATTGAAGGAATTATGGGATGGGATAAATGTATAGGATGTGTCAAGACCCATCGCAGCAGAGAGGAGTTTTATGTTGTATGGAATATGTGCTTACACGACACATGATTATCCAGGCTTAGGAGTTTGCTCTGGTAAATTAAATGTTTAATTTTTTGATCTATTTATATATGTAACAATATTCTTTAACATATTAGTTATTTAATTCATTGTAATATTTGTTATAATCTTCATTATATTATTTAATGTGCCATGCATATTAATTCATGTATAAAAATATAATCTTGTAGGTCTTGTAACAAAAGGGTATTTTGGATGTAAATGTTGTGGACCTTCTCTGAAAGCTAGATGGTTCAAGGACCTATGAAAGCCAGTGTATGATTGCTCCAGGGTATTCCTACCAGAAGAACACCCTTACAGAAGATAAGAATCCGCTTTCAATGGTAAATGAGAGAGAACCCTAAGGCCTCCAATAATGACACCAGTTGAATGGCTTAGAGAATATGAGAGAGAGAAGGAGGAGTTCATAGAAATGTTCGATTCAATTGGGGAGCCTATGTTCGATGATCCAGATTTCTTCGACACCTAGGTTGAGAAATTTCCCATTGGGATGAAAAGGAAATCTATCTTTTATGACCTCCCATATTGGGAGCGTCTTAATATTGCCCACTTATTAGATCCCATGCATATATTTAAAAATGTTTCATCTTATTTATGGAGGCACATATCATCGAAAAAAAGTGACACATTGGCTATTAGGAAAGATCTTATTACTTCAA
Organism: Pinus albicaulis; assembly: GCA_034641835.2. Taxonomy (NCBI): domain Eukaryota; kingdom Viridiplantae; phylum Streptophyta; class Pinopsida; order Pinales; family Pinaceae; genus Pinus; species Pinus albicaulis. Next base: position 1,089,145,164 of record CM076575.1, read on the forward strand.
AAACTAAAAATAAACATTGGCCAAGACGATTAGAAAGTATGGGATCAGAGGCAGGTGTTGGTCCCTCTAATTCATGTTTTTTCAAAGAAGGTGATGTCCCATGGATTTAAAAAAAAAAGATGATATATCTTTGGCAAAGGAAGTTATAATGGATGTCAGGGTGCCAACTTCATACAGGTCTTCACTATGGCGCTACTTCACCGTGGATGACCATTTGTCGGGGTTGAAATTGCATGACCATTTCAATCTTCTAAGAGTATGTATAATTTCAAAAGCATGATTTTATTATTTTTTATATTAATAAATTTTATCCCATGCGGGGATCATAAAACATAACTAATTTTGTATATTATTGCACGTGTTTATAGCTTTGCAGTGTCATTATCCTTTGTTTGTGTGTGGGTGTGTGAAACATGAATTCCCTCAAGACCTAGGACGTGCCATATCTAATTTCTCTACATTTGTACATTGGATCACATCAAAGGAGATTCATGTGGATAGCATTCCATGGTGGCGTCAAGAGATAGTTGAGATTGTTTGTATGTTTGAGAAGGAACTGCCGACGATTTTCATGGACTTACAGGTTCATCTTCTAAACCACCTGGTAGATGAGGTTGAATTAGTTGGGGTTGTTTCTTGTCGTTGGATGTTCTTCTTAGAGAGGTAAATGAAGAAATTGAAAGGTTTTGTTCGACAAAGGGAAAAACCCGAGGGGTACATATCATATGAGACTTTCTATTATGCCAGTGAGTACATCAAGCAGACCGACAACAAACCAAGTGCGGTGATTTGGGATGATGAAATGGATGAAGACAAAAGAGAAGGAGAGTTTCTCCAAACGAGTGGAAAAAAGCACTTGATAAAGAGTAAGCGACTTATAATTTTTCAAAGTTACAAAAAGTAATTAATATTCATGTTTAACTTCAATATAATGTATGTTTTGATCTCTAAGTACTATATAATGTCTGTTTGATTTCATCAGCGAATGCAGAAATTGAAGCAATCAATAAATTCGTTCTTTACAATTCTGAAGCGACACAACAGTGGGTCGCATTGTATGAACAAAATAGGATGAAATGGGATAGTGACGGGAAAGAATTCAGACAATTGAATGGCAGAAGTGTGCCTTATCCCGATCATTTAAAAGAAAATATGCCAAAAATATGCCCCAACAATTGGGTTGTTGACCAAGTCAAAGAGAAATACGGTGCTACTAGTCGTTACCCGCGTGCTGAAGAGGATGCGCTAAACGTAGGGATTGGGTGCAGCAACTCGGTAATAATATTTTTAATTTATATGTAAATTTGAAACTTATATTAAGACATCTACCTTTCATATTTTAACTATTGGATTATTATTTATAAGACACATGACACTATGATTTTTTTAACTTTTTTATAATAGGTGCATTTTTTCCCATCTATGTGGGCATATGGACACCATTTTCGCACAGAAAATGCCGATATTGGAAACATCACACAAGATTGTGGAGTAGAAGTCGAGTTCGATCAATATAGTTGATCTAGCCACCATGATCAAAACCTGGTATGAGGGACGTTCGGTTACATCGGAAAGATACAAGAAATCATTGAAGTGGATTTTTCTTCTTTCCAATGTGTTATTTTTAGGTGCAAGTGGTGGGACACCTTTGATCAGAATAATGTAAAGGAAGATCGCGATAGTAGGCTGATATGTATCAACTCTAGAAAGATGTGGGATGAAGCTAAGGAGCCCTGTGTTTTCCCTAAACACTGCAACCAGGTGTTTTTTTACCAAGATGTGTTAGATAGGGATTGGTGGTTCGTATTGACACATGACCCTAGATCAAAACATATTTTAAGAACAATAGTGTTATCATGCCATGCGAGCTAGAAGATAATGAGGGTGATCAAGAGAACCAAGAGTGATATGGTACATGTATTATTTCATCAATATTTATACTTTTTAATTAGAAGGGTTTTTCAAAATATTAATATAATATGTATTTTGAATTAATTAGTAATTTGCATTATTTTAATGTTAAAATCAATAATTCACTTGATAATTTGCAATTATGTTGATCTAAAAAACAATGGCATACTGTATAAATTAATTTATTTATTTTTTGTATCTAAGATCATAATAAAATAATGATAATTCTAAAGTACATGAATTTATTTGCATTATTTTCTAAACTTTATCATGTTACAATAAATCATATTATTTTAGATTTATTATTTTACAATTATTTAGAATTTACAAATTTACAAATTTACAAATTTTAATAAATTCATTTCACATTAATACAATTAAAATTTTACAAATATTTTACATACAATTACAATTATAATTAGAGTTACAATTACAATTACAATTTTACAATTTCATGTACAATTACAATTACAATTACAATTTTAGAATTTTATATATATAGAATTACAATTTTACAAATTAAAAAATTACAAAAAACCATCATACAAACATCAAATTTGACTAAAAAACACATTATGCAAAATCACTAACTGCATCATCGTGATCATGATAATCTAACAAAACACAATTAACATTATATATTAACATCATCACAACACAAACATAAAATATACATCTCATGTGAAATAACTCATGCTATCACATACACATCTATCTACAAGCTGCACATTAAATGAACATATCTAACATGACCTAACAACATACACATCATGATGATCACCAACATATAAATTAAGTACAACTGCAACATGAACATAAAATACATGGAACATATATATATATATATATATATATATATATAGCTGAATAATGTTAAAAATATACAACTGTAATATAAATGTCATGGATTAGCTGGTGGTAGTACAACATCAATATCAGTACTAGTAGTCGATGGTCCAGCCTCATCTCCATGATGACTCCTGCTAGATGCTAGTGGAGGCTCAAGCTCATCTGGTGTGGCACGAGGTGAACGATCATGAGATGATGGTATGCTGCGGCTCGCAAATTGTCCATTACGTGTTGCAGCTCGATCATAATGTGCAATAGTCCTCGTCAGTCGTGCAAACGTTGTCCTAACTCCTACGACATGCCGCATTAGGATGTACATGTCACGCGGCATGCCTCTCCACATCCGTAATAGCCTATCATCGGCCTCTATGTCTCTATAATGAGCGGACCTGATGTCCGCCTCAAAAATCAATGCAATGAGTTGGTCACCCAACTCCATCCTGTATCTAGCATCACCAAGTCGAGCGCGCGCTGGCACACCAGTAGGAGCAGGTCTCTGATCTGAACTGGCCTCATGATGATCCTCAGCATCTGGAATGCCCTCATTGTCATCAAGATCCATACCTGGATCAGGTGGTGGTGGTGGAATCTCCTCGCCATCAAAAGATCCAATGTCTGCAAAATATGTACAAGTACACAACAATAATTAGACAAATTCATTACACAATTTAATAAAAACAAGATAAAGAACATGTTAGAATAAATTTAAATAAAACAGTAATATTACCTCTATCATTTGGCGGCTCATCAGCTGTGAAGAGGATGTTGGCACACCCTTGCCAATCCAACCTCGTAGAAGGACAGGGGACCATAATGAAGGGATGCTCATCAACACTGGCTAGCAACTCCAATCCATCATCTGATATTCTCGCTAGAAAAAGAGTCTCCTCCCTCTTGGGCATCATCTGCCCCCACATGTGCATACGTGCCTCAGTAACCGGCCTACGAGGCTACCGAAGAAAATTAGGTGTCGTCTCTGGAAACCTCTAAAAAATTAACAAAAAATCTCTGAAGAAAAAGGGAAGTTGACCCTCCCTTGTGCATGAGCACGACATCTATCTAATGTTGTACAAAACTACCGCAAAAAAATGGTAGACCACCTGACAAGTCATGGTTGTTGTAGTAAATAATCAACATAATAAAAAAGTGAGCAACTAATGTGTTTCCTGTCATTGGTGTTGTGCGAAATGGTCGAAATGATAAGTGAGAGACGCCAGACCTCCTCACGACCAAATGCACCAATATGTAACTGCCCTCCAGCGACCTGAAAATCTGCTGGAGATACATGCTCCAATGTATCTCTGGGAGTAAACTAACTAACTCCCTGTGACACAGCCAACTGGAACCTCGGGGAACGAGGGACAATCCACCCCTCTCCTCGATAGCCCTATAATAAAATATACATCCTCCTCTGTGGGAGTGTGCCAATGGTTGATACCAACCTGGAAAGCCTATCGTTAGGCATTCCACCTTCGGATAAGATGTCTCAAAAACAAACTATGGGACTTTAAGGAAGTAGCCTCCTCGCAGAACTTGAGGAGGCCTACCTGCCTTAGGAGCCCCTACGACACTGTTGAAATAGGACGAGGATACGCATCTCTCTCCCTCTCTCTTGCCTCCCACAAGCGAACCATGTTATACTGTTCTGCCTGTTGTTGTTATTGTTGCCCCTCTTCTCTCCTTTCACATCTCTGAATGATTGACATATTAAACACAATTTTTTTAATTAAATGACACATGTATTTAGAAATATACATATACAAATATTTTTTTAAAAATAAATAAAACAACAGTCGGTGTGAAAAAAACACATCACGCACTGGTCCCGGTGTGTCTTTCAACAGAGCTCACCAGATACGGTGCACCTAATTATATTCAGCGCACCGGGGGTGGTGCTCCAGAAAATGTTTTTAGCGCACTATTCAATACATGCGGTGTCAGGAGGGCAATGCACTGACTACACTATACACCCTAGGTCATATATCTATGTCAGCGCACTGCCCTCCTGTCACCGTACATAGTTTCCAGTGCGGTATTTTAAAAGGCCGCACCATTGACGCAGGCCAAATACAGTAAGTCGTGCGCTGAAAAAAATAGCCATCCCGGGGTAGTTATTTCGGTCAATGCACCGCATCACCACTATTCAACTAGGTCAATGGTGTGGCAGGTAACCGACTACCCCACTCTTTATAAATAAATTTAAAATAACACAGTGCGACTTTGGTATCACCACGAAACCGGTGCGGATACCCTTAGCACCAGTTTACCAGGTAGAACCGTTGAAAATGTTGAATTGCAGTATGTGGTGCGCTAACCACATTACACACCTTGGGACGGATAATTCTGTCAATGCACCGAGTTGTCGTGATACCACATTGTCAACGGTGAGGCCTGGTAAACGACTGCACTGTATTTTTTAATTTTTTTTTAAAACAACACGGTGTGCCTCGCGGTATTGCCTCAGAATAGGTACTGTTAGCACCGGTTGTGGTGCGGCCTTTAAATTTACAAGAGGCACTGCAATCCGGTGTGAGCCAAACGGCTCGAGCACACCATGCGACAATTTTTTTATTTTTTTTAATGGTTAATTTTAAGGTTTTTTGAAATTATAATCCGCTAAAAGGTTTAATTATGGAAAAACAAGAAAAATTCCTGTACATTTACCTGTCGAGGAGACATATTGGTTGTAGAATTTGCAAAATAAAATTTGTCCATTGTTTTATAAAATTCACGTTGGAGATTGGTGGCAATGCACAGCAGTAGTGCGTGCAATAAGTGCAATGGGAGCATGGATTTCAGGTCGGATCAAACAAGTATAACTTGCAATGTTGCTTGAGAACTCTATTGCACTGAAAAAAGTGAAAAATTCGGTTTTTTGGCTATAATGTTTTTTTATTTAACCCTGTTCCGATGCGCGGGGTTTTTACTGGCATACTGGTGCGTTTGCAGTATGCCGCCCTGACCCCCGGGATGTTTATGTTTTCGTGCACTTCTATGAGGCACCTGGGTGGAATATTTTTAACACACCAGTGCTCTACAGTAATATGACGTACCAGGCACGATGTCCGGTGAGCCAATGATTTGTGCAGTTTTTTGGCTGCAATTTATTTTTTATTTAACCCTTTTCTGGTGCGCGGTGTTTATGGGGACCTCGGTGCGTTTATGTCATTCCTCCCCAGGTGATTTCTATTTGCCTCATCGACGAGCCTCAGCATCCACGCTTAGAATTGCAGTCATGTAGCAGCCACAAAGGATGGAAAATAATAAAAAAACTCATCACCTTCATTGCAATGACAAGACAGGAGAAAAAAAAACAAACAAGTGCACAACAGGTGAAGAATCACGGCGTTCTGGAATCCTTCATGAAAGAAATTATGAGAGTGGGATGAGATTTTTTCCACTTGTCGATGGAGGAGAGGATGTGTTACTTCTCTACGGATCCCAAATTTTTGATGTGTTATGATACTCGTTTCAATGTTAAAGAAGATACAATCCTAAACTGAATAAATTTCATCCGCTACTCCTGAAAACCTCTCCAGGAGATGATGCCGCTTTGGTGAGACAAACCCATAGATTTTAGGAAAGCTAACTTAGAATACTTTACTGAAATCGTAAAATTTGCGAAAACATTGTTGGGAGTAATATCAGAGAGCTTGGGACTGAGCATTGAATACATAAGAAATTTATTTGGGGATTATTCTCAGCTCATGGTATGCAATTTATACCCAACCTACCCCAAACTGGAACTGGCCCTTGGTTTAGTAGGTAACTCGGACCCCAGGGGCATCACCCTTCTAATGAAGGATGATGTGAGCAATCTGCAAGTCTTGGACCATGATCGATGGGTTCCTGTCACGCTTATACCCAATTCACTGGTTTCAGATTTGACAAACTCACAGAATTTGTAGGAGGTTCAAACTTCATCCTATTGGCTTTACTGGCTGTAATATTGAAAGGGACATGGCACTTTAGATAGATTATACTGACTCTATTTGTACTAATTTGGGGGCTTCGTATATCATTATTTTTTATGTTTCGAATATTTCAATGAGGCGAGGATAGGATATTTGAAAAGATTCACACTGATTTAAAGAAGCTAGCAATCTTCAAGAGCTTTTAGGTAGTGTGGACTTGGAATGTAAACCTGCCAATAATATTGGTCAATGCAAGTAGTGGAAACCACAGAATTCAGTTCCAGGATATCATTGGGTGGATAATGTGGCTTGTTGGTTTTCTAATTGAGGATTTAAAAAAACCTCAAGAAATATGGGAAGATGGTGTGATATAGAGTTTTGGAATTAGTCTCACCATCCAAATTACTTTGGTGAGATCTTGTTATGGTGGGGATATTTTTTGCTTCAATGCCTCTACTAGAGGGTGCTAAATGGCTAGTAGTCATTGGTCCAATTTTCTTAACATCCTTGCTAGTATTTCTCAGTGGCATACCATTGCTTCATTATTCAACAGATAAAAAATTTTGCGGCTCAAAAAAGTACCGAGAATATAAAAGGAATACTATTCCACTTTTCTTCTACAACCGAAAGCTATATGATCCTAGATGCTAGCAACAAAATACTTGTTTTATGGAAAGAAAAATTCCTCGGAAAATTTATAAGATGAGAAGTTATACAAAAAAAAATGCATGTACAATGTAAATGGTGCTAAACATTGGACACAGAACCCACTCACAGATATAGTGATTCGAGGAGTCATATTAGGTCTACAACCTGGAAAAGTCTGGAAAAGTCCATGCTCACCACACCAGTTCAGATATTTTTTGAATACAATTTCATAGACCGGACCACATCTAGTTGTTGTATCAAGGATTCGATCTCAGTTTCACCAACGCTTGGCTCTCTACCAGTCTTTATTCCACACTATCTCTCTTTCATGTTTCTTTTAACACCGGATACTACACAGATGTTGCGTTGTATAGTTTTGATGTTTCAGAATTTTTCCTTCTTCCACATACTTTCCTCCCAGTGGACAGAAGCACTGATCTAAACAAAATAATAAAAAAATAATGATCTCCAACTCTGACTACGGCTAGATTAACTCCTCTCCTGGCTCAAGCTACAGGTCACTCACACAAAATTTGAATCGAGCCACTAGCTTTGATACCACATGTAAGAAATTAAATCAACTCATAAAATACATGAAAAACCAAAGACATAGAAATGGAGGAAAAGGCCTGAGAGCCTTACTGAATTCCTCACATATTCTTCTCATTATTGAAAGAATGTAATAATACAATTAAATAGATGAGGAAGTTGTCTCAAGATAGTGCATCTATCTTGGACAACTTGGTTGAGAAAATATCTCAACCACACACACTAATATAGGAGCTAAGTTAGGTAGGCCTAAACTAACTCCAAATTATGAGGAACTAACATAATCTAGAAAATTAGGCATAAAATCCTAATTTTCAATATTTAATTAATTTATTTATTTTGGATTTATAAGTGTTTATGAGAGAGAGGCTAACAACTGTCACCAGAGGAACCATATTTTTATGTTGCTTGTTCTTTCTCTGGTCTCTGTTGTTTTTTACCTCTGACTTTTGTCTTCCTTTGAGCCTATTGGTCTATTCCAGTATCTAACTCTTTATTTAAGAGTTCTCTCTTTTGTTGTGCTTGTCTCTAGAGCTGTAAAACAAACATTAGGAACATTTTCAATATGGGATTATTCTATTTTTGGAGAGGAAACATGGTCTGAAAATATGTCATTGGATTTGTATTTCAGAATCTCAACAAATTTGATCTATTTAATTGCAGTGTTTGTATGAAGAATCGTCTGGATAAGGAAGTCCTCATAAAGATTTTTTTCTAAAGTCTTGCAGTTTACTTCTATCCTCCCTACTCAACAAATTCCCTGTTTCAAATCTTAGTGAAAACTATCAATATTAATGAAGATTTCATCAAAAAGGGGTTGACGGTGTTTGTAGGTTTTGATGTAGTTGATGACACTATATTTTCCATTGATGATTCTCATAGGGTCATAATTATGAAGGGAAAATAAATAAAACCAGCCATGGTGGAGTTCTTCGTCCTCCTTAAATGCATGTCCTCGGTCCTTGAGGAAAACTTTTACAAAGTTAATTGGGAAGTTGAGTTAGATTTTCTTCTGAAGTTTTCTCAATTTCCAAGATTAACCATTCAAGATAATTTGATTGGCTACCTTTCTTAAGCAATCCTCTCTGTAATATATCTAGGAAGAAGATGAGGGCCAAATTTACTTCCATAAACTTTGATATATGTGAATATCTCTTGGATGGCCTATTTAAGGCATTCACTAACCCTGGGCGGGTTTTCTCCAAAAAAAATCTAATGTAATGGGGTCATCACATAATTACGAACGTCATAAAAATGGAATCTGAAGTTATTTTCCAACAAAATAGGAGCATAATTCTGAATAGGAAGTTGTTGATTAACTGGGCAATTCCATTTCATCACAGGAAATGAAACATAAGAAATTATAATATCGATAATATAGGCTGGCATGCAAACAACTAATCATATCTTGGAGGAGAAAAAATGGAAAACATAAGGGCATATATTAAATTATGAGAATGAATTTCCACCCAATTGAAACACTTTGAATCATTGAGTAGGTTTGGTGTTAAAGCCATCCATTTCAGTTTCCATTTCTCAAGGTATTTCTCTCCAATAGACGGGACAACATTTTGATGAGGAACCTAACGGGCCCCTTGAAAATGGAAAACTGACATTATTTTGATGCCTTAAGTTTGAAGTCTTATTTATCTTCTCATAATCGATGTTTGAATTTTTTTCATAATTCCCTTCACACTTCCTGAATACTATGTTGTTGAAGTTATTGAGAAAATGGGAGGACTAATCTTGCAAATTGTTGAAATTAGTTGAAGATTCCAATAGGCTATAACATATTTTTTGCAACCTACTATAGTGCAGGTAGAAAAATCCAGATTTTGCATGGCCCATGCAACCATGTCACAATAAAGAGGAATTTTCGCTCTAGTAACAACTTTGTGGATTTATGTACCTCTGATTTTTCAAACTTAGTGTTTTTTTTCCTTAGTTGAAATTTCAAAATTTAACCAAATTTTATTCTCAGAGAAATTATAAATTTCTCCCCACTTCATCATACTTTCCATTTGGATTTTGAAGGTGGTGTCAAAAATGAGAGTTGTGCTGACATTTCCGTCCTATGGTTCAGAATTCCATGCTCCATTTAGGCATTCCTTAATGTGTTGTATAGCTTTCTTTGGTGTCATGGATTTATCTTTCTTTCCCCTGTTGTCCTTTGAAAATGAATTAAAAAAAATGAAGCTTTCTATGAGAGATATCAAATTTACTAGTGCGATTTTGTATTATAGTGCATGTTTACCATAAATCAGAATCCTTATAGTGAATCTAAACTTGATAGTTTCTTATGAGGGATAAGTTCCAGAGAACCATTGTAAACAGGGTGTGGACAAGAGAGTGAAAAATAGAGAGTGGAAAGAAAGAAAGTTTCTAAATTTTGTTTAAACCATAAAGACATCCAACAATAAATTCACATGAAACGTGTTAATTATTCATTCAAGTGATGAGACATTTCAACATTGAAATGGCACCAAGAAATATTCTAATTTAATTTTCCCTTGAATTAAATTAGAAGAAAATTGTAATTCCACATTACATGACAATTTGTATGAGTTAAGTAAGTTAGTTTGACTTATTTGGTTCAGTTAATTTGATTTGAGGGCCTATCTTGAGTCATGTAGAGTGGTTCCAACTTTTTAGGAGACCTGGTTGAGTTTATTTCAAGTTGTAATTAATTAATTTAGTTTAACTAAGTTAAAGTCAGTTAAACTAGTTTCAAATGTTGGATGAACTAGTGGGAGGTCTAGTAGTGAGTTGTCTACTCTGTGTTCAACTAGTTAAATGATAAATCAACCATAAATAACTCATGTATGCATGATATATAAGTTACCTAGATGATATTGGATTTCAAGGGTAGTTTACTATCAGCTGTATAATCATCAAAATTGTACAAGTGGCGCATGAAGTCATAGGAAGGCCTATGATGAATTGTGTATTTGTGGATGAGTAGTTTCCCTAATTAATAGGGGCCAATTCCCAAGTAAATAGCGCAAGGAATAGTGTCCTGGGAAAGAAAGAAATTGGTGAAGTATTTTCCAAGGCTTGTCTAGGAAGCAGTAAGAGAAATAGAGATAATGCAGAGGTTGCTCGAGCTTGAGCAAAGAATTGTAATCTTCTCATATATTTTTAATAATGAGATATATAGATAGTAGGGGTTTTTAGTTGTGGCTTTCCCTAGGAAATAATTATGTAATGTGTTTATTGAATTATTTCTCTTCTATTCTTCGTGATTTGATGATCATTTAATTGTTTCCACAATTGGTAGAGTAGATTCAAGTCTATTGTTTTAGTAAATTACAATTAGCAGTTTGAATCTACAAGGAATTTATATATGGTATTAGAGCTGAAATCACTATAGAACATAAGAATACAAAGTTATATTTGTACGAGGAATGATTTTTGCAGATCTATTCTTTAGAGCTAGCAGTAGGACTGGGATGGTGTTTTATGGTCTAAGGCTCGAGTATGCCCTTGCGAGTAGCTCGAATTACATTTCTTGGAAGGATTGGATGGAAGAAGTCAGGGAAGATAATGGGTTGAAGGAATACATTGACATAAATGTTTCGAGACCAGCAACTGCTAATGCATAGAATTTAGCAGAATGGAAGAAGAATGTATCAAAGAAAAGAAGGGTCTTACTGGAAATAGTTCGAGACCATATTGTCTCGAACCTCTATGGGAAGGGACTCCATATGCAATGTGGAAAGACTTGACAGACTTGTTTCAGAACATGAGTGACCATAGGAAGTTGGCAGTGAAGGACAAGCTTTGGAAAATCAAGATGGAAAAGGGTAGCACATTACCACAGTACTTGAGCAAGTTCAACAAATGTCGGGATGAGCTTGGGAACGTTTTTGTTAAATAAAGACCACACATTATCAAAATTTTGTGAATTTAAAGCACTTCTTGAGAAAGATACAGGAAAGAAAGCGAAGGCTCTCAGGAGCAATAATGGTGGATAATATGTGTCGAATGATCTCAAGAAATTCTATGCATCAGAATGCATTAAACGATAGTTAATAGCACCCCATAACCCACAATATAATGGTGTGGCTAAAATGAGGAACATAATTATTATGGGAGTTGCACAAGTGATGTTGCAAGATCAGGCCTAGCATTGCACTTGTGGGTTGAAGCATTCAACACAATGGTATATGTGAAAAACATGAGTCATCATTGAATTCTTGGGATGAGTACACCAGAAGAAGATTTTTCAGGTAAGAAACCAAATGTGGCACACTTCAAGATCTTTGGTTCATTAGTTTATTGTCATGTTTCCAAGGATGCAAGGAAAAATCTAGAATCGACAACAAAGTTGGGAATATTTGTGGGGTACAATGATACACATCACAACTATCATGTGTACCTTCCATCTCACAAGATGACATTTGTTCATAGATATGTGAAGTTTGATGAAGAGAAGGCCATGTTATTTTCCCTTGAGAGGGAGGTTCAGATGCATGCAGATGAGGAGATTATAGCTCCAATGGAAGAACCTCAAGATGTTGTGGAGTAGCCATAAGAAGAGGAGTAGAGAGTGGAAGCACCCACTCATGCAAACACATCTAGAGATGGAACTGTTGTAGCTCCTAGAGACAGCCTTCAGTTGCAAAATACCAGTGCCTAGGACATCTTAAAATCATAGGTTAAAAGTGGAAAATTGTATAAATACCTCTAACAGAATATGGGTCATGAGAATAATGGCTTTGGTGGTTCGAGAATGGAGAAAACCATTTGATCTTGCTTCATTTGAATTCCCCAAATGATGAGAGAGCTCAAGAGGTTGTGACGTTGATGGATTTTAGATGGACCAAGTATAAAACAATGAGTAGAAGCTTTAAAATGTGTAGAGGCGTTGAGGAAGAACATATAAGGAACCCACAAGAGACAAGCTTAAGATATTTAAGAATATGTCCCCCGTGACCTCATAGGAAGCAGATATGAATGAGATATGGGAAACAATAGAGGTTCATGGTGTGCGAATTAAGGGAGTGCAGCAAGATTAATACATGATCGTTAACACCTAAATGTTATGCAAACACAAATTCATGAATAAAATTGCAGAATATTAGCAGCTACATTACACGGACCATCAAAGCAGTGTAGCATGACATATGATTATACATAAAAAGGAGATTAATGAAAATAGAAGGAAACAGATACATACTACTCATTGCTCCATCTGGAATCCAAATAAAAAATCTATATCATATTAAGTTTAGGCAGCTCTCCCAAGTATGCATCTCAGAGCACAGGGGGCACAATCATACAAAACTACAACAAAATTCTTCCAAATTCTAGAACACTACTTTCATCTTAGAACTTAATATATATATATATATATTTCTCCTTGAGGGTCTATGGTACTTAACCATTTATGATCGACCCATATCTATGAAATAAAAACATCCTACCTAACTTGCAGAGCGTACATTGAGAAATTACTTCTGTACTGAGAGAATTAAAATAGGAATGGGGTGAAATTGATATTTCACCAACAAATTCATCAAAATTAAATCGAAAAAAGAAAGGACATGGTCGTCCATTAAGGCCAATAATGGGAGCCTTTAAGACGGTATGGCGAGGAGCGATCATAGGTGGATAGGCTGAATGTCATTTTATGATTCAATTTATTGCTTACAAACCTCCACTACCTCAGTTTGGTGGTTTCCACTTAATCCATTATGAAAAGGACTGTAGTACTGCGCGCACCTGGTTCTTTAGTGTAGATCTCCTAAGCAAACAACATAAACCATAACTGCATGTTCTGCCTCAAAATCCCATGCAATGTTTTTGAATTTCAAACTGGGAACAGGATTTCGGAGGGGGTCTCAAGTGGTAATAGGTATCAAAGAGCGGTGGTGCGAAATGACGAGAGGACGACACGTGGAGGGGTGGGTGATAATGGATACCACCCATTTTGGACCCCCCTCCCCCCCAATGGTTAAAGTCTGAAAGTTGCAGGGAGTTCGAAAAGAAACAAGGACTGTCAGATGAGGAGGGGGTGATTGGATATGGAGGAAAGGTGGAGAGTGATGAGGAGAAGGAAATGGCGTGGCAGGTAAGGTGGGACCGGACTCAACCCTTTTTAAACAAAACATTGTAAAAAACCCACATATCTGGACTTGAAAATCTATCGACTTCAGTTTCAGAAGTCGTATCGCATCTAGGCACTTCGCATGCTTTACAGTTTACGTTATAAGAAATGGAATCGGCGATGTGATGTGAAGTACAGAGGCGACGTCGTGGGAGGATGATGGCGTGGAGTAATGGAATGGGAATGATAGCGAAGGAATGGTGTATTCGCGGTGAGCGGAGTATTATGGTGGGGCCAAACCGCATTGCAATCACAACTCTTTACCATGAAGTAGTAAAGGTAAACACTAAAATGAGCAAAGTACGAAGCACGGGGAGTAAGGAGGTGACGTGGAGGGAAGGTGGGACCCGACCACATCGCAAGTTAAACAAAATAGGTTGCGGGTGTTTCAAAAGGTAAGTTAAAAACTGTGCGATGCAATATCGCACATCGACGATTGCAGGTTTTAACGTTTGGAAAAATGGAATAAGTTGTACTTTTTTGAAATGTGATGGATGGTGGGGGAAGGGTGACGTGGCAGGATGGAGGTGGGACTGCCCGCAGATCGTATATCGCAATATTTGTAGGTTCGCAGTGGAGGGTAAATAGTAGGGTTCGCGAAGTGCGATATGTGGGCATTTAGACGTTGGGAAGTGAAAAAAGGCGAAAAGGTAAGGGAAAGGCAGAAACAAAGGATTGCATGCGATTTGGTAATGCGTTAAGTTTGGATGGGTCCCACAAAATCACATCTACTAACAAACAAGTTTTGACTAAGTCTTAAGAGGTAAAAGCTAAAACTTGTGGGGAGTGACGTGTGATTTAATCTCCATCGCACATCTCTCTGCTCCAAATCTGTGCTTTTGATCCTCACCGCCTATTTTCCCCTTTGCGCCTCCTCCAAACCCTAAAAATACGCCATTTCTCTACTTTTCCTTGATTTAAAAGTAAAGGGCACAGGCTCCGGCTCTTGATCTATTCTCTTTGATTACGGGGCATCCTTCTGGCTGGTGCTTGAATAGCTTGGCCTTCCTCTTAAACCTTCGTGCCTCTGCCTTGTGATTTCCTTATAGGGGTCGGCCCTCCATGTTATGTGCGGTAACAGGCCAACGTTGGCTCCATTTGGGGACAACATGCTATTCTAAGTGCGTCAAGAGCCTGCAAACCTTGAATGCATGTGCTTTATTGGGGTCATGGGGTCACAAATACATATTGATTAGATGAAGTTCTATACTAACAGTCAAGTGGACACAAAAATGGAAGATAAAATTTAAGGTGATATGGAAGATGAAATGGGAGGAATGTAAACAAAATTGAGTATAGAGAGTGGAATGATATATACAATGAGCTAGATTAGCCCTCATGAGTGATGAAAATAGAACTTGAGGAACTTCCCATTCAGAGGTGCCTCAAGTATATCTCCTTCTAAGTTCTCCAAGGCAAAAGTATTGTTGCCTCTGACCTCTGCCACCCTGAAAGGACCAAACCAGAGTGGGTCGAACTTCCCATGTTTCCCTTTGTCTACTTTCCTGACATCCCATTGCAGCACCAAATCCCCCACCTGAATTTCTTTGTCTTTAACTCTTTGGTCAAATAATCCTTTCATTTTTTCTTGATATTCTGCTAGTTTGAGGCTTACCTGCTCCCGTGTTTCATTCAACTCCACTAACTGATTCCTTATTCGTATAAGGTTGTTTTGCTACTCCTCACTTTCTTGTAAGAATCGAGCCATAGGTAATGCAAGTTGAATAGGGAAGACTGTGGCTCTGCCATACACCAGTTCATAAGGGGACTTTCCTGTGGATCTTTTTCCAGTGATGCGATTTTCCCAGAGTGAAAAATTGAGTTGGGAATCCCAGTTCTTTTGATTTTCATTGATGGTCTTCTTCAAGATCCTCACTAATGTCTTGTTAGATGATTCTTCCAGCCCATTCCCCTGTGGGTAGTACGCAATGGAGTGGCCTAGCAGGATGTTGTAACGCTGACATAAATTAACAAATTTAGCTGACTTAAAAGCTTGGGTATTATCTGTAATGATTTTAGCTGGGCATCCGAACCATGTTCTCCTCCAGGAACTTGATCACCACCAAATATGTAGAATTTCTTGCGGGCACAGCCTCTACCCACTTGGTGAAGTAATTTGTAGAAATGAGGATCCATCGATGTTGATTGCTATAGGAAGGATGAATCTCTCCTATGAAGTCAATCCCCCATTGTATAAAAGGTTCTTCAACACATACTAGAATTAATGGGAGAGGTGTATACCTTTGTTTTTCGGCGAACACCTGACACTTCTCGCAGGCCCAGACACAGGCATGTACATCGCCGAACAACTTAGGCCAAAATAACCCTACCTTGATAATCTTGTGTGCAGTGGATTGATAACTGTAATGCCCGCTGCATATCCCCTCGCGGAACTCAGTCATCACGTGGTCAACTTCTTTCTCTGTCAAACACAATAATAAGATTCCCGTTGGATCTCTCCATTATATTCGCCCATTTTCCACAATGTACTTTCAAGACCTCATGCACAAAGTGCGATACTTGGTCTTATCATAGTGAGGGGGCAACTTAGAGTTAAAATATATTCCACTATATCCTTATACCATGAGGATAGGAGGTACTTGACATGTGTTTTCTGAGTGGAATATTTTATGCCTTGGTGTGCACCCATGTCCTCATGTGCCTTTCCTCCTGTCATAGATAGATTTATTCCCAGAGCTTGGCAGTTAGATTCAGACAAGATTTTTGCTAGCCCCTGACCTTTGATGAGTTTAGTAGGCTTTATCTCCAGTTCGTACTCCTAGATCTTAGCTATCCATTTTCCCCTCTTCCCCTCACTGTCACCCTATATCACAATATCCTTCACTGTTGTAGTGGGTACATAAGCTGTTATGGCTGATTGTAACACATACACCCAGAATGCCTTCAGCGATTTGACTAGAGTGTAAGCTTTCTTCTCCAAGATATCATATTTCAGTCCAGCGTCCCACAGGACTTGGCTGATGAACACAATCAGATGTTCATGCCCATTGAAATTTTTCTATAAAAGTAATGTATCTATTGTGTGAGGAGAGGCAAAGGAGAAAATCATGAACGACTTCCCATAATCGGGACCTACCAGCACTGGAGATTCTGTAAAGGCTTGTTTGACCCTGTTGAAAGAGTCCCTAGACTCAGGGGTCCATCTAACTTCACTATTCTTCTTCAGCATCCTGGTGATATTGCGGAAAATCTCGGCATAGTTGGGAATGAACCTTCTGAGGAAATTTATTCTTCCTAAGAACACCAGTAATTCCTTTTTGTTTCTTGGAAGGGGAATTTCGTTTATCACCTCTACCCGCTTGGGGTCAATTTTGATCCGAATGGAAAATTGCATCCACCCATGGCATTCATCCACCCATGGAATTTACCCATGTTATTGTAAATGGCATCGACCCATGGTATTCATCCACCCATGATATTTATTCGCCCATGGTATCATAAGTGACATCTATCCATGATATTCATTCACCCATGGTATGTATCCGCCCATGGTGTTCATCCACACATGGAATTTACCCATGGTATCCACCTATGGTATTGTAACTCAAAAAAAGGTTATAAATAACAAGTCTCACTTTGTGAAAGGATAGATCGTCCACCACAATGTAGCTTCTACGGTTATTCTCTGTTTTAATAAAATAAGTTTCTTTGTGGTTTTATTTGTTATGTGTGTTTTCTCTTTTTTTCTAGCATTCTAATTTTGCAGATCTTATCAGATCCATTAAATTTTTTAGATCATGCCCCCCCCCCCCCAAGATCCGGAACAGTGGTATCAGGTTCAGGTTATGCCTCCATGGGAATTAGGGTTTGAAACATATTTCAGTTTCAATGTTTTGCAGCAATCTTCCATAAACTCCATGAATTTTTTTGGGCGGCGAGTTTGCAAATCAGATCTGAAACTTTTGGTAAAAAAATGTACAAACACAAAGACCAGATCTAGATTCCTTGCGAAAAAATACTCAAATTCAAAAACTAAATCAGCCGAATTGGAGTTCGGATGAGGGAGATATTGTTGATTTAAAATCAGCTATTTTTTCAGATATTTTGTGAAGGCGAGATGGTTCCAGCGCAAATCTGAGAGTCTATATTCTCCGGATAGCGATTTCAAACTCATGGGAAGATGTAGAATGATCATTCCATTTCCACAAATAGGTTATAATAAATATTATGAGTTATATTGATCGAGTTATGCTCATTTTAAATCTAGAGCAGCGTTTGGAGTGGGTTCCCTTTGGAGACGTGCCCTCCCACCCCGCTTTAGTAGGCACATGCTTCACATTCATCAGTTTTAGCATAGAATCATTCGACTTGGGTTATTTGGAGATGTGCCCTCCCACCCCAAGCTATGTAGGCACCTGCTACTTCATCAAAAATCAACATCACGGTTATGGGTCAACCGCACAAAATCCTTCTCAACGAAGTCCATTTGTTAGGCCGCACACTATTAGTAACACAGTTGGTCAAAAGCATTATATGGTATCTTTATCCTCGGAACTTCATTTTTCATGGTTTTGGGTCATCCACAAACCCACACTTCATCAATGTCCATTTATTAGGTCACACACCGTCAATATCACAATTGGTCACAAGCATTTCAGGGCATCTCTATCCTCAGATCTTCGTTCATCATGGTTATGGGTTAACTACACAAAACCCTTCTCTTCGGTGGCTCTTCATATTCAACAAAGGATTCTCAGGAGGGAACTTCACATAATGGGGACCATTTCTTCTTAAGGAGGGATGAATGATCCGAATGGAAAATGGCATCCACTCATGCTATTCATCCACCCATGGAATTTACTCATGTTATTGTAAATGGCATCAACCCATGGTATTAATCCACCCATGATATTTATTCGCCCATAGTATTGTAAGTGACATCTATCCATGATATTCATTCACCCATGGTATGTATTCACCCATGTTTTTCATCCACACATGGAATTTACCCATGGTATTGTAAGTGTATCTACCCATGGTATCCACCTATGGTATTGTAACTCAAAAAAATGCTATAAATAACAAGCCTCACTTTGTAAAAGGATAAATTATCCACCACAATGCAACTTATATGGTTATTCTCTATTTTAATAAAACAAGTTTCTTTGTGGTTTTATTTGCTATGTGTGTTCTCTCCTTTTTTCTAGCATTCTAATTTTGCAGATCTTATTAGATCCATTTCAATTTTTTAGATCTTATGGGGCCTCCCCCAAGATCTGGATCAAATTTTCACTCATTCCTTTGCTACTATGTGCCCCAGCAACTTTCCTTCCTCCAAGGCAAACATGGATTTTTGAGGATTCAGAGATAGGCCATACCTACAACATTTATCAAAGGTTTGTCGAAGGTGATCTATATGTTCAGCGTCACCCTTTGAAAAGATGGTGATGTCATCCAAGTATATCACCAAAAACTTGTCTTTCTCTCCTATGAAATAAATTTCCATCACCGGCTTGAATGTGGCACCAGAATTTATCAGGCCAAAGGGCATTCAGTCGTACATGAAGATCCCCTAAGGTGTAATGAATGACGTCTTTTTTTGGTCTTCCGAGAGGATTTCCACCTGATTATATCCTGAGAATCCATCCATCATGGACATGTGGGAGGATCCCACCACCTTCTACAAGATGTGGTCCATCTTCAAGAGGGGATAGTTATCTTTGAGTGAGGCTATGTTCAGATTGCGGAAATCCACACAGAGCCTAATTTCACCATTCTTATTTCTAACGGGCACCATGTTCACCACCCATTTGGAGTATCTTAGAGGGACAATGATCTTGGCCTGCAACAGCTTCTTTATTTCTTTTTCAATGGTTGGGAGAAGAAGGGGATTGATTTGTCTAAGATTTTGCTTATGAGGCTTGGCATCCTCTTTGAGTTGTATCTTGTGCTCTATAATATCAATATCAAAATTCTTCAGATCCTGGTATGACCAGGCGAAGACATCACTATATGACTGAAAAAACCTGAGGTACTGATCTTGGTATTCTTCAAGGACCCCTTTCGACAACTTTACCACCTTTGGATCTTCTTCTGTCCCAATGTTCACATCCCTGATAGGATTTTCAAGGGTAAGTTTGTTGGGATTCACCGAGATATCATTCTTATCAAATAGTCTCTCCAATGGCACAACACCCCTGGGGATGACATTTCCCTTTAATTGCAGAACACGGTGTTTGGCTAGTGTCTCTTCCCATTTGGTTTTTGGCTCCTCACTTTCATCCTCCAGGACTTAATCGATCACCATATTTGAGAACTCGCCCACCATTTCCATAAAATTTTGGACCTACTCTTCATATTCGAAGACTTGCCAATGCTTAATGTTGTTCAGAATGTAGGGCGGTATTGCACTTCAACCTCATATCTGAGCAAAGGATTCTACAGGGGGTGGAAATTACTAGTAGCCATAGCTAGTGAGTCTGCCATTCTGTTCTTTTCCCTCGGCATGAACTTAATGTTAAAAGCAGAAAATAATTTCTCAACTAAATCCCATACCTCATTCATGTAAGCTCTGAGCCGCGGGTGTTTAGTTTGGCATTGGTTCTTGACTTGCCTCACTACAAGCTCTGAATCTCCAAACACCTTAAGATTCTATAAATTCATGCTATGCGTTGTTTTCAACCCCAACAGCAAGGCTTCATACTCAGCCACATTATTTGTGGCTTTCAATTCTAGCTTAAAGGAGAGGGGAACCTTTTGGTGATATCAAGAGTACCCCCACCCTGTTTCCTTCTCATGAGTAAGATCCATCAAACTTCAAGGTCCATATTTCGTTTTCCTCTCTGCTCATAAGCTTCTTTTGGATTAGAGGACAAATATTCGTTTCTTGTAGGAAATTTTTGTCCTCCTCGAGCATAAGACAAGAGAATTCACCCTCCTTAGTATATACTAGAGAATTTGTGGAAACATTAGCTTTGGTGACCATCTTCACAAATCTGGACTCATGGTATAATTTCCTTTCCTCCCCACCGAATACTGGAATAGTGGCATAGGTGAGGTCAAGTTGACAACAACATTCCAAACTGAGCTAGGATATTGGCCACAGCAATGTCCATTACTATGCTTTTGGCCAAAATCTGGGCTAAATTTACTACCAAATATTTTATCATGCCCAAGCATTTCACCCTCTTGGAATCAAAAGAATATAGATCTTTATAAGGCCTGGTGATCTGAAACCCCAACTACTCCATGACAAACAATGTCAATACATTCTGTGAAGCCCCAGAATCTAGCATGCAGCTGTGCAATAACAGGTCATGTATAACTAGAGTCACATAGAATGGAGGAGTGGCTGAATCCAACTCTTCTATATGAGGTCCAAAATACACCATGGGTCTTTCTTCTTGGAGATTGAGGCTGTCAGGGAGAGGGCCTACACCCTGGGGAAGCATGAATTGAGAGAATTGGGCCTTTTATGAGGGTTGTTTTAGGAGCTCGATCAGGGGGACCAAGATATTAACCTTTTCTAATTCTTTCTGGAGGCTAAAGGTCGTGGGAGATTTTTCCGTGATAACTTCTTTGAACTGATCTTTAGGGGGGTCATGCAGTTTCAAGGTTATAGTTTTGGATCTCTCATTTTGGGGAGGATCGGAGCCCTGTTTCGAGGAGGTGGGCATAGAGGCTTTATGACAGCAGACTCTTCCAAAGGAATTTTCCCCTTACTGATAGAACTATAAGGGGTCTTCTCTCTTGATGTCAAATCTTCATCTTGTTACTGCACTCAGGTTCTCTTCCTGGAGGACCTGAGATCATAATTCCTATGTAGTTGAGCTTGCATGAAATCCACAAACTGCATGTAGTAATTGTCAATATCTCTATCCTCTAGGGGGAATTCCTTCTCTTCTGGCTCTTCTTGCAGGAAGATTTCACCTTCTTCATCCTCTGAGTAAGCAAGGAATTTATCTTCTTGACTGTCTATGACTTCCTTAGCCTATCCCTCCATTTCCCCTTCCAGGTATAGAGGAGGTTGGATGTGATCTTGCTACTCTTTCCTTTCTCATTGCAACAACTATAGATGGGGCTTCCGGTACTGGGGATTAAACCCACTATTTGGAATCATTTGGTTAAGACAACGAGGGGAATTCGTGGCCTCCAATTCAAACTTCACTAGCTTATTTGAGAGGTTCTTGATCAACTTATTCATATCTTCGATTCTATACTCATATGATTCCCTCTCTTTATTAGAGGTAGAAGCCTCCTCCCTACCCCTTCTTCTGGCTTCATGCTCTGTCTTGCCTTTGAATTTACCAGTAGAAGCAAAATTTTCTTCTACCTCTAGTGCATCAGTCTAAATCTGATCCAGAGAAGCAGACTTTATTTCTCTTAGGGTGAACCTAAACTCTAGTTCAAAAGCTCCTATGAAAACCAGCTTAGCAACTGCTTGGGGAGGATTTATTTCATCAAGAAGATTATTATAAATCTTATTGAGCCTCTTTATAAATTTTTTTACATCCTCATTGTGTCTTGTCTTGAGAGCATTGAACTCTATGAGGACATATCCATGATCCCCCTTTTCTCCCCATTTTAGTATGAAGGAATTCTCCATTTCTTCCCATGTGGTGATCATGTGATCAACAAGAGATTTGAACCATTTCCAAGCCTCTCCATCCAAGTATTGGATGAAAAGCCTCAACACCACAACTAGGTGCTCTATATTATGTTCTCAACAAAGGTGCAGAAGTTTTCAATATGTCTCTGCTCATAAGTACTTTCTTCCCCAGTGAACCAAGGCAAGATATTTAGATAATATTAAGGCATGTCATTCAATACTTGAGGTAAAGCCAATTGAGCATATTTATTAAGGTGGAAGCCAGGTACAGCCATGAGGGGCGGTGGAGGTAAATTTTGAGGATGAATTAGCTGTGGTATAACAGTTATGTGTTGAATAGAGGTTTCTATATTGGTCTATAAAAAGCTATGGAGTACTGTAACTTCTTTAATTTCTTCGGCCTTGGGAGTAGGGTGCAAGGGAGGTAAAGAAATATCAGCAGGTTCAACTTCAGTTTTTATAATTGAACTGGCTAAAGAAAAGGCTTCTGGAGAATACTCAAGTACACGTTTTGTGGTGCCAGGACCATAGATGTCATCTTTCTGAGATGAGGAAGGTGAAGCTTCTAGAGTAAATGAGGGAAGGTCAGCCTGGATGGGCTGCTTCTCCTTCCATACTCTTCTAAATATAATCTTTTCAAGATTAGAAACAGAAGGGGTTTTCTGTTGGAAATTATCTTATCGAGTATGAGGCATTTTGTAATCCAGGATTATGACTAACTTGAACTTTAATAATAGTGGAGTCGCCAAGGTGAGGGCTATGCAACTCTCAAGCCTTCGTGCTCACCTGATTGAAGGGTGAAAATAATGTTGTATCCTATGGAAAAGGTTTTCTAATTCGTTTCCCCAGCAACGGTGCCAAAAGGATGTTGTAGCTCCTAGAGATAGCCTTGAGTTGCAAAAGACCAATGCGTAGGACATCTTAAAATCAGAGGTTAATAGTGTAAAATTGTATAAATACCTCTAATAGAATATGGGTCTTGAGAATAATGGATTTGGTGGTTCGAGAATGGAGAAGACAATTTGATCATGCTTCATGTGAATTCCTCAAAAGATGAGAGAGCTCAGGAGGCTATGAGGCTGATGGATTTTAGAGGGGCCAAGTATAAAACAATGAGAAGAAGCTTTAAAATGTGCAAAGGCATTGAATAAGAATAGAGAAGGAACCCGCAAGAGATAGGCTTAAGAGATTTAAGAATTTTTCCCCCGCGACCTCAAAGGAAGCGGATATGAATGAGATATGGGCAACAACAGAGCTTCCTGGGGCACAAATTAAGCGATTGCAACAAGCTTAATACATGAGAATTAACACCTGAGCATTATGCAAACAATAATTCATGAATAAAATTTTAGACTACCAGTAGCTACATTACACGAATCATCAAAGCAGCGTAGCATGACAGATGATTATATATGTTGAGCCCCAAAGATGTCCTTCCTTTCCACCACATTTCACTTCATTTCCTTTGTTCCTCATCAATTACAGCCTTAAACGATCAATAGGATTGATTAGGATTACTTTAAGAATGTATATAATGACTAACTTGCTATGTTTTTATGATTTTGTTGTTGTAGTAATTTTTGACTAGACTTGGCTACAGAACGCAGTCATTCTGTAGCCAGTCGCCTATTCCGCAGCTATCCTCATGTTTACGCAGGTTCCAGGTGTCACCTCAAGGAAAAAAACATATGGTCATATTCCACATCACTCCCCCATCATTTCTTGTTTTCCATGAAGTCTGAGCTCGAGTCTACAGGTGGTTATGCACGTGGAAGAGATCAAAAATAGGAAGCAGATTCCTACTAGGACAAGGACTATACAGATGTCCTTAATCAGAATACGAGGCTTTCACCAGAGTCCTAATTTGATTTTAATTTGAAAAGACACTTATCCCTATGTTATCTCAAAGACAGTTATGTAATTTTGTTATAAGTATGGCTCGGGAGACCGAGAGAGAGTTAGCTAGATTTTGTTTTGTTGCTAGATCTCAGAAGACCGTAATACTCTGTTTTTCGAAGAATTTCTCTTTTAATGAAAGAAGCATCACTTTATTGCAAGAGCTGAGTCAATATTGAGTAGATTTGCGTGCTAATCTGGTGGTAGAGGGCCCCTGCTACCTGAGAAGCTTTGTTCATATGGTTTAGATAAGTAACTTAGCCTTGTTTCATTCCTAGTTTAATCAATTTTCTGAACTTTGTGTTTTTATACTTACTTGCAGTGGATGCCACAGTTAGTCTTATCCTTACAAACTATTCCAAAATACCACTAACCTTGGATGAGATATAACTGTAGTATTTTAGGAGTTAGTTTCATTTTTCTGAGCTTTATGATTTTATGCTCAATTACATCAGTTGTTACAGCTAGTCTTGTTCTTATAAACTCTTCCAAAATATCACTAACTCTGGGTGAGACATAGCTGTGGTGTTTTAGAGCATTGTTGTATTTTGTTGAATTTTATGATTTTATGCTCATTTACATAATATGTTGTAGCCAGTCCTGTTCTACAAATTATTCCAAAAAACCACTAACTCCGAATGAGACAGAGCTGAAACATTTCATAGAATTAGTTGCATTTTAGTTTAGTTGTAGTACTCCGGAGGTAGATGTTACTCTAGTTTAATTCTGTCACTATATTTCAAGTTTGATAATGGCACTCTAGTTCAACTCTGTTCACCGTATTTCAAGTTAGATTAGTGGCATTCTAGTTCAGTTCCATTTTACTGCATTTCAAGTTAGGTTAATGGCATTCTAGTTTAGTTGTGGTCACTGTGTTTCAAGTTTGATCAATTGCATTCTAGTTCAGTGTTATCCATTGTTATTTAAGTTGTATTAACTGTCAAAATTAGACTTCACGGCCTTCATTGTTTACAAACTACTCTTGTTCTGACTTTCTATTAATGCACCATCATATGGACAGGAATTAGTGATATCAGTTTAAGGCCTTGATTGTTCTGCAATCTTTTGCAATTTCACAAATAAGCCTTTCCAAAAAAAAATATTTTAAAAAATCTTTAACTTTCGAATGAGGCTTAGTAGTGACAAGTTGAGCTGCAGAATGGATTAGTCTTAGCATTACAAGTTAATTCAGAGTAGAAATCTTATTTTGCTACAAATAATCTTTTCCAATTGTGTTCCAATAAACTTCTAGCCATGGATGAGATTCTTTGTAATATTGTAAGATGATTGTTTACTTAGGAGAACCTCATTTGCACTAAACTTGTCCTTTTCTCAAGATATTCCAACATATTTCTAATGAATGAATTGGATGAGTTCATGTTATGAGTTATTGAGTTCATGTTGTGATTTATTTTCTTGTTATGAGTCATTATCAAACTCTGCATTTTCTGTTCTTTAGTGCCATACACAGTTTAGAATAGGTTTTGCTCTGTTTTAGTGTAACCATCCACTTCTCTTTACCAACACTTAGTTCTTTTCATTTTTAACATAAAACCATAAAACCAAAAACATCAGAAAAACACTAAACACAACGTAGTGAGAAACAGATACCTAGGCACATATAGTGCACCTCACTTCAGCAGTTTACTAGCCCTGGTTGACAATTTATGACCTCAATTTAGGAACACTAAGTTGAGCACTACATTTTGGCGCCGTTTCCGGGGAAGTGTAACTAGGTAGCCTTGTTTCTTACCTCCCAAAAACAATGACATGCGTAGAGAAAGAGACTCAAGGGGTAGATTCATAAGAAGCAGAAGCTTGATTCCTAGAACACCACTTGTTTCACCAAGACCAAGAGCCAGCACACCTTCAACTCAAACCCACATTCCATCCTTTACTGATCCTAGACTCTCAGAGGACTTAAGATCATATATTCCATTAGAAAGACCTTCCACTTCATCCACTGAACCTGTCTTAGAAGAAGATTCAAGGATCCCTGCTAGAGGCACAAACTTTTCCACTTCCATAGAAGAATCAACTATGGCAGAAGAAGGGGGAGGAGGAATATTTAATGGAGAACACACACTATTTGGAGGGGGTAGAGGTAGAGGTAGAGGTGCAGAAGGAGAAGGAGGCAGAGGAAGAGGTAGAAGAGAAATGGGAAGCTCTTTTGGGTTTCCTATAGTAGATGAAGAAACCAATACAACTATGAAAAACATTTCACCCTCTGTCCTTCCAAACTTTCATGGACTTAAAACTGAAGATCCTGAAACCTTCCTATTTGAATTTGAAGTCCTAGTAGAACCTATGACTACTTACAAGATGCTCAAAAACTAAAACTATTTCCTTCAACATTGAAAGGAGCAACATTGAAGTGGTTTATGATTTTGATCAACAGTTCTATTAGGACATGGGAAGACATGAAACAAGCATTTCTAGAGAGGTATTTGGATTACTGTATGCCAGTCAACCATAAGGAGGAAGTGTTTAAAATGCTACAAAAAGAAGATGAAAATCTAGAAGATTTGTTGGAGAGATTTAACTACAACATCAAAAGAGAAAAAATGGAAAGCCTAGACCAAGACAATTTGAAAACTCTCTTGTTGAAGACAATTAGGGATGAATGGTTATATATTCTTAACATGATGGGAAAAGGGGATATATCTTAGCTCACATTACCTGAAATAGCTGAATTATGTATCAACCTTTCAAGAGGGAAATCTAAAACTGTGAAAGGACCAAGAGACCCTGCTCTTGCAAGGGCAAGTAAGTCTGCTTCTGGGACAGTAAGTAGGGCAGAAATAGGACATATGCTTGATGAATTCAAATATGATATCTTGGGGAGTCTTAGTGAACAGATAGACACCCTTAAGTTACAAAACAAGCAAAAAGTTGAATCTGATGCCTTAGCAATATTTTGTCCCAAATGTAGAAAGAAACATGCCTTGAGAGAGTGCCCTTTGGATGCCAAAGTTGTGGAGACTTGTGTAATTTGTTCAGAAAAACATGAGACTAAGATTTTTCCTTCACTTCCTGGTCTTAAAGCTGTCTTTCAAGAAGAAACTCCTACAAGTTCCACAAAATCTCTCAATTTTGTCTCCAGGAGGCCTTGGCAAGGACCTCAAACACAAGGATTTCATGATCAGTTGTATAATCAACCCCCACCAAATTGGAATTCTTGGCAGAAACCTTGGCCCCAATTTCAAAATAAATCACAAACTTGGGCGCAAGGAGCACAAAATCCCTATGGAAGATACTCTCAGTATTACCAATATCCACCATATCCACATTTCCCTCCTCAACAAAATTTTCAACAAAATCCTCAACAAAATTCTCAAAATCCACAACATAAAAATCAACCACTTCCATTACCATTTCCTCAGAAAACAAATCAGTTGCCTGCCCAACCAATACCAAACCCCAACAATAAAAATCCTCATAACGCATACATGATCGAAGGCCAACAGTTTCCAACTTATTTGATCACTCCTTTAGACCTTAGTGATGTTCAACTTAGGTCTGGAAGAATACTTGAAAAGAGGAAACCTTCTGTAATCATACAAGAGCAAGACAATTCTGAGGAAGATTCTCTATGGGTAAATAAAAGTCTTGAAGAGAACACAACTTTCCAAGACCCAAACATTGAAAAATCAAAACAAAAAGAACCAATAATTTCAACTCCTATATTAGAGCATCCATCAACATCCACCTCTACACCTCCCTTTCCAGAAAGATTACAAATTGATAGGGGTGTAGAAAAACAAATTATGGTGCCTAATTATGATTTCCTAGATGAGCTGAGAAATGTTTGTATTAAGATCCCATTATTGCAAGCCATCAAGGAAATCCCAATCTTAGCAAAGACAATAAAGGAGTTGAGCATGAAGAAAACAAGAAAAAGAATAAGAGAGACAAAGAAAATTCAACTGGCAGGAAAAATAGCAGATATCATGATGGGTAAGATTACTATTCCAAAGTATCTAGACCCAGGAAATCCAGTTGTTAAAATTCACATCAATGGAATTGAAATCCAAAACACACTTATTGATTTAGGAGCAGAAATCAATATCATGAGTAGACAAATCATGGATAAACCGAAACTTCCTAATCTTCTCTTTACACCCACACTATTACAATTAGCAGACAGATCTGTGATCAAACCAGATGGGGTAATAGAAGACATTCCAGTGTCCCTAGATTCTTGGGAGTACCCTGTGGATTTCATGATCCTAACTCCTAAGAATAATCTAGGAGGACACCCTATTATATTAGGAAGACCTTGGTTAGCTACAGCTGATGCTTTCATTAGTTGTAGATCCGGTGATATGTACATCTCTGATGGTATTTCAACCAAGAAATTTACCTTGTATCCTCCAGCAAGAACAATTACAGAATTATATGATACTCAATGGATAGAGGATGAAGAAGACTTACAACCTCTCTTCACAATTTCAGAAATTAGTGAAGATAGCCAGATTCTGAATACCTTAGAAAACTTTGAATCCTCTTAGGAATAAAAGCATGAAAAATTTCAAGAAGAATCCAACATTGAGTTCTTAACATCAAGACAGATGTCTCTTTACTCCATGGATAAATTTGGCAGCCCTACAATTGAGATATTTTCAGGCAAAACTTTAAACATAAACAAGAACCTAGAGAAATCGCAACAAGAAGAGCTAGTCAAGATATTACAGAGACATTCTTTTGCATATGCATGGGAGTACACTGATATGAAAGGGATAAGCCCCAAGACTTGCACTCATCACATCTATATAGAGGAAAATTGTAAACCAATCAGACAACCTCAAAGATGGATGAATCCAAATCTTAGGGAGATTGTTAAGGAAGAATTGCAGAAATTGTTAAATGTTAACTTTATCTATCCCATTTCAGATAGTCAGTGGGTTTCTCCTTTGGTAATTGTGCCAAAGAAAAATGGTAAATGGAGGGTATGTATTGACTACTGGGAATTAAACAAAGCTACTCTTAAAGATCATTTTCCCTTACCTTTTATAGATCAAGTGTTAGATACATTAGCTGGCAAAAAGTACTTTTCATTTCTAGATGGGTTTAGTGGTTATAACCAAATTCAAGTATCACTTGAAGATCAAGACAAAACCACATTTACCTGTCCTTGGGGTACCTATGCTTACCGAGTATTGCCATTTGGATTATGCAATGCACCTACAACATTTCAAAGGGTAGTACTAGGAATATTTTCAGATCTAATACATGATTGTGTAGAGGTATATATGGATGATTTCACAGTTTATGGAAACACATTTGAAGAAGCCTTAGCAAACTTGGAAAAATTCTTAAAGAGATGTAAAGAAGAAAATCTTTCACTAAGTCATGAGAAGTGTTTTATGATGTTTACTGAAGGAATTGTTTTGGGACATCACATTTCAGGGGATGGGATTAGAGTTGATGAGTCAAAAGTTGAAGTCATCTCTAACTTATCTATTCCAAGTTGTCAAAAATATGTTAGGATTTTTCTAGGATTTACAGGATATTATCGAAGGTTTATAGAAAGCTTCACCAAGAGAGCATCTCCACTTTTAAAATTACTTACCAAAGACTGTGAATTCAAGTGGAATCCTGATTGCCAGTTAGCCTTTGAGACCCTGAAAACAAAAATCTCTGAAGCACCTATTTTAAGGGGACCTAACTGGAAGTTACCTTTTCATATTTCAACAGATGCCTCGGATACAACTCTAAGAGCAATATTGGGACAAAAAGACCTGATTCCTTATGCCATCTACTATACCAGTAAAAGTTTGACTCCTTCAGAGTTAAACTATACTGTAACTGAAAAAGATTTTTTAGCTGTTGCTCATGCCATAAACAAATTCAGACACTATATAACAGGGTATGAAACTTTTGTTCACACAGATCACTCTGCAATTAGATATTTAATGAACAAATCAATTACTAATGGCAGAGTCATAAGATGGTTATTGTTTTTACAAGAATTTAACATTACCATTCTAGATAGGCCTGGAAAACAAAACACAGTAGTTGATTTCCTATCTAGACTCCAAAACATTAAAGATAACACTCCAGTTGAAGATCAATTCCCTGATAAATATCTTTTTGCAATTTCTACTCAAACTCCTTGGTTTGCTGACATTGCTAATTATTTAGTTTCAGGGAAATTTCCTTCAATAATGAATGCAAGAAACAAAAGAAAGATCATTTATGACAGTGAAAAATATTCATGGATTGCTAATGAGTTATACAAAACAGGTCCAGATTTTATCATCAGGAGATGTGTTCCGGAAGATGAGATGCCTGAGATCCTCAAAGCATGTCATGATGAACCTTGTGGCAGACACTTTGCTGATAAGCGGACAAATTATAAGATCCTTCATTTAGGATATTATTGGCCATCCCTTTTTAAATATGCTAAAGAGTATGTCAAAAAGTGTGACCGTTGCCAAAGGGTAGGGAAACCTTCTCCTTCAGGTGAGATGCCATTGCAGCCTTAGGTACATATTGAACCTTTTGAAAAATGGGCTTTAGATTTTGTAGGACCTATTAGTCCTCCATCAAGACAAAAGAAATATATATTAGTTTGCATTGATTATGTTACCAAATGGGTAGAGGCCAAGCCATTACTTTCTGCTACTGAAGCATCTGTAGTTAATTTTCTTTTTGAGGAAATTTTTACTCGTTTTGGTGTCCCAAGGGAAATTCTTACAGATCAAGGAGCTCAATTTACATGAAAGCTAGTGGAACAAATGATGGAGAGGTACAAAATCAGACACAGAAAATCTACTCCCTATCATCCACAAGCAAATGGTCAAGTGGAATCTACTAATAAGGTCATTGAAGGGATCCTAACAAAGACTGTTCATTTGCATAGAAGAGATTGGGCAGATAGGCTTCCTGAAGCCTTGTGGGCCTATAGAACTACATGGAGAAGCACAACAGGCCATACTCCTTGTGAACTTGTTTATGGAAAGCAAGTTTTTTTTCCCATAGAGTTCCATATTCAAACTTTCAAAATGGCAGTTCAGCTAGGACTTGATCTAACAAAGGCACAAAAGCAAAGATTGGAGCAGATTAATGAATTGGATGAGATCAGACAATATGCAGTTCAGAAAACAAGTATAGTCCAACAACAAAGGACTAGATGGCATGACAAGTACATCAAGGAAAATAAGTTCAAAGAAGGTGACTGGGCTCTCTTGTTTGATTCAAATTTCAAGGATTTTCAAGGTAAATTCCAAACACATTGGCTTGGGCCATATGAAATTATAAGAATTTTTGACAATGGAGCAATAAAAATCAGGACAATAGATGAAGAGAAGGTCACTTTTCTTGTGAATGGTCATAGATTGAAGCTGTATCACCAGCCACTTTCAAGAGAAGAATTTGTCAAGAGATTCCAGGAAAACAACGATATGAAGTTAATGAAGAAGAATTCTTCTTCTTCATCAACTTAATTGAATTTTTCTGAAGTCAGATATTTGAAAAAAAATAAATAAATAAAGTATAAACATGAAAACTAATCTTTGATTAGCATGTTTATACAGAAAAGATAGAGTGAAAATCAGAATATTTCTAACACTTTAGCTTTTCAAGTTTGTTCTTTTTCTGCAAGCGGCTATCATAAAATCATAAGTGAATCACATTCCACTTATGATCCATTTCACTCCATTCATCCATACTCCATTTCATTTCATTCATCCATACTTCATTCATTTCATTCCATGGTCCACCTCATTTCCATCTCAGAGTTTTAAGATTGATTTCTTTCTGCAATTGAATAATACAGATCATAAATTGCAGGTCACTTTCCATACTTCACTCCACTTCATAATTATGATTCATTTCATTCCATTATTCACTTCACTCATACTCCATTACACCATATTTCATTATCCATTTTTAACTCATTTCATACAAAATTCCATTCATGCTTCAAACCATTCCATTTCATGTTTCAAGGATTCTACAGGTACATTCTGCAATCAGTCAGACATTCTACAGCCAGTCAGACATTCTACAGCCAGAGATCCTGAAGGCACTATCCAGTGATCACTTGATTTGGCAGCAAATTGATCCTGCATATCCAAGACAAAAAGAAAAATCAAAGGAGTTATGAGGACTAAAGATCAATGATTTTCAAAGGAGGACAAGGCATATCAAAACCACAAAAAAAAAAAAATCAAAGGAAAGGCAAAGGTAAAATTTATGAAATTATTATAGTAACAGATCATGAAAATTTTAGCATAGTTAAGTCATGTATGATTCAAAAAGGTTATTTTAATTAGTCATGTTTATCATGCCTATCAACCATATCATAAAAACTTTGGACAAAATCCCTTCCATCTTTCCATATCCGATCATCATTTAAAACTTAACGGTTAAAGTACTGAAGTGATTTAATCAGTCACGTCACTAGGCCAAAGTATTTAATGATGATTTTGAATTTCTCACGAAATATCTCCGCGGTATTTTCTTCCGTTATAGCTTTCAACTCATATGAATCACCCTCACCGCATTATACTCGTTTCATAACCACTCCATATCATTTCTTTCCGTAGCCAATTCTTAGCCATTCCAGTCTGTAAAATAGAGGAAGCATCTGTGGGGAAAAAACAACTCTTTAACAGCCATTTTCACAGTGGATAGAAGAGCAGTAAATTGAAGGTTGGAAAGAGAAGCTATGGGTCTCATAGTGAGGACTGAACCAGTTGGAACCAAGTACTTGGAGGGTTATCCACAAATCAAAGAAATGCTACAGCAGACTGGGTGGTTGCAATTTTTGGAAAAATTCAATGGTTTTCACAAAGAGGTGACTAAAACATTTTCATGGTCCTTCAATGGAGCAGAGGTCGAGATAGGAGATATTAAATTCACTATTACAGAGGTTTTCATTGCAGAAGCAACGGAATTACCCAGACAAGGAGAAAGGTGGTTCAAAAATAGGTAATTTCATAACGAGGCATGGAGGCAAATACTCAAAACCCCAGGTATGGATGTTTCCATTTTTAAGAAGGGTATTCCTAGCTCGGCACTGAAGAATAAATGGAGAAACATGTTGCTCATTTTGCAAAAATTTATAACTTGTGAAGGCAGATTTGGTACCCTCTATGTTTATCATACTCGGTTAATGATGCATTTCTTAGAAGAAGAAATCAATTTGCCCTTTTTCTTACTTCATAGCTTAAAGAGAATGCCCTCAAATGTTCAAAAGAGGGTTTAATTTTTGGAAACCACTTTGTATCACCATGGTTTAGTCAAAATCCTAATTGAACATCATTTGAGAAAAATGGGAGATAATTGGGATGAGTTTCTAGTGAGGAACCACTTTGAAGAACCCAAGGAATCTCCACCTGAAAGCAAACCTACAAGAAGAAGTAGGAGAAGGAAAATTTCTGAAGCTGTTGAAACTAAAACTGGTAAGTCGATACAAGAGGACAGTGAAGAGATGATTTCTGAGAAATTGGCTCAAATTAAGAAGCAGCTTAAGAAAGAGAGGATAATAAGAAAATATGCCAAAGACAGGGGAGAAGGGCCATCTCAACCGAGACGGAGCCACAGGCTTAGAGGTATACTAAAGAAAACAGAGGTTAGACAAACTGGAATCATAAACATTGAGGATGAAGAAACACCTACTGCTAGATCACCTTAGTATCAGTATGAAGAGGATTTTGATGAAGGAGCTCCTGAAATAGACCCAGCACAACAAGAAATTTACAATTATGTTGAGACACTAGAGAAGAGAGCTTCAGAAAGTAGAGACAGAACTCCTAGCCCACCAAAATCTACAATTGATATACTAAGAAGAGACAAATATGAGTTAGAAGTGCTCAATAGGCATATCAAGGATGAGAATGAAATTTTAAGGGAGCATGTTAAGCTGAAAGGTGATATGAATACAACTCTGTCTCTACAAATGAAAAAGTTGTACAAGGCCAGTGAAAAATTGAAGAAGAAAAACAAAAAGTTAAGCAAGGCACTTACAAATTTGAGATTCAAGTTGATCATAAGGAAGCCCAGGAGGCCATTGAATGTCAGGCAAAGTAGAAGAAGGGGCCTAGATGTCCTAGCAGAGGTCTCAGAGTACATGGATTAGTTGCATGAGGACATGCAAAAGCCTTGCAGTGGGGGTATGTTGAGCCCCAAAGATGTCCTTCTTTTCCACCACATTTCACTTCATTTTCTTTGTCCCTCATCAATTACAGGCTTAAATGATCAATAGGATTGATTAGGATTACTTTAATAATGTATATAATGACTAACTTGCTATGTTTTCATGATTTTGTTGTTGTAGTAATTTTTGACTAGACTCGGCTACAGAACGCAGTCATTCTGTAGCCAGTCGCCTATTCCGCAGCTATCTTCATGTTCACGCAGGTTCTAGGTGTCACCTCAAGGAAAAATGAATATGGTCGTATTCCACATCACTTCCCCATCATTTCTTGCTCTCCACGAAGTCTGAGCTCGATTCTACAGGTGGTTATGCACGTGGAAGAGATCAAAACTAGGAAGCAAATTCCTACTAGGACAAGGACTGTACAGATGTCCTTAAGC